>CP139508.1:413855419-414417278 GCA_021014915.2 Artemisia tridentata subsp. tridentata | reverse complement strand
GAACTAAAAGAGAAGGTGAAGTTCTTAGAAAATGCTCTTCAAAGACAAAGCAAGAAGTTTTCTGAGATCAACATCAAATTAGTCAAGAGAGTAAAGAAATTGGAGGGTGAAGTGAAGAAGCTAAAGGATAAAAGATCTGCAAAGGTTGTTTTATCTAGTTCTTCAAAGTCAGATGCTGATAGGATAGGTCACTCTTCCAAAAAGGGGAGGATGGATAGTTCTGAAGATGAAGAGGAGGCTCAATTTGAATTCCATGAAGGAACTCAAGTTTATGATGAAGAGCCTGCTGGTGCAGGGCAAGAGCCTGCTAGGCCAGAACAAGAGCCTGCTAGGATAGAAAGGCTATTGGCTATGGGGTACAAAGGGTCTGCTGAGAAAGTGTACAAGAGAAAGAGGGGTTTAGAGCCTCAAGGTAATTTGTTTGTTCAAGGGAGGATTTTTGCTGCTGATGAGCAATCTTCTGCTCCATCACAAAAACCAACTCCAAAGGATAAGGGCAAAAGCATTATGATTGAAGATGAGCCAAAGTCCAAGAAGTTGAAAAGAACACAGCAAATTCAGATGGCTTTAGGAGAAGAAGAGGCCAAAAGGGTTCATGAAGAAGAACTAAAAGCACTTGAAGCTTCAAGAATGCTTGCAGTAATGAAAGAGCAGAAAGATGCTGAAGATGCTGCTCAAACTCTTCTTGATACTCAAATTGCTCAAGAAACCTTTGATGCACAGATGCAATGGATTATTGCTAATGATCCAATTGTAAGGGGCCAAGCAGCAATAATAGTGAATGACAAGAATCTTAATTCTGATGAGAAGACAGCAGAGCTTGAATCTTTTATCAACAAGAAGTATAAGGAAGCAGCTCTAGCTGATATTTTTGAGAAGATGAAAGAAAGTCAGAAAAGAGGTTTTAAGGTGGGCCAATCTCAGAAAGATCAGGTGATTTTTATGAAAAGGTTTCTGAAAAATCAGGCAAATTGGACTGATTATCAACTGAAGAAGAAATCTGCTGATGAAATCTACTTCCTGTATCTACAAGCCTACAAAAGTCTTTACTACAAAGTTCCATCTGATGTAAAACCCTCAATGAAGAAGCAGGATGCTCAGAAGAAAGAAATAGCAAAATTGGATTCTCAGCAAGTAAGTAAGATGTTAATTACTTTGCCAACTATCATTCATGCTGATCCAATTAGCTGTAGATGCCCTATTATTGACTGGGAAGTAAACCATGATAGATTAGGAAAATCATGGAAAATAATAAGGGTTGGGGGTCTATCTGCTAGCTTTAAAAATTTTGAAAATCTAGTTAGAGCATCTGACAGAGCAGACTTGGAAGAATTGTGGAATCTAGTGCAGATTAGGCTAGACATAAATTCTAGTACTGATGCTAAGGAACAGGAATTATGGGTAGAATTCAATAGGATGTTTGATCCTAAACCCAAAGATGTTCATTGGAAATTTCCCTATTATGATCCTTCAACAACATGGGAATTTCTAAGCCATAGCAATATTCACCATCTTTACACACAGAGTGGGATAGAACTCTTTATGTTGGCTGAGAAAGAGTATCCACTTAGTTATGAAGTGCTTAAAACTATGATCTCCAAGAGATTAAGATGTGACAAAGATGAAGAGAATTCAGAAATTGTTCAGAGTTTGCTGAGGAGCATATCTGAGCAATATGAAAGAAAAAGGAAGAACAGAGAGTGAAGGTTTTTGGAAGAGTTCCCTCAAATCCTCTAGGTATGTATTTTATTCATCAGAAACTTGTGTATTTTAATGGAAATAACAAGTTTAGGGGAGGATTGTTGGGAATAAAATGTTCAAGTCAAAGAGCCTGCCAAAGATGTCAAAGAGCCTGCTAGTTGATTTGAAGAAGTATAAAGATGTTCTACCAGTACCTTCTGGGTAGAAGGTACTGCTAGTTGATGAAGAGCCTGCCAAGCTTATGTCAAGTCGATTAGATATTTTGTAATAGATATTTAGTTGAATTATTAGTCTTTGTACATTGTTATACGTTATGTAGAAGAAGTTTAGTCCTCTGTGGTTCACAGAAGAATATTACAGAGTTGTACATTGGTAGTTGTATTTAATTGTAGGCGCTAGAATAGTCAAAGTATAGTATTATATTCAACCACTTGAACAACTTGTAATAAGGTGTCCTTATCTTATAAAAGGATACCTTAGTCACACTTCATGCATAAATCTTTACCAACTATTAACCAAAAACCGAACTATCTCTCAAGTAACTTAGTTACTCAAACTCACAAATCCTTTTACAATCTTAGATTCAAGATTACTTTGTAATCCCGGTGATACTTAGATCATCCGTATTATTTCATCAATAATATTGAATCGTTTTGTGTTAATCAAAGTTGTGTTACTTGTTCATTGCATATTCACGTTTACATAAACTCACCACCTTGTGTTCTTTTAAAGTATGTTGTAGTAGATTCCGCATGCTAAACACATTCATACATAAATATCTCTCAAACACATTACTAAGATTCATATCCCAAGTGTTTGTACAACCAATCAAATCCTTTCCACAAACGTGTTGACTCATATCTTGAAGAAATTGTTACGTTGGAATCCAAACTCAAAGAATTTCAAGACGTGGTGTATAAAACTGGTAAATCAATAACAACCATTCAAAAACTAACAGTAAAACCACATCCCCAAGGATATGGATTTGCTATTGGAAGTGACAAACCAAGTTTTTTACACAAAGCACTCAAGGAGAATCCAAAGTTGTACAGTGCATAATTATTATTTGATGATACTTTTATGCGTGTTGTTGAATCTAATAATGAAGAAGAAATGGAACAAGAGGACGAGAGTCGATCTAAATTGAGTAATGTTTACTATAATAAACCTTATGACTATTCGAGAGTACCTCATATTAGTGAGACTTTTGTACCTCAAACAGAAAAATCAGAACAAACATGGTCTTTGATTGAACAGAATGAAACTTCTGACGTTGTTCCACTGACCACTGTTGCACAAGTGGATGGCCACTTACCAAAACCAGGTGTTATTGCCCAAATGCCAAAACAATGTCGTGTCCTACGATATTTTAAAACATTCATGGAAGACATAAAACTTTTGGAAGATGCAATTGAACGGAACTCAGAAATCAAAGTCTCTACTTTTCTCTCTCCTTATGAGAAAGAAAAGAGAGAAGTTTTTCAAAAACAACTTTTACCTCACGTTCAACACCTGCAACTCTGTGCCACACACTGGGAACAGGAACTCCAAATAGAGGTTTCATCAATGATGAACATTTTTGAAGCAAAAGAAAATAAGATTTTGAAACAAAAATGTCAAAAGAAATCTTTGGAAAAAGAAGCTGATCGACTCTTGGAAAATGTTTTATGTTCTGATGTGATATATGTGCTTATGAATTCCATCTATCTGTCATGTAATGATATACTTGTTGATAACCATACTGTTGATACTAAGAAATTGCAACTTGAGATTAAGAATTTGAGAAAAGAAAATGAGAGAATTCGACAAATCAATGATCATCTGGAAAATAAACTTTCAAAAGAAATTTTCCAACTCAAACATAAACTGCAATAGTGTCAGGCTCAGAGTCTTAACTTTGAGTTACAGTTACAAAACCAAAAGGAATCAGTGTCTTTTCAAAACAGTCATACTTCTAAAAGTCAATTTGAAAAAGAAAATGCTGTTTTAAAGCAACAAATTTATGAATATGAAAAAGACATTGATCAAGTTTGTGAAAACAGAAATGACACTATTCGGTTAAACAGAGAGTTATATTCAAAGATTCAAGAACAAAAACTCATCATCGTTGATTTGAAAGAAAAAATAAAGGTACTTGAAAAAGGGAAATCAGTAAATAAAAATGTGATTGCCCCAGGAATGTACAAAATAGATGAAACACCAAAGAAAGCATCGCCACCGACCTCTAATGTGCAAGCTTCAACTTCTACAGGATTAGGCACCCCTCTTCCAGTTAGCAGACCAAAGACCAAAAACACCAACAAGAAGTTTAGAGTCTAGAAACCTAAGAGTGGATCACCTAAAGATGCAGGAGTAGAAGTTCACAATAGGAAGTAGAATAAGACGCATGTTATGTCAAAAGTAGAATCCAACTTGTCAAAGTGTAATTCTGAAAATGATGTAACGAATGCTATGAATGTTTCTAATGATGTTGTTGTAGATGCTTATTGTGTGTTTTGTCGTAATAGTATTTTGACTAGTAATCATCAAAATTGTATTGCAAGAACCCTTTTATCTCGTACACAGAAACGTACTAATGGCATTTCCTCTAGGCTCACTACCGCTGCAAAGTCCATTTTAGAAAAACCGCCAAAAGTAGTTTCTGAAACCACCGTTGACAAGACCATAGTTGCCCCTAGGACAATGCAATCACCAAGTGCATTCACTAGGAAGAAGGCCAAAACTAGTTGGACCTGGCAGCGCTGGCTACAGCATAAACCTAATTTTACTTGGGTACCAAAGATGCTAATAAACTGTGCTACTAACCCAACGGGATCCACCGTTACCAACTTTCCATCTGTGTCTCCTTCTTGTGATGTAGGTGATTCAAATCCTTCTTTGGATTTTTGATAGCGGGTGTTCCCGACACATGACAGGCAACTTGAAACTTCTAAAAAACTTTGACACAAAGTTCATCGGCACTGTCAGATTCGGGAATGACCATTTCGCTGCTATCATGGGATACGGGGATTATGTCAACGGGAACATCAAAATCAGCCGTGTGTATTACGTTGAAGGTCTAGGTCATAATCTTTTCTCCGTCGGGCAGTTTTGCGATGGTGATTTGGAAGTGGCTTTACAGGAGAAAACATGTTTTGTTCGAGATTTACAAGGGAATGACGGAAACGCGGAATCAGTCTTTATACTATCTCCTTCTCAGACATGACTGTTTCTTCTCCGATTTGTTTGCTATCCAAGGCACACTCGACAAAAGCTTGGTTATGGCACAAACGTCTTTCTCACTTGAACTTCAAAACTATGATGGAACTTGCTCGTCATAAGTTAGTAGATGGTCTTCCAAGATTCCGGTACGCCAAAGACCATCTCTGTCCAGCTTGTGAACAAGGGAAGAGTACTCGTGCTCACTTTCCTCCTAAAACCGAGCACAGTACTGATCACGTACTCCAACTTCTCCATATGGATCTTTGTGGCCCAGTGCGTGTTCAGACTATCAATGGGAAGCGGTATATATTGGTAATCGTAGATGAATTTTCGGGATGGACTTGGGTTTATTTTCTTCACAGTAAAGATCAAGCTCCTTCGATGTTCATCACCTTTCTCACCAAAATTCAGGTTCAGCTCCACAACACCGTCCGCAAAAGTTAGAACTGACAATGGAACTAAATTTAAGAATCACACCCTTCGTGAATTCATGAGAAAGTAGGGATTGAACATCAAACATCAATTGTACGCAGCCTAGAACAGAACAGAGTGGTCGAAAGACGCAATCGAACGTTAGTGGAAGCCGCAAGAACGATGTTGATTAATGCTCAATTACCGGATTACCTATTGGCTGAAGCTGTCTCTACTGCCTGCTACACCCAAAACCAATGTATGATCACCAGACGACACAACAAAACACCATATGAACTTGTTCACCGCAAAAAACCAAACATAAATTACTTTCATGTATTTGGGGCTCTCTGTTACCCAAATAATGATCGTGATGACCTTGGAAAATTAGAAGCCAAAGCTAACATCGGGATTTTTGTTGGATATTGTGAGAATTCAAAAGGATTTAGAATCTGGAACCGTTGAACCTGAGAGATTCAAGAGACTATACACGCTCATTTCGATGAACTTACGGAAATGGGTTATGAGCAAAATAGCTTAGGACCCGAATCTAACCGTCTCAACTTCCCTGACCAATGAGCTGCACCTCTCTCTCTCAACCGCAAGGATTTAGAAGACTTGTTTGCCCCGTTATTTGATGACACTCTTGTTAGTCGTGCTTCTGAAGTATCCACTAGCTCCGCTGCACAACCTGTCAATAATCAAGCACCTGATACAACCGCAACTACTTCCACAGCAGTTGCTGAAGATGCACCACCAATAGAACCATCATCATATCAGTAGATCAAACAGCTTCAAATACTGCAAATGCAGCTGATGGTCCCTCTCTATCTTCTGAAGTACCCACACCTGCAAATTATAACAGAAACGCGTTTTTCAATCCATTTACTCCAGCCCCCACCATTCCAGACATTGCAGAATCATCCACGAGCAACTTGGATCTGTCAAATTTGCATCAAAATTTTCAACACTACCCATCAACCCACAAATGGACTAAGGATCACCCTCTTGTGAATGTGATTGGTAACCCAAAAAACTCTGTCATGACACGACAACGACTCCAAACAGACGGTGAAACTTGCATTTATGCAATCACCGTTTGTCAATCTGAACCCAAAAACATTAAAGAAGCCCTTACCTACGACAATTGGATTGAGTCGATGCAAGAAGAGCTTGATTAATTCAAGAGATTGGAAGTTTGGGAATTGGTAGAAAGACCAGATGGGGTATATGTTGTCGGGCTGAAATGGATCTGGAAGAATAAGTTAGATGCAGATGGTACGGTTATTCGTAACAAGTCCTGATTGGTTGCTAAAGGATTCACCCAAGAAGAAGGGATCGACTTCGAGGAATCTTTCGCACCAGTGGCAAGACTTGAGGCCGTTCGAATGTTCCTGGCGTACGCTGCTCACAAGAATATCACAGTATATCAAATGGACGTGAAGACGGCATTTCTCAATGGACAACTCCGGGAAGAGGTGTACGTTACACAACCAGAGGGCTTCGTTGATACAGAGCATCCGAACCACGCCTACAGGCTCAAGAAAGCCCTCTACACCCTTAAACAAGCCGCGAGGGCATGTTGCGACAAACTATCTGCGTTCTTACTAGCTAATCATTTCACTAAAGGATTAGTTGACCCGACTTTGTTTATACAAAAACACAGGGAGGATATTCTCATTGTTCAAATTTATGTTGATGACATCATTTTTGGCTCTACCGATAAAAAATATTCAAACACTTTTGCAAAATTAATGAAACAAAACTTTGAGATGTCCATGATGGGTGAACTCAAGTTCTTCTTAGGACTGCAAGTTCATCAATCACCCCGTGGTATTTTCTTAAGTCAGTCCAAATATGCTCAAGAGATTTTGAAAAAACATGGCATGACCAGCTGTGACACCTATAATACCCCCATGTCATCCTCGTCTCCTAAGCTGGATGCTGACATACATGGAACACCCATTGATCCTACCAAATACCGTAGTATGATTGGGTCTCTCATGTATCTCACCGCCAGCCGACCCGATATTGTTTTTGCCAATTATCTATGCTCCCGCTATCAGTCTAGACCGACTGAAAGACATATATCTGCTGTTAAAAGAATTCTTCGATACATAAAGGGAACCATTCACTTGGGGATCTGGTATCCGAAGGATTCTAGTTTTGCACTAATAGCTTTTTCAGATGCCGATCATGCCAGATGCATAGACACAAGGAAAAGCACATCAGAGGAAGTTAAATTCTTGGGTGACAAGCTCGTATCTTGGCAATCGAAGAAGCAAGACTGTACATCACTGTCGTCAGCGTGCTATGCTCAAGTCATATGGATGCGATCACAACTGATGGATTATCGTTACATCTTCAACAAGATTCCAATGTACTGCGATTCCAAGAGTGCCATTACCATCTCGTGTAACACAGTTGTTGGGAATAAAGGTTAATAGTTGAAACTGTTAGTATATAAGAATTATAGTTATCTTGTACAGTTGGAACTGTTAGTATATAAAATTGTAGTAGATAAATATGGAAAAGATATTGTGTATATCCTATTGATATAGAATTATAGTTATCTTGTACAGGAATCCTTGGTCTATAAAAGGATATCATAGGTTAAAGGTTAGAGACGAATTTGTGATAGAAGAACGATTATCGTTTTGTTAAGATTCAAGGTTGTAAACCCTAGTACTAGCAAGAGTACACGTATTATTAATCAATAATATTGAATCGTTGAAGTAACTTGTTTTCTTGTTTCATTCATAGTTACTGTTTCATACATACATACAAAATCTTCTAAGTGTTTGCTAGTAAATTCCGCGTGCTAGTTAACATTTTTCAAAGTATCTATCTAACACAAGGAGTGTGTTTAGATCCGGTCAAGTGGTATCAGAGCCAGGTTGCTGATACCTAGATTTAGAAGATCCAGAAGAATTTGTTTAAGAAGAAGATGGACATGGAGACAACAACCCAAACCAACATTGCTGCTAAGTTACCAATGCTTAAACCCAATGAGTTCGATATGTGGAGACTAAGAGTTGAACAATTCTTTCAAGTGCAGGATTATGCACTCTGGGAGATCATAGAAGATGGGAACTCTTTTAAGCCTACAACCACTACTACTGTTGTTGAGGGCAAGACTGAAACAACGGTGCAGGCCAAGCCATTGACTACTGAAGAGAAGGCTCAGCACAGGAATGATGTTAAGGCAAGAAGCATGCTGCTGATGACAATCCCTAATGATCAATTACTGAACTTCAGTAAGTACAAGTGTGCTAAAACTCTTTTTGAATCTATTGTTGCAAGATATGGTGGGAATGAAGCCACCAAGAAAACTCAGAAGACCCTTCTCAAGCAACAGTTTGAGAACTTCATAGCAACAAGCAATGAATCACTAGATCATATGTTTAATAGGCTTCAAAAGCTAGTGAGTCAACTTGCTGTTCTAGGAATTGAGATGCTTCAGGAAGATCTCAACACAAAATTCCTAAGGAGTCTACCATCAGAATGGGCTATGCATGTGGTTTTCTGGAAGAACAAACCAGACATTGATTCTATGAGTCTGATGGATCTCTATAGCAACTTCAAGATAGTAGAATGATGCGCGTGATGTGTCGTTGCGGTTTAGCAGTTTTAATGCCTACTCAAGTTTTAAATTTATATTTAGCCGACTTATCAATAACACACACACTTAACGAGCAGTGTACCCGGTCAGTATGAAGATAATGGTAAGTAGAGTGTCGATCACTAAGAGTGGAACGTATTATCTCGTTATTCTAATCAGTATTTTAATATCCTAACGCAAGGGGGTTTCAGCCTGAGAGACTGGCACGGTTTGTTTGCAATTAAATAATAAAATAAACCAAAAGGCACGAATCAGCAAGTAGCACACACGTACACAGATAAATACTTGAGACAATAAGAGGGCTGTCCTTATGATTAAGTAGATTGTCACTTGTTTTATTGATAGCTTTATATGAAGTGTATGTAGTTAACCCTTTCTCGTTGGTCCTAATCTTATCGGCGAGTAAACCCTTAATGATTACTTATGTCTAAAAGTTATTCCTAAGTGATCAATTTAGTAATAACCGTGGGAGCCACATTATGTCCCGCAGTCAAATGCCCGCAAGCCACTAATAAACACAGAGGTTATCAATGCACTAATAAGTAGTAACCAAAGACATCAAAATATAAACTTTAATTGATGGGAAAGCAAGTATTAAAGGGAGTGCAATCTTTCGTTGTCACATTACACAAGCCACCAATCCTGATGAATTAAAGTTTGCTAACACAATAAAACAAAACTACTTAATGAATTAAACACATGCAGCACCTTCTTACAGCTCTTGTATCTTTGATTTGGGTGTGTCTTGTGCTGCTTCCTTGACTGAATTCGTCCTTTGTTCCTCCTGTTTGAACTTCGGTTTTAGGTTTTTCGGAACTTGTAATTCGTCTGGTCTACGGGGTATTTATAGTTTCTGTCTGAGGGAAGATGCGGCGCATCAACTAAGTAGATGCGGCGCATGTACTTAACTTCGCGTGGGGTCCAAGATTATAATATTCAGGAATATTCGTACACCGCCAGAAGATGCGGCGTAACTCCATGATTAGATGCGGCGCATGTCCTCTTGTATCTTGGATCGTATCTGGTGATATCTTGATAGAGATGCGGCGCATGTCGAGAGTGAGATTCGGCGCATCTGGAGCAGAATTGACTTGATCTTGTCCATGTCAGTAGACCTTCAACTTTATGCACGTTTTGCTCCATTATTAGTCCAAAATCGCCAAGTTTCACCAAATGCTTGTTTTTACCTGAGAATTACAAAAGTAAACGATTAAGTATCAATCCTCATACATAATATAGTAAAACAAGTCAAATTAATAGGATAAATGATAGTAATAAAATGTACTTATTTGAGTTCATCAAATATCCCCCCACTTGAACTTTACTTGTCCCCAAGTAAACCTTAGAATTTCTTTTATGAAAATGTATCCTAAAAGATGTTAGGATTTATTTTTATATTTAAGCATGTATTCGTTCATTTCATAATCACACAACTAAACACTTAACGAATTAGAAGTAAAATAAAATAAGTCGATAAAAGCAAATCTAATCGTTTAACTGTCCAGTCACGACGAATATTCTATCATAAGCTTGGCAAGTATACACATCTCCACCACTAAAGCTAAGGAGCAACAAGTCTAAAGCGGTAAAAAGGGTTTTTAGGCTTAAGGGTTAATTATTCTCTTTCACTATCGATCTCAAATTCCAGAAAAGGCGACAAAATCACAAATACATGATCGAATCCACGAACACGATACTTGCAATTGCTCAAATCCTTAACTCGAATAGGCTAAAGATAGGTCCAAACTTCACCAATAATAATATATCAAAAAGGGCGACAAAATCATAAATACATAGCCGAATCCACGACTACGATACTTAAGATTGCTCAAATCCCTAATCTCAATAAATCAAAGGTTTGGTTGGATAAAGAATAATAAAGGGCATGGATAACATTTGGGATATAAATTGGTGCAAAAATAAAAATAAACAAAACAAATAAATTAAAATCCTAAGTGTGGTTAATCACTATCCCAACCATCCCATGAATAAGACTCATATCATCGAATAACTCATGCTTTAACACTTGAAACACACACTTTAGGTAGACACGAATTATACTCAACAAGATCTTAATCAAAGAATAAACCTTAATTGGCGTTCCATAACTGCCAATTCCCATTCAATCCATAGATATAGTACAACAAATAGTGGTGATATCGACCACTTACATAACTTTACGTAAGTTGGTTAAAACTAACTTCCAACTTTTCTTTCTTTCTTTTTCTTTTCTCATTTTTTTCGATTTTTTTTTTTTTTTTTTTTTTTTTTCAAACATAAACATAGATGTGTAAAATTTCACCACATCACTATAACTTTCTTTCCGGATAATTTTTCCATACTTTTCATGACTTCTGAAATAATGGTAATAGTGAAAGTAGTAAACACACGGAAAATAAACTCCAAAATATACAATATTTACTTTCACTCCAATTGCATTGTGCAATTTCCCGACCTAACCATAGATAATGAATTACGCACGTGAACACAGGTAATGTAAGGAAACACACTTTGCCTATAGCAATCAACCAACCACGGATTCTAATCTACAGGGTAGGCTAAGGTGTAAGGGTGTAACGAAACATTTTAAACATAGGTGTAAGAAACGAAAGGAATGGCTCTGAGGGTTTTTCTAGGGGTATCTTACTCTAAAAATGAGAGTAACAAAAGGTTTATACGGGGGTTAACTAACCAGTGTAGTTAGTTAATAACACATAACATATAAGGCTATTTGGGTGTAATCCTAGAAATTTACCAAGTTAGACAAGTCACTCCAATTATATAAATAATACTTATTATGGTGGTCTCGAATAGTATACAAGCCAAGTTCTAAAGTTTACAAGTCACCGGCACACTCATAGATTTGTGAATTTTGAAAAATCACAATTTTTGAAAATAACGTCATGTGTGCAGTTATGCAACTTAGATCTTAAACAAAAACATGCTAAAAAAATTTTTAAGTTTGATATATTAAGCACATTTTAAGCATAATTTTTGAAAAAGTTTAGGACAAGTAATTGTTAAGTGTTCTAATTCTCCAATCCCCCCACTTAAGTTAAACAACGTCCTCGTTGTTTGTATAAAAGATTAAAAACTGGAAATTAAAAGAATTAGAACAGAAAAACTCCCCTGAGATTTGCTCGGTATGATCCTCCATTAGTATAAGAGCAAAAATCAACTTCTTGTGGATTAGAACGTTAAAGCTTCATACTTGATGTATCCACAGGAAATCCAGGAAACTATAATACCACCAATGCTTTAAAACACACCTAAGATAAGAAAGGTTCAAACTTGCATAATACATTAGTAGTTAGGAAAAATAAAACTTAAAAATTAAAACTGAAAATCATCAGGTCAGTCGATGCGCCGTATCTTATGGAAGAAGATACGCCGTATCGAGCCTGGAATAAATACGGATCAGAATAAAGATGCGCCGCATCCTTAACCAGGGATGCGCCGCATTAAAAATAAACTGATAAATAGTTTTAAAGTCGAAAATAAAAATGCAGAAAAATAAAATAAGATATGACCATTGCAGGAGATGCGTCGCATCTCAGAATTGAGATGCGCCGTATCCTCATGCGGCCTGACTGACTCGACACAGAAAACAGAATAATAAATAGATAAATCCGGGTTGTCTCCCGGTAAGCACTTGTCTTTATTCCAGAGTCTTCAAGTTAGACTCACGTTCAGCTCTTCATTCCAATACTTCAGGTTCAAACTCCACCACCTCGTTCTCATTATCCTCAATTTTATTATCAAAGTATTTCTTCACACGTTGCCCGTTCACTTTGAATATATAACCATTTTTATCGCATATTTCAATAGTTCCATATGGATACACTTTCTTGACAACGAACGGTCCCGTCCATCTTGATTTAAGTTTACCAGGATACATCTTTAATCTTGAATTAAATAGTAGCACTTTCTCTCCAATAGTAAACGTTTTATCCCCACGTAACCTCGAGTCATGCCATCTTTTAGTTCTTTCTTTGTAGATCTTAGTATTTTTGTAGGCCTCATCTCTTAGTTCATAGAGTTCATTAAGTTCCATGAAACGGTTCTTCGTCGCAGCTTCCATATCCATATTACAGTTCGTCAAAGCCCAATATGCACTTTGTTCAACTTCGATCGGTAGGTGGCATGCTTTTCCGTATACAAGACGAAATGGAGTGCATCCCGTCGGTGTCTTAAAGGCGGTACGGAATGCCCATAAAGCATCATTTAACTTGTCAGACCACCCTTTAGGATTATATCCAGTCGTTTTTTTCAAGGATTCTTTTTATAGCTCTATTGGTTACTTCAGTTTGACCATTTGATTGAGGATGGTATGCGGTGGAAACCGTATGATATACTCCATATTTTTGCAAGGCTCTTCCCAGATGGTGATTACAAAAGTGTGTTCCCCTATCACTAATCAATGCTTTAGGAATTCCAAACCTAGAGAACAAACTTTGCAAAAATTTAAGTACTACCTTGCTGTCGTTTGTTGGAGATGCTTGCGCTTCGACCCATTTTGATACGTAATCAACAGCAACCAAAATATATTTATTACCTTTAGATTCAGGAAACGGTCCCATGAAGTCTAATCCCCATATGTCGAAAACTTCACATACATGGATATAGTTTTGCGGCATTTCGTTTCTTGATGTAATATTTCCGGATCGTTGACACGCATCACATCCTTTTATATAATCTTTCGCATCCTCCAACATAGTGGGCCAATAAAATCCCGCATCCAGGATCTTTCTTCTTGTGATGATTGGACCGTGATGTCCCCCTGTTGGCCCTGAATGGCAATGTGCCAATATTGATGCGATGTCATCACCGTCTACGCATCTTCGTATAATATTGTCAGGACATAATTTAAAGGCATAAGGTTCATCCTAAATATACTCGTTAGCGCGAGTTATAAACCTTCTTTTCTCGTCGGATGTTAGCCCTTTTGGAATTTCATTTGCAACAATAAAGTTTATAAAGTCGGCATACCATGGTCCATTATTATTGCTCTTAATTCCTACCATCATAAGGTATTCATCAGGAAAGTCATCAGCTATTTCCCTCTCGTCAAGCACCTCCATATCAGGGTTTTCAAGTCTAGATAAGTGGTCAGCAGCTAGATTCTCGGCACCCTTTTTATCTTTAATTTCAATATCGAATCCTTGGAGCAATAAAACCCACCTAATAAGCCTTGGCTTGGCATCCTGTTTATTGAACAAATACTTCAAAGCAGAATGGTCAGTGTAAACCATAGTTTTTGACAATATAAGATATGATCTAAATTTATCGAATGCAAAAACTACTGCTAAAAGTTCTTTTTCTGTGGTGGTGTAGTGTTCTTGGGCATTATTCAATGTTTTGCTAGCATAATAAATTGGTTTAAATTTCTTATCTATCTTTTGGCCAAGTACGGCTCCAACAACATAATCACTAGCATCACACATTAGTTCAAAAGGCAGATTCCAATCCGGCGAAATTATAATGGGTGCAGAAGTTAGTTTTTCTTTAAGTATATTAAATGCCTTTTTGCAATCTTCAGAAAAATCAAACTTTGCATCCTTTAGCAACAATTGGGTCATAGGCCTAGATATTTTTGAAAAATCCTTTATGAATCTACGATAAAATCCAGCGTGCCCTAAAAAACTTCTAACGCCTTTTACGTTAGTGGGGTAAGGTAGTTTAGCAATTATATCAATTTTAGCTTTATCGACTTCTATACCTTTCCCAGAAATCTTATGTCCTAACACAATTCCCTCTCTAACCATAAAGTGACATTTTTCCCAATTAAGAACAAGGTTAGTTTCTTCACACCTAGCAAGCATTTTATCAAGTTTACAGAGACAATCACTAAATGAGTTACCGAACACCGAGAAGTCGTCCATGAAGACTTCCATAAAATCTTCTACCATATCATGGAAGATAGCCGTCATACAACGTTGGAAAGTAGCAGGGGCGTTGCATAGTCTGAACGGCATTCTCCTATAGGCGAAGGTTCCATAAGGGCAGGTGAAAGTCATCTTCTCTTGATCCTCGGGGGCAATGGGTATTTGGAAGAAACCTGAAAAACCATCCAAAAAACAATAATAATCATATCCTGATAGTCTTTCTAACATTTGATCAATAAATGGAAGAGGGAAGTGATCTTTTCGCGTAGCATCATTGAGTTTGCGGTAGTCGATGCAAACTCTCCATCCGGTAACAGTTCTTGAAGGGATTAGCTCATTGTCGTCATTGAGTACTACCGTCATTCCTCCTTTTTTTGGTACAACGTGGATAGGACTGACCCACGAGCTGTCGGAAATTGGGTAGATAAGTCCAGAGTCAAGTAACTTTACGATTTCATTTTTCACCACATCTTGGACTTTTGGATTCAAACGCCTTTGAGGTTGGATAGTTGGTTTGAATTCATCCTCCATAAGGATTTTATGTGTACAAAATGACGGGCTAATTCCCTTAATATCAGACATACTCCACGCTAATGCTCCTCTTCGTTTATATAGTACCTGCAAAAGAGACTCTTTTTCTTTTGGCGTTAAGTCAGATGCAATAATAACGGGTGAATTAGTATTTCCGTTTAAATAAGCATATTCCAAAGTAGAAGGAAGATCCTTAAGCACAGGTTTAACATTATCAATTTCAGTAGCACTAGCGGAATAAACCTGTTCTTTAATTATATCGCTGCTGTCATCAGATAGATGCGCCGCATCGAGGTTTTCGATGCGCCGCATCGCGTTACATACAGCAGAGTCAGCAGCAAAATTATAATCAACAATATTCTCATCTACTTGATCTTCTATAGCAATCGCGTTTTCTAAATTTTTAAGCAGAAAAGAATCAAGCAAATTATTCTTTAACAATTTCTGAGTAAATTGATTAATCGTATCATCAGAAACATCGATGTTATAGCATTCATCGTCATCGGATTCATCTTTACTCATAGATTGTTCCATGTTAAACTCAACCTCATCTTTACCTATGGTAAAAGTTATCTTTTTATTAAAAACATCAATTATGGCCCTAGCAGTGGCTAAAAATGGTCGTCCTAATATTATAGGAGTTCTAGAATTTTCAGGCATATCAAGGATAACGAAGTCGATAGGTAATTCAAATTTATCAACTTTTATTAATATATTTTCCGCTATTCCTAATGGGTATTGTATAGACCTATCAGCTAGTTCTAAGCACATCCTAGTAGGTTTTGGTTCACCAAGACCTAATTTATCATACATAGAAGAGGGCATAAGACTTATACTAGCTCCTAGGTCGGCTAAGGCATTCTCAATATGCAAATTTTTAATTTGACAAGGAATAGTGAAACTCCCTGGATCTTTTTCTTTAGATGGAAGTTTGTTGAGCAATGCCGCTGAGCTTCTTTTCCCCATCTTTATGGTGCAAGCCTCTTCGAGTTTAGACTTGTTTGTAAGCAAGCTTTTCAGATATTTAGCATATTTCGGCATTTGCACTAGGGCTTCCATAAATTGTATGCTTAGCTGCAGCTGCTTGAGATTCTCCAGGAATTTCTTTTGATAGGCATCTTCTTCTCTCTTTCCTTACCCTCTGTGGGAAGGGTGGTGTTGATCGTTTAGGTTCAACAGAAGGTTCTCTTCTAAGTACAGGTTCTGGATCAGTCTCTTTTGGTCGCTCTTGCTCAGGTGGTAAAGATTCAGGGGAAATTTTGTTTGTACTGTCATCCTCGGGTGTTTCTCCGATTTGAAAGGTTGACTTTCCGCCTCTAGTTGTAATTCCTTTCAGATCGTGCCTTACCAAAAGAACCTTGTTAAGCACTGTTGACAATTGGTGCACTTCAATTGCCAAACCATTGATCATATTGTTTTGTTCCTTTAGCAACAGCTCATGACTGCCTTTGAATTCAGTGATAAAGTTCCTTGCTTCATGATGTTCTTGTTCATTGGCTTGTGCGATTAGAAGTGCAAACTCTTCCATAGTAAGGTTTCTTTGGGGTCTTCCGAACCAGTTTGGGAAAATATCGAACATTGTTCCTGAAAATTAAGAACAAGAGGATTTCAAAGTAAAAGTTTCCTAGTATAAGGGTAAGTCAGAATATTTTCCGTTCGGAAATTAGAAAAGAATAAAAGTTGCTGATATCTGCAGACGATGCGCCGTATCCAAAAAGTTGGATACGCCGTATCTTAATACGTTAAAATTAAATCAGACTTTATTCAGAAAATAGATACGCCGCTTTAGAATTTAAGAATGTGCCGTATCGAATTAATTAATCAAAAATCAGTTTATCTAATTAAAATTAAATGCGTCGTATTAACGAAAGTTAATGCGCCGTATTTTCGTTACGTTTAAAAATAAATATCGATTTTTGATTCAGAAAGATGCGCCGTATCGACAGAGATCGATACGCCGTATCTGTTTAATAATTCGCAAACTATTTTTAATTAAAATAATAGATACGCCGTATCTGCGAAAGCAGATGCGTCGTATGGCGTTAACGTTTAGAATTTTTTTTTTTTTTTTATCGAAAACAGATACGCCGTATCTGCTAAAGCAGATGCGTCGTATTACTTTATCGCTTAGAAAAATTTTCTTATTAAAAACAGATACGCCGTATCTTGGGGAAAAGATGCGTCGTATCGAATTAATTAAACGCGTTGTATTAAAAAAAATTAAACGCAATACGCCGTATCTGAGAGATCAGATGCGCCGTATCGTTTGATTTAGCACAGTACAACGATAGCAGAACAGAAAAATACGAAAAATAAAAACAAAAATTAAACACACAAACGAAAATAAACACACAAAAATAAAAGAAAACAATTAACACACAATACAACAAATATGCAAAATAGTACAATGATGCAATTAATCTAATAAAAAGAAAAACCTAATTAAAATACTAATCAAATTAACAGATAATAACAATTCACTCCCCGGCAGCGGCGCCAAAAAACTTGATGCGCGTGATGTGTCGTTGCGGTTTAGCAGTTTTAATGCCTACTCAAGTTTTAAATTTATATTTAGCCGACTTATCAATAACACACACACTTAACGAGCAGTGTACCCGGTCAGTATGAAGATAATGGTAAGTAGAGTGTCGATCACTAAGAGTGGAACGTATTATCTCGTTATTCTAATCAGTATTTTAATATCCTAACGCAAGGGGGTTTCAGCCTGAGAGACTGGCACGGTTTGTTTGCAATTAAATAATAAAATAAACCAAAAGGCACGAATCAGCAAGTAGCACACACGTACACAGATAAATACTTGAGACAATAAGAGGGCTGTCCTTATGATTAAGTAGATTGTCACTTGTTTTATTGATAGCTTTATATGAAGTGTATGTAGTTAACCCTTTCTCGTTGGTCCTAATCTTATCGGCGAGTAAACCCTTAATGATTACTTATGTCTAAAAGTTATTCCTAAGTGATCAATTTAGTAATAACCGTGGGAGCCACATTATGTCCCGTAGTCAAATGCCCGCAAGCCACTAATAAACACAGAGGTTATCAATGCACTAATAAGTAGTAACCAAAGACATCAACATATAAACTTTAATTGATGGGAAAGCAAGTATTAAAGGGAGTGCAATCTTTCGTTGTCACATTACACAAGCCACCAATCCTGATGAATTAAAGTTTGCTAACACAATAAAACAAAACTACTTAATGAATTAAACACATGCAGCACCTTCTTACAGCTCTTGTATCTTTGATTTGGGTGTGTCTTGTGCTGCCTCCTTGACTGAATTCGTCCTTTGTTCCTCCTGTTTGAACTTCGGTTTTAGGTTTTTCGGAACTTGTAATTCGTCTGGTCTACGGGGTATTTATAGTTTCTGTCTGAGGGAAGATGCGGCGCATCTACTAAGTAGATGCGGCGCATGTACTTAACTTCGCGTGGGGTCCAAGATTATAATATTCAGGAATATTCGTACACCGCCAGAAGATGCGGCGTAACTCCATGATTAGATGCGGCGCATGTCCTCTTGTATCTTGGATCGTATCTGGTGATATCTTGATAGAGATGCGGCGCATGTCGAGAGTGAGATGCAGCGCATCTGGAGCAGAATTGACTTGATCTTGTCCATGTCAGTAGACCTTCAACTTTATGCACGTTTTGCTCCATTATTAGTCCAAAATCGCCAAGTTTCACCAAATGCTTGTTTTTACCTGAGAATTACAAAAGTAAACGATTAAGTATCAATCCTCATACATAATATAGTAAAACAAGTCAAATTAATAGGATAAATGATAGTAATAAAATGTACTTATTTGAGTTCATCATAGTAGAACATGAAGTGAAGAAGTCTGCTGGATCAAGTTCAAGCTCAAGTTATGGAAATTTGGCCTTTGTGTCAAATCCCAGTATCTCTAGTCCTGAAGAAGATGTTCAAGTTGCTGGAGTAGTTGGTACTGGTAGTTCAAATATTGGTACTGCTAGTACCGCAAGCAGTACTAGTGGACTTTTGGATGAGAATACCTATTGTGCTTTTCTGACTACTCAGCACAATGGAAGTATGTTGACTCATGCAGATCTTCAAGAGATTGATGAAGATGACATTGAAGAGATGGATATCAAGTGGCAGCTCTCTCTTCTCAGCTTGAGAGCTAGAAGATTCTTGAAGAAGACTGGCAAGAAGATAATCATAAACAACAATGATGTTGCTGGATATGACAAGTCAAAGATTGAGTGCTATAAATGCCACAAGAAAGGTCATTATTCAAGGAATCGCAGAATGCCAAGACAACAAGATGGCAAGAGAAGAGGATTTGGAAGCAAATCAAGGGTTGTGGAAGTTACAGACTCAAACTCAAGGGCTATGGTTGCCATTAATGGCTTAGGGTTTGACCGGAGCTACATTGCAAAGGAGGAAGCAGAAGCACCTACAGAGATGGCACTTATGGCTTTCTCAGACTCTGAGGTACAAGTTTCTAAATGTTCTAAATCATGTGATGCTTTAAAAGAATTAGAAACACTTAGAAAACAGTATGATAATCAGAGAATAGAGTTAAACCAGACTGCTTTTAATTTAGCAAATCATAAGAAAGGTTTGGTTGTATTAGAAGAACAGATAGTTCACTATAAGGAAAATGAGTCTACTTTTAGTGATACTGTAGTTGTACTTAAGAGAGATATAATGTTTAGGGATGTTGAAATTAGTGTGTTGAAAAATGAATTGGAAAAGTTAAAGCAGGCAAAGGAAAACATTCAGATGAGTGTAGACACATTAGAGTATGCATCTAAGGGTGTGAATAAGATAATTGAGTGTCAGATCCTCAATAAAGCTAAGTCAGGCCTAGGTTATAAGTCAGTTCCACCTCCTTATAGGGGAATTCCAACACCTCCAGGCATTGACCTAGAACACACAGGACTTCCTGAATTTCAACTACCGGAGCTTAAATATGGTCCTCAACCTAAGGAAAATATAGTTGATAAACCTGTGTATGAGAGTGCAAGTGATAAATCACTTTCTGAGGACAAGGTGTCCTCTGATAGATCCTCAAGTAGGAAATCAGATGCTCCAACTATAGTGGAATGGACTTCTGATGATGAGAGTGATCAGGCTGTGGTTAAGCCTGCTAGTGTTAAAGTGGAGGAACCAAAAGTTTCCAAAGTGGTCAAACCTGAGACTGTTAGGCTTAGATCAAATGCTAAACCATTTAAACCAACAGTTAGGTATGCAGAAATGTATAGAACCACAAACAATTCAAGAGGTAACCAAAGGAATTGGAACAACCTCAAGTCTCACCAACTAGGTGATGACTTTGTTTGTTATAGGAAAGCTTGTTTCACATGTGGTAGCTTTGACCATCTGCCTGCTCATTGTTATAATAGGGTAACTAGGTATTCAACCCCTACAAATGCTAGAATGATACCTAGATCAGTTCTGTTAAGGTCTGGAACAAGAACAGTTCATACTGTTAGACAAACAGTTAACATTGCTAGACCAGCAGTTCATATTGTCAGACCAAATACACCTTTTTACCCTAGACCAACAGTTCAAGGTGCAAAAACTCTTTTCAAATCAGCACCAACAACTGTTAAAAGACCATTTCAAAACAATGCAGTGATAAATAAACAAGTTTGGAAACCTAAAGTTGCAATTGTAAACACACAGCTCATACTGCTAGGCAAGCAGTTAACACTGGATGTTTTAAAAACACTGCTAAGGGAAATATGGGTAATGGTATTAATGCATCTGCATCATGGGTTTTGAGACCACTTCAATCCAATGGTACTCCAACTGTTTTAAAAAGGTTTAATTACGTTGATGTAAGAGGAAAGCCTAAGTCTGTAATGGCTTGGGTACCACAAGGAAATTAATTTTTCTTTTTATGTGCATTGTTAGTCATATGCTTGTTATGTTTTGAGACAAGTGCCTTGCACTTTGTTTCCTTTTTTATGGACTAACAATTGCAGGAATGGATGATAAGCACCAAGGAATTACAAGTGCTTTATGTTTTGGACTGAATGGTGATTTGATGCTCAGTGTGTGATCTTTCCACACCACAAATGGTAATTGGTTCACCATGTCTAACCCACATAAGAACCAGCTAGTCCAGAGCAAACGGTTTCTGTTAAAGACTAATCAAATCCGTTAATTGTTGACAATTTACCAAAAATTGTATGGTTAACAACTCACCATATCTAACTGTGAAGAGTTGGCAAGTCCAAAGCAAACGGCTATTGGTAAAGACATATCAAATCCATTGATAGCTGATAGTTTGCTAAAAACTATATGTGCATAAAAATGTTTTTCAAAACCATATAAGTTTATACTGTTCTTTGAAAATTTTGTTAATAGGTTTGTACTGCTAGTGTAAACTTTGTGCTGCTAGTGCAAAGTTTCTACTGCTGAACTAGCCGTTGTGACTGTTGTGTCAGTAATTAATTTTGAAGTAAAAACTAGCCGTTGGAGGTTTGTTGCGATTTTTACTGATTGAATTACGGTTTTCGAGGGATCCTCATCTAGATATTTTAACTTTTATTCTATTATAATCTTATCCTAAAATAAAAGTTAATTTATTCTTTAAGTCGGTCAATTGAAACCCTAATACTCTCTCAATAAAATCTTAATTTCACTTTCATCTTCTACCTTTTAACCTCAATTCTCACTATTCACCGCAGTTAAATCAATTTTACTAAGAACATTATGGCTAATTTCGATTTCGTCAAGAAGCACAACCAGGTGGCTTTTCTAGAGAAAACAGAGGAAGGAGATCGACCGAAATTTTTTGAGATAGTGGATTTCCTCAACCACTCTCACATAAGGTATGCTTTAACTGTCTCTCCTACTCTATATGTCTCGCACATCACACAGTTTTGGCAGACCACAACTGTCATGACTAGTGAGGATGGAGACATAGAAATACATTCCAAAGTGGATGGCATATCTTTTGTTCTTACCGAATCTACACTTAGGAGACATCTTAAGTTGGAAGATTTAGATGGTATCAACACTATGCTAAACACTGAAATTTTTGAAGAACTTTCAAAAATGGGGTATGATACATCCTCTCAAAAACTTACTTTTCAAAAAGGATGTTTCTCCCCGCAATGGAGATTTTTGATACATACTCTCTTACATTGTATAAGCCCCAAAAAGACAGCATGGGAGCAATTCAGTAGCAATATTGCTATTGCTCTCATATGTCTGTCAACAAATAAGGTTTTCAATTTTTCAAAATTCATATTTGAGAGTATGGCTGCAAATGTTAACAGCAAAACAAAGTTTCTTAAGTACCCAAGATTTATTCAAACCTTTCTGAATAAGAAAAAGAGTTTGCTTAAGAAACACAAAGAAACTTTTCCTACTCCTAGCCTACAACAAAAAGTTTTTCAAAATATGGCTATGGCAAGTAGATTGTTTAATGGAGTAGTAATACCACTATTTCCTGAATTGCTTCAAATTGATCAGGGTGAAGGGTCAGTCAACCCAACTGATCCCCATCACACACTCAATCAAAATCCTGAAATAACCCAAACACCCCCAATTATCACCACTTATAGGAGAAGGACCACACCTAGTCTAACTAGAGTGGCAACTGGATCCTTGCCCCATGATTCACCTCTCCTAGCCGGTAACACAGCTAGAAGTGATGAGGGTAGTTCTGGACAAAATGAATTGATGGCTTTATGTACCAAGTTAACTGCTAAGGTAGAATCTTTGGAGGAGGAACTTAAAAGTCACAAAGAAAATTTTGCCAAAGTCCACACAAGGTTGACTCTTAGGGTGAAGAAGTTGGAAGATCATCTCAAGAGAAAAAGAGCTAGAGCTATAATGGATGAAGATTCTTCAGATGGTGATTATTCAGATGGTTTACATGATGATGATGATGATAGTGATTCTCCCAAACAGCGGAGGAAATCAGAAAAAGACAAGAAAGATAAGGGGGAGAGATCAGAAACTCAAGGGAGGCATGATGAAGGTACTAGTTATGCTGCTGATATGGATGTTGAAGATCAGGCACAAGAAACTGCTGAGAATGAAGAAACAGTTCAAACGGCTGAAGCAGTTCAAACGGCTGAGACAGAACAAGAAACCGTACAAACTGCTAGTTCACATCCAGGTACTGCTGAGGCAAAGTATGAAAGAAAAAGAGCAGCAAATGGAAAGAAACCAATGACTCCTGAAGAAGCTGAACAAGAAGCTGAGAAACAAAAGAAACTGAAGCCAAGAACTCAAGAACAAATTGATTATGATGCTGAAGTAGCAAAGAAACTTCAACAAGATGATGAAGCTAATGAACAAGCTCAGATAAATCTTGATGCAAAATTAGAAAAAAAGATGTCTCAGGATGATTTTGATGATGTAATTGAGTTAATGGAGAAGACAAGATTAGAAAAGATTGCTTCAAATGCTGAGGTTTATCAAGAACAATTCAATGAACAGCTACAATATTTGTTAGATTCAGATTTAATTGTGAGAGCTCAAGCAATGCTTATTCTTAAAGATAAGGACTTAAGTGAAGAAGAGAAGTCAGAAAAGCTCAAAAGTTTTATTCTATCTAAGAACAGAGAAGTAGCTTGGAATGATCTTATGCAGAAGATTAGAGATAGGCAAAAGGAAGGTTACAAGACAAAGATGCCTACAAAGAAAGAACAGATCAGCTTCATGAAAAGTTATTTGAAAAATCAAGCCTTGTGGAAGCCAAGTTATTTTAAAGGAAGGTCTGATGATGAAATTGAAAAAGCTTATTATGAAGCTTATGCAAGACTGAACAAACCAATTGAAAGGGATACCACAAAAGGGAGGAAAAGAGATGCAGAGTTGTTATGATCTGATGCAGTAAAGAAACAAAAGAAGGGAGCTGAAGGATTGACTGATGAACAACTCAAGAGCATGATGGTGATAGTCCCTGAATCCACAAACATCAAGCCTTTGCAAGCAAAACATCCCATCATTGGCTGGGAAGTATTCACAGAAGGTAGGATGAAAGGGTGGAAGATTATGAGACTTGGTGGAATTACTGAAAGATACAAGCTGTTTGAAGATTTACTCAGAGGATTTGACAGGGAAGATCTTAATCAGTTGTGGAAATTGGTACAAGAAAAATTCAGAATTGAAGATCCACTTGAAGACAAAGACAAAGAACTATGGGTTCAATTGAAGAGGATTTATGAACCTGATGGTGGAGAATCAATGTGGAGGTTTCAAGCACAAGTCAAGGATGTTACTTGGAAATTATTTGATACATGTGAAGTGCATAGAGTTTCTACCAAAGATGGAATAGAAATTTATATGTTGGTGGAAAAAGAAAAGCCAGAAACAAGAGACTGACATGATAGATGTTTGGAAGAATCCCCCCATCATAGGAGATGAAGCTTAATTCGAAGAAACTTAGTGATTTGCACAGAAATCATAAGTTTAGGGGAGGATTGTTGGGAATTAAGGTTAACAGTTGGAACTGTTAGTATATAAGTTGGTACTGCTGAAGAGATTGAAGACAACACTGACAGTACAAAGTCAGTTAGTACGGTCACATTAGAAAGTTAGTACTGCTTATGATTTTTGTAAACGTATAGTAGATAAATATAGAAAAGATATTGTGTATATCCTATTGGTATACACCCCAACCCGACAAGGGTAAAGGTGTCACGCAAATGGTTTCATATCAGATATAACAAAGCATACATTCAAAAGTAATACAAAGATTCTTAAGGGTTACAAAGGGAATACTGAAATATCAAGGTTACAAAAACGGATACAAATTCTAACAATAAAATAACTTCTAATCATCTCTAGGTCAAAATAACTGTCAAGCCTTCTAGGTCCAAAAGTCTCTTCACTCATACCCATCTTCCATCTAAAACCTGCCGCACACGAAAAGAAAACGTGCGGCTGAGCTTACAAAGCCCAGTGAACAGATATATAATAAACGAAAACGAAAGTAAACGGAAATAATCAGATGTAGCATAAAGAATGAGACATAAATAAGGTACAAGAGTAAAGGTTTAGGATAGTTATCCACCACGAGCCCAGAAACAGATCATATCATATCATAACAGCGTAACCATAAATCTTCATAATCATGTAGAGGGGAGACCTCTCAGATAATCAGATAATATGAGGGGTGTCCTCATTCTTCAAATGGAGTAGCTAGCTCCCAGATATATGTGAAAGGCGTGTACTGCACACAGCACCAGTCACCAGACAAATCATATCATAGCATATACAGTTAAATCCACTAAACAGAACAGATCTAGGATTTCAATCCATACGCCCCCCAGAAACATATATAATCCATAATCAAAGTAATGCGCATATCATAATCAGAATGGGGACGGTGTGAGGAATCAATCACCCACACATGAGTCATGCCAGTGGTGCATCACAGACACGGCCAGGTTACCTTCCTGGCTAGGTAACAGAAAAGTGGCTCGGGTATCAAACTAAGAGTCAAAGGTCAAAGGTCAAAGGTTCATATCATAATCAGGGTGTAATATCAGAAGGTTCAATATCATAAGTTCATAATCAGACCAGTCAAAGTATCAGAAGGTCAAGTATCAGAAGTTCAAATATCAGAAGGTCAAATATCCCAGGTCAATATCCAAAAAGGGTCAATGTATCCGATGGTCAAATCTTCAAAAGGTTCAATATCAAAAGTACTTTTCAAAAGGTTTTCTCTTAAGGTTCATTTAAAAACAATCCTTCAAAATAGTTTTCATAAATGGTCTTTCAAATAGTTTTCATAACACCAACTTCAAAATAGTTTTCTTAAAGTCAATATATCATGCTTGAAAAACCCTTTCAAAATACTTTACTTAAAACATTTCCACCTCATATCAAAAAGGTCTTCATATCATAGGTTCAAAATCAGAGATCAAAGGTCGAAGCAAAGGTGTCATAGCAAGGGATCGTAACAGAGTATCAAATCAGAGAATTTGACAGATCAGAAAAGAATCATAGGAAACCTTACAGAGAAGGTCAGAATATCTGTACCTTATTCCAGAAGCAAACACAAATCAGAAATGGGTGACACAAAGTGAAGCAGGACTTCTCTTCCTTCACACCTAGAGGGGTAGACAAGAATTACAAACCCTTCCATTTTAAGTAACTTTCCATTTTAGCTTTTAGATTCATCAAGTTACCCTTTTAGTTCTTTTAGGTTTCATAATTTACACTTTCTATCCCCTTTACTTATCAAAGTTACAAAATGAAACCCTAGATTTACATAGCTTACATTTTAACCCTTCTCATTAATTTATTAACACAACACGCATTTATTTTCCAAGATTACAGAGTGTACCTTCAAATTAACTTATTATACGAATTATACCCTCAAGTTCCACGATTCACAATTTATAACCCTTAGCTTAGGAAAAAAACACTTTACATCCTTTTTATAAGTCTTGACAGTTTTCAGGTATTAACTGGACTCGTTTTAAATAATTTGCAAACCATATTAAATCTTCGAAATAAAATCTATAAAAATTCACAGACGTTCCCCAGGGTCTTGAGTATTTTATGTAATTTTTCCAGATTTTATTAAGTTGTCTAGATACGAAATAAAAATCCTTTTTCCAAACCTGTTCCAGAACCGGATTAATTACAAACACCCGACAATTTTTCATCTTCTTTCCCAGTCTAGAAAATTTATAAAATTCTACAAAAATTCAGGTAATTAGCCAACATGTGATATATTACTCAACTAAAAGGAAACATCCTAATTCTTTATGGTTTGAAAATGATAAATGAAAAACCCAACCTGTTTTCCCAGACCTCACAAATCCGATCAGACACTTAAGTTTATAAAAATCGAAAAGATGCCTTCCAGGCCTCCAAAAATTACAAATTAAATTTTCCCAGGTAGCCACTTCATTGAACTTAGTTTTAGACTCAAAAAACATCCCAATACCCATTCAAATCATTGAGTTATAGCCGGTTAAAGTCGAATAAAATTCCAGGCCAGTAGCAGATATCACAGAATCATATATATACTTAGGGTTTCTTCATCCCGTTCATTAATTCTTGACACCAAACGATTTTAGGTGAGTCCACAACATATTAGGTCAATTAAAACAGGTCTTAACACATTCAAATCGAATTATTCCATCACAAAATCTCCAGGCCGACTTATACATATAGATTTTATTAGGGTTTTATGATCATGATTTTATGTGTCACATTCTCATTATCTTATGATTATGAATCGACTAGAGTACATGAATATGAATTAGGATTAAACAAGGAATGGTAAGAATACCCTTGAAGACACGACGAACAATCACGGACACGAGATCAAGTCACCAAACACTTTTCTTCCTCCTTTCTTCTTGATCGTACAGCAGCAGAAAAGAAGAGAACAAGGCAAGTTTTTGATTAGCTTTTGATTCATAAATCGTGTATGGAGATAGTACCACGTATATACCTTAGATCAAGAACAAGATGGAGGCTTCTTGGTGGTGTTTATGGCTCGACATGGCAGCAAGAAAAAGGAGGCAGCAGAATTTTGGTGTAGAGCGAGTTTTAGGGTTTTATGGAGGATCGGTTTTATGTTTTGTGGAGAATAAAATGGATAGCTTTGATTTTTCAATAAGGAGGCCGAGTAGGGAGGGAAAGAAGGGCCAAATTTTCGGGATTACATGGACCAAAATCAATTGGGTTTGATATGATGGAGAGTTACCAAAGTTAGTTTTGTAATTTGAATTTAAAAGAGAATATAATGTGCACTTATTTTATATTTCGGCTAGGACAAGGTTTAAAGAGTCCAAGCATCTTTCTTATCGTGTCAAAAGTATTATAAGATCATTTGGTTTCTTATGTTGTTAGTTTATTAAGCTTCGGGATCAATTCGGTGCGTTAAGAACTTGTTATGTCAAAGTTTTAGATTGTAGGGGCATTTTGGTCTTTTCAGATTATATTAATTTGCGGGTTTTACAACTCTTCCCCTCTAAAAAAAAAATTTTCGTCCTCGAAAATTAAAGTCGCAAAGTTAGACAGGGTCGTAGCAATTCGCAAAAGCTCGACACGAACAAACTCACGCCCGGGGAGGTTCTTCCAAAAGGTTCTTCAGAATATTTGGTTTCTCATGACACGATCAAAACAAGATGGGTTCAGATTCCTCAGAAAGAGACAAACTAGGTTGTTTCCGATCAAAAGACCATGCAACAAAATGGAGGATAGATGAGTCTCCCGGAAAGCTCATATGGAATACGAACAAGATTTCAGATCAAATTAACTGTATCAATAGAAGAGAGCGCTACAAAGAGTTCAAGATTTATAACTGAGGTCCACGGAATGCAAAACGAGAGTCCAAACTCATACGGATATCTAATGAACGAAGGCAGAGTATACGCATAGGTAGAATGAACCTAAAGTCTCACTAATCACGGATTAGGTACTCCCTAAGATATCCTATGCCCACAACAAGTGCACGTTATATGATGTAAGTATTATCACGTTGGCCAGACATCATAATACCGGCATCATATAAATATGCCCTCATGATGGTCATACTTTATCTCAAGTTGTAATCAAAACCACCTATCTTAATCCACCTAGTACTTCTATAGTCTCAGAGGTCAACAAAATCGATGTCATAGTCAAGAGGGAAAACAACTACTTGCAAGAGTATCAGAATTCCAGATTGCCTAGCAGAAATAAGGTACGCCGTCCACAAGCACGATTCGCCAAAATTCCTAAAACAAATCCATCATCGAACTACTAAAAATAAACACGGAACTGAAATGCTTCTAGGGAACTCAAATCATTAGAGGGTCTTATTACTTCATCACGAAGCTTAAGAGATTGAACGAAAATAAAATTTTATCGTCAAGAACTTCGGCCATTCATAAAATGTAATCTTCCAAACACGAAGGGTCTATTTCAAAATTCCGCTCATTCAACACCTCCAATCTCTTCAAGTCCGGTTAATCTGTCTTCATCTGTCCATCAATCGGGAAGTGAAACTAAAATCGGGAACTTGTGTCTGGTTCATCGAGCCTCCTGCAGTTCGTCTTGGAATGTGATGGAGTAATGTGGATTTCCGACACGATCTTTAAATCTCTCCATCATCCAGTCTGCTTCCGCTCTCAATTCTTCTTAGTACAACCAATATGAATAGGGAAGTGAGACTGCATGTCTTCATCAGCTCCAGGTTCGCCGTCTTGACAAAACTTCTTCTTCTGCATCGCCAACACTTCTGTCTTGAAAAGGGATGTCTTCACTCTTCAGGGTAGTCTCCGTTGTTGTTAACTCCAGATCAGGCAAGGAACACCGTTGTCTCGACAATATCCAACTACCAAATTGCACAAGTGATCATCAAATTTCTAGCAAGGTGCAAAATAGTCTCCATGCTCTTCCCTTTTTGTTTCAAATGCACAGGTATGGTTCGACAGACGTCTTTGCTAGATGCCCATACAATCACGTCAAATCTTACTTTCTACTCTGGTGCAAAACTTGGTGGTCCATCAGGAATCAATTTCAAAAGTCCAGGATACTAATCAATGTTCAATACAATGCTCCTGCTCAGAGAGTTCAAGCGCCAAAGGCTTCTAAGATAGGGTTTAGTCGTTGAAATACGAAATGGTTTCTAGGAAAACTTCAGTGTTCGAAACAACATATCTTTAAGGGATGCCAAAACAAATGTGGAAAGTTAAAGTTCTGGCTTATATACTGAGATGAGTTCTAACAGATTTACAAAGGTGAAGCACACATCGCACAAAATTTATTTCAATCATTTCTCAAATCTTATTCGGAAAATTCTCAAAATCCAACGGAAGTACGTGAAACGTTAATGTCATAAGAAATTCGAGATAAAATTCTAAACAATACAGCTACTAGGCTCCTAATTCCATGCTTAGATTGGTTTACTTGCAGTAGATTCCAAGTCTGAATCCTTCTCCTCTTCCTCGCTGATCCATCCGTTCCGGTTCCCTTCTGGCTGGGGAAGTGGATGGCTTGCGAAACCCCCATAAGTGTATCTTCCTTCATCCTCTATGCGGTCCACAAATCCGTACAAATTGCGAGGTTCAACTCGTACCACTCCTCCTTCTTCTGAAAACCTGGGGCCTCTTCCCTGGTATCGAGTTACAACGTCCTCTTCATCTGTTATTTCTGCCACGTGCAGCTGTTCTTCCGTCTCACTTATATTCATGATGGTCCTCCTTTCTTCGATCCGGCCCGGCCACATCCTAGTGGGGATCAATATCCTCTTGGCAATCCTCCTCAATTTTCCGGTCCTCTTCCGGCCGATGGCGAACCTAGTTGTCCAACGATATCTGCGGCGTGCTGGAGGTGCCATGCTGAAAATGACATAAACGATACTAGGTATTAGAGTTCGGTAGTGTCAAAATTTACTCGAAACTCCAGAAATTCACGTAAAATATCATCGAACGAGCGATCGGTCAAAATTATTCCTTCAATCAAGCAGCTCGGCAACGTAAATCTTATTATTCGGAAATGCGATGAGAATATCCTTATACCCGTAGTTATGAACTACAAGACTTCCCGCAAGGACATGGATGGGTGGAACAACTCAAATAGGGTCAGGAGATTCATAGTTACTTATCAAAACAAAAGACAAATAACAAAACATATCCAGTACGTCATCGCCATGGAGGTTCTCGGAATGCCTGAAGAGGCGTCAAAGTGATTAACAAAAGAATCAGAGGCAAATGAGGGTCTTTATCAAAATGACTATCAAAAGGGACCTGAAGATAAGGATCAAATAGTGTCTGCCAATAATTATGAAATTTCTCAATGCCTTTCAAATTTTATCAGGTTCAAATCTAGGTGGTGCAAAGCATAAGCTTTTGATTTCCAAAAGAGATATCAACCGACTCTGACCAAAAGCAAGGCACGAATCAGAGTAATGCGGAAGCAATGATATTCACACAGATGTCTTAGTCTACCCATTCCTCACTTAGGTTCCTATAGGAAGATCCTAAAGCAATTTCTCAGAGGTTGTCCTACGAGTGCCTACAGGGAAAACTTAGTGGTCCTAACTTACACAGGCCAAGGGTAAATGTATTACGAATCGCAGCCTGTCTCTCTGATACCATAATTGTAACACCCCAACCCGACAAGGGTAAAGGTGTCACGCAAATGGTTTCATATCAGATATAACAAAGCATACATTCAAAAGTAATACAAAGATTCTTAAGGGTTACAAAGGGAATACTGAAATATCAAGGTTACAAAAACGGATACAAATTCTAACAATAAAATAACTTCTAATCATCTCTAGGTCAAAATAACTGTCAAGCCTTCTAGGTCCAAAAGTCTCTTCACTCATACCCATCTTCCATCTAAAACCTGCCGCACACGAAAAGAAAACGTGCGGCTGAGCTTACAAAGCCCAGTGAACAGATATATAATAAACGGAAACGAAAGTAAACGGAAATAATCAGATGTAGCATAAAGAATGAGACATAAATAAGGTACAAGAGTAAAGGTTTAGGATAGTTATCCACCACGAGCCCAGAAACAGATCATATCATATCATAACAGCGTAACCATAAATCTTCATAATCATGTAGAGGGGAGACCTCTCAGATAATCAGATAATATGAGGGGTGTCCTCATTCTTCAAATGGAGTAGCTAGCTCCCAGATATATGTGAAAGGCGTGTACTGCACACAGCACCAGTCACCAGACAAATCATATCATAGCATATACAGTTAAATCCACTAAACAGAACAGATCTAGGATTGCAATCCATACGCCCCCTAGAAACATATATAATCCATAATCAAAGTAATGCGCATATCATAATCAGAATGGGGACGGTGTGAGGAATCACTCACCCACACATGAGTCATGCCAGTGGTGCATCACAGACACGGCCAGGGTACCTTCCTGGCTAGGTAACAGAAAAGTGGCTCGGGTATCAAACTAAGAGTCAAAGGTCAAAGGTCAAAGGTTCATATCATAATCAGGGTGTAATATCAGAAGGTTCAATATCATAAGTTCATAATCAGACCAGTCAAAGTATCAGAAGGTCAAGTATCAGAAGTTCAAATATCAGAAGGTCAAATATCCCAGGTCAATATCCAAAAAGGGTCAATGTATCCGATGGTCAAATCTTCAAAAGGTTCAATATCAAAAGTACTTTTCAAAAGGTTTTCTCTTAAGGTTCATTTAAAAACAATCCTTCAAAATAGTTTTCATAAATGGTCTTTTAAATAGTTTTCATAACACCAACTTCAAAATAGTTTTCTTAAAGTCAATATATCATGCTTGAAAAACCCTTTCAAAATACTTTACTTAAAACATTTCCACCTCATATCAAAAAGGTCTTCATATCATAGGTTCAAAATCAGAGATCAAAGGTCGAAGCAAAGGTGTCATAGCAAGGGATCGTAACAGAGTATCAAATCAGAGAATTTGACAGATCAGAAAAGAATCATAGGAAACCTTACAGAGAAGGTCAGAATATCTGTACCTTATTCCAGAAGCAAACACAAATCAGAAACGGGTGACACAAAGTGAAGCAGGACTTCTCTTCCTTCACACCTAGAGGGGTAGACAAGAATTACAAACCCTTCCATTTTAAGTAACTTTCCATTTTAGCTTTTAGATTCATCAAGTTACCCTTTTAGTTCTTTTAGGTTTCATAATTTACACTTTCTATCCCCTTTACTTATCAAAGTTACAAAATGAAACCCTAGATTTACATAGCTTACATTTTAACCCTTCTCATTAATTTATTAACACAACACGCATTTATTTTCCAAGATTACAGAGTGTACCTTCAAATTAACTTATTATACGAATTATACCCTCAAGTTCCACGATTCACAATTTATAACCCTTAGCTTAGGAAAAAAACACTTTACATCCTTTTTATAAGTCTTGACAGTTTTCAGGTATTAACTGGACTCGTTTTAAATAATTTGCAAACCATATTAAATCTTCGAAATAAAATCTATAAAAATTCACAGACGTTCCCCAGGGTCTTGAGTATTTTATGTAATTTTTCCAGATTTTATTAAGTTGTCTAGATATGAAATAAAAATCCTTTTTCCCAACCTGTTCCAGAACCGGATTAATTACAAACACCCGACAATTTTTCATCTTCCTTCCCAGTCTAGAAAATTTATAAAATTTTACAAAAATTCAGGTCATTAGCCAACATGTGATATATTACTCAGCAAAAAGGACACATCCTAATTCTTTATGGTTTGAAAATGATAAATGAAAAACCCAACCTGTTTTCCCAGACCTCACAAATCCGATCAGACACTTAAGTTTATAAAAATCGAAAAGATGCCTTCCAGGCCTCCAAAAATTACAAATTAAATTTTCCCAGGTAGCCACTTCATTGAACTTAGTTTTAGACTCAAAAACCATCCCAATACCCGTTCACATCATTGAGTTATAGCCGGTTAAAGTCGAATAAAATTCCAGGCCAGTAGCAGATATCACAGAATCATATATATACTTAGGGTTTCTTCATCCCGTTCATTAATTCTTGACACCAAACGATTTTAGGTGAGTCCACAACATATTAGGTCAATTAAAACAGGTCTTAACACATTCAAATCGAATTATTCCATCACAAAATCTCCAGGCCGACTTATACATATAGATTTTATTAGGGTTTTATGATCATGATTTTATGTGTCACATTCTCATTATCTTATGATTATGAATCGACTAGAGTACATGAATATGAATTAGGATTAAACAAGGAATGGTAAGAATACCCTTGAAGACACGACGAACAATCACGGACACGAGATCAAGTCACCAAACACTTTTCTTCCTCCTTTCTTCTTGATCGTACAGCAGCAGAAAAGAAGAGAACAAGGCAAGTTTTTGATTAGCTTTTGATTCATAAATCGTGTATGGAGATAGTACCACGTATATACCTTAGATCAAGAACAAGATGGAGGCTTCTTGGTGGTGTTTATGGCTCGACATGGCAGCAAGAAAAAGGAGGCAGCAGAATTTTGGTGTAGAGCGAGTTTTAGGGTTTTATGGAGGATCGGTTTTATGTTTTGTGGAGAATAAAATGGATAGCTTTGATTTTTCAATAAGGAGGCCGAGTAGGGAGGGAAAGAAGGGCCAAATTTTCGGGATTACATGGACCAAAATCAATTGGGTTTGATATGATGGAGAGTTACCAAAGTTAGTTTTGTAATTTGAATTTAAAAGAGAATATAATGTGCACTTATTTTATATTTCGGCTAGGACAAGGTTTAAAGAGTCCAAGCATCTTTCTTATCGTGTCAAAAGTATTATAAGATCATTTGGTTTCTTATGTTGTTAGTTTATTAAGCTTCGGGATCAATTCGGTGCGTTAAGAACTTGTTATGTCAAAGTTTTAGATTGTAGGGGCATTTTGGTCTTTTCAGATTATATTAATTTGCGGGTTTTACATAAATATGGAAAAGATATTGTGTATATCCTATTGATATAGAATTATAGTTATCTTGTACAGGAATCCTTGGTCTATAAAAGGATATCCTAGGTTAAAGGTTAGAGACGAATTTGTGAAGAAGAACGATTATCGTTTTGTTAAGATTCAAGGTTGTAAACACTAGTACTAGCAAGAGTACTCGTATTATTAATCAATAATATTGAATCGTTGAAGGAACTTGTTTTCTTGTTTCATTCATAGTTACTGTTTCATACATACATACAAAATCTTCTAAGTGTTTGCTAGTAAATTCCGCGTGCTAGTTAACATTATTCAAAGTATCTATCTAACACAAGGAGTATGTTTAGATCCGGTCAACAGTCCAGCATTCAAAATCCAAGCATATTGCTCTACGCTATCACTTCATCAAAGAGCATGTGGAAATGGGTACAATTGAATTATATTTCGTGGCTACAGAATACCAATTGGCAGATTTATTCACCAAAGTCTTGCCTCGTGCAAGATTTGTGGAATTGGTTCACCAGATTGGTATGCGATGTTTGGCTCCAGATGACTTGGAAAATTTTCTTAAAAACAATTAACAGAGTCAAACATCAAAACTATATTTGTAAATATTTTGATAAAAACACAAAAAGATTTTTCAATTTAAATTCCTCTTCAAAAAAAAAGAATGCAAGTAAAAATTCTTCGTCAACACATTGTTCATTTCAAAACATTAAACAAGTATTTCTGAACAAGTGTTGAGGGGGAGAAACAAAATTCAAATTTTAAAATCTTTTTAAATTTGTACTTGCATAATTTCGTCAAAATTGTTGCTTCAAAATGAATGGTGGTAAAATCATCTGAAAAACACCCTCCTTGATATTAAAAATATTTTTCACAACAATCAAAAGTCAAAGGGGAGTATTAAAGTTGTTAGTGCCAAATTTGATAAGTCTAAAACTTAGAATTTGTGAGTTAGGAACTTAAATGAACAACAATACATGGTTTATTGGCTAATTGTGTAAAAGGTGAAAAGGTTTAAAAAATTTAAACAAAAAGGAAGAAAGTAGTAAATGCATCATTTACTTTTCATCTGACAATTCAACCACCGCAGTTAATACTTGCACCACCTTCATCTACGGCTAGAATCAAATCTGTAAATCCGTTCAAGATCCTTCGATATTGTGAGTAAATAAATGTTTAATATGTGATTATAAACAATGGTTTTGAAGGATGTAAAAATCCAACAGTTTATTTGTGCAAAATCGAGTGTTTAAAATCTAGGGTTTATGCATTATCGAATATCTTGATTCTGAGCGTTATAGTTATAATGACTTGGTGTATTAGTGTCGGAATTAGTCCATAAACATGTTATGTATGTTTAATTGAACCCAGAAACACATTTCGTGCATGTTCTAATTTAGGGTTTAAGCGTAGAAATTGGGGAAAATTGATTGATTGTGTTGTAGTGTAATTAAATCATTGGGATACTGTTCTTATGTGTTTAATTGAATGTCTGTGCCTTTGAATTGAACCCAGAAACACCAATGGTGTGATTTAGATTGTTAGGGTTTAAGAAGAGCACGTTAAGGATGAATTTTGAGATTATGTGGTTAAAAGATGTTAAAATTTGAACACAAGACTTAGAAACATCTTAGGATGCTATTGGAATAGACCAGACAAACATTTAACAAGGTTTTGATAAAACGCGATAAATCTGATGAACAATACGACTACAGTAGTTATCGAAAACTCTTGTATAAGAGATTATCAAAATTACCATTAGTATCGCAAATGTGATCTTATCGCAAATGTGATCTTATCGCAAATGTGGTTTTGATGGGGTTGGTGATGATGGACGAATTTTAGAGGAGAAAAGGGAGTTGTGTCTTGTTTTGGAGAGTGAATGAGATCTAAGTTGCATGTACTTGGTGAAGATTACAACACATGCAAGGTTGAGAGCATAAGTGTCCCTCACTTGTCCCAATATTTGACACCACAATAAAAAGGATGACACACCACATAAATGACTCACCAAAGTGGTTAGTCACCACTTGAATTTCGTGGGTTGGGATAGTGGGAAGGGTATTTGATGTTTATTTTGTATTTTTGGGTGTTTAGTGGGTTTATTTAGGGCTAAGGTGGTACCGTTGAGCTAGAAGTGTAAAACTTGCAACGTTTTGTAAAACTGGTTAATATAAAATAAAAATGTTAAAACTCGACATCAAAACCTATTTTGATATTTTGGGTGATCCTTGAGCTTGTTGGGTGATTAATTGTTGTCGAGAAATTGCAACATAGACTGAAAATGCGCAGAATGCAAAATGTACAAAGTTTAAGTAAAAATAGAAAAGTAAAAACGGAATATTTAAAATATGATGGTAAGAAACGAAAATGTATAAAAATATATCTACTGATTATTGATAGGTGTTGGTTTAGGTTAAATGTACGTTTAACGACGTATACGGAATAACCTATCTAGTTACTTTCAAAAAGTGAATTTACTTAAAATAGAAATATTAAGTAAACTTAAAATATTAAATATTGACCTGAAAATTGTAAATTGATACAACCGCCATGCCTTATGGAATGTTTCTTACCCGTCTCTTTAGAGCTTTTTCACCCATTCCTCCAAATGCTAGAGGTTTTCTTCCCGACTACTCTGAAATTCAACACACCTTTGTACCTCTTAGTGATCATAGAGTAGCTGTGTCAAGAGGGAAACGTGCTCATCCTCCAACCCTATCATCATCATCATCGGTTAGTGAGGATGATGGTTTGCCCAATTTTAGGATTCCTTCACCCGAATAAATGAGCCAACTTCCTCCCATCGAGAACCAATCCGAGGAATTCTGACAAACAAGAGGAATGATGAAGAATATTGGACGTTGGATAATGAAGCTCAACAAGTAGTGAGGATTAGGGAGTGTTTGGTATAAGACAACTTCAAACAATGATGTGATGAATTGTTGTGTTTTTAGGATATTATGTTGGTGTTAAACATTTATGTGAACTAACGTAACAATGCAGGAGGATAACACTTGTTGATATCGATTTTCCGTGTTTAAGCCACCGTTTGGCTTAACCTCCTTTTATGGTAAGTGAAAAACCATCCATTTGATCTATGTGTTATCATGTGTTAGAACCTGTGTTTTTGTTTTTAAACAATCACAACTAATTAATTACATATGATTTAGGATAATTTTCAGGATTTCAACGGGTTTCGGGTAGTTTAAAATGCCCACTGTTAAGATTTTTCGATCGACAGATACGGCGGAACCAATTTTTGGGTTTCGTCTGTTGAAAATTTTAGCTCCGCCAAATTTAGCCCAGCGGATTCCGCAGAACCAAAATTTTGGTTCCAAACTTGTTATCGTTTGGATCCGCCATTGAAACAGTAACTTTTTCAAATTTCCCGTTTAATCCCGCTCCTTATATTATTGATTCTAGTTCTTATGATTATTTCACTGATAATTAAGCACATTAGGATCATTTAGGCACACTTAGAACTATAAGTACTTCATTTCGCACGAAAATTTGAAAATTCAAACTTCCATCCAAGTTACCCTTCTGTAACAAGCAAGGAACCCTCAAATTGGTTCCTTGAAATCCGTGGATCAATCAAATCACTAGAATTCCACTCACCCTTGCATTTACTGCATATCTTCACACTCTTGCTCAATTCCAATCTCTATGGATTGACTTTGATAATATGACAAACCCCTTTTTCTTGTTCCAAGTTATTGGAAACCAACATCACTTTATGAATCAACATCCAAACACACTATTCCATAACACTTAGAGGCTATAAATTAGAAGCTTTAAGTAATCACAATTCACATCTTCTCCTTCATTTCTAAGAAATACTACCTTCAACCTCACAATGTCTAACAACTTCTCAACGTCCAAACCACACAGAAGGACAGCAAGAATAAGTGTCAGACCATGCTGGTTCATCAATCCCAACTTAACTCCAACACCATCTATCATCATCACTACTTCACCATCTACTTGAACACTCGTGGCTACCACACCACCATCTGCTCCATCTCAACCAACAAAATTACCATCACCTACTCAAGTGACAAGATCACCACCCGCCTTGGCTACCACACCACCACCAGTGGTTAACACATTACCACCCGCTCCATCTCAACCAACAAGATCATCATCACCTACTTATTCACCCAACCTTAAACACAATGATTTATTTGCCACACTCCAAGCCATTGATGAATCAATGTGGCTCAACCAACTAAACACTCAAGGCAATGAGGAACTTGATCCTCTCTACGCCTCTTCATACATGATGGACTCTCAGTTACGTGATACAAAGGATTTAGAATCCATATGGCTTGCTTCCATCATGTCTTCACCAAATCCAACCAACCCTCCACAATAGATGCTAGGATCCTCTCCTTTGATTCCTTTTATAGGACTTCTTAGGACTTTTTAGGACTTCTTAAATTTCTAGGATATTTTCTTTTTATGTTGTAACTCCCTTTTTTGTGACTTTGATCACAAACAATTTTTAATGGAAGGATGTTATGGTTATGCTTGTGTGTGATCAATATTTGTGCCTTCTATTTTGGTTGGATGCAATTACTAGTTTTTGCATCTTTATTTGGTTAAAGTATTGACTTTGTTTGAACTTTGTGCTTGGTTTGAACAAAGTGTACTTAGTTGACTTTTTAAGTCAAACGGGTTGAACTACAATGTTTGGTTGAACTCATATTACTTGGATGGATTATCTACAACTACCATTTGTTTTATAGCACTTGTCATCCTCGAATCCTATACGTTGGTACCCTAGCAACGGGGAGTATAGATCGAGGGGGAGCACATCATGAACTAACCTTCATTTTTGTATCATTTCTCATCCTTGAATCATATACGTTGGTACCCTAGCAATGGGGAGTATTGATCGAGGGGAACATATCATGTACTAATCCTTGTTTTGTAGCATTCATAATCCTTGAATCACATATGTTGGTACCCTAGCAACGGGGAGTATTACATACACTAACTTTTGTTTTGTAGGATCATTCATCATAACCTTGGCACTCTAATTAGGGGGAGTATTATCCAAGGGGGAGCTTTTAAGTTCTCAAAATCCATGCATTGTACTTAGTACTCCAAATTAGGGGGAGTAATCACCAAGGGCCATTCATCGCATTCCGCTATGCATTTCTTCTTTTTTTTTCGACAAAAGGGGGAGATTATATTAGATTAAACTCATACATTGTGTACATGTTTTATGACAAAATTGATTTCAAAAGACTTCAAAATTTTGCATAAAACTAGTTTTAATCTATATTTTTAAAAGACTTACACTTTACTTATTCCTTTGCTTAAAAATAAATCTTATTTTTTGTCATCAACAAAAAGGGGGAGATTGTTAATACAAATATCATCCTAAAAACGTTATTTATATTTTACGATCTTTGCTATATTTTGTTAATGACAATTATAAAGTTTATCTTTAGCAAAGCATAAATATAAGTTAAAGTCTTTTACATTTATAGTAATAAGCTTTTAAAACTCATCATATACATGCTACATGATCACTAGGATACATGTTACATACATATATACATTTACATTATTTACATTTTAATTCTTAAAATGTAAATATATACATGACATCATGGCATACATCATTTGGATAGCTTGTAAGACTTAGTAAAATATTTTGAAAAGATCTTCAAGCAAAGAGTTGGATTGTGTAAGATCTTGGTAAGATATGGTAAGAGCTAGCTGTCATGTCCAGGCAAACCCAAACAACATAAAGGGCAGAACCCAGAATTTGGGTCCCCCAAATCTGTGCCTTGTCTTACAAGTTTGCCTATAAATAGCAAGCTGATCATTCAAGCATAATCATCACTCACATAGCATAAATTGCATATACATTCTTTCTTACTTTACTAACCTATTCATTCATTTATTTCATTTGTAGAGATCTTTCTTTTGTAGCAAAGAGATCAAGCATCAAGGTTCAACAAACTGTTATAAACCTGTTAGTATAGTCACTGTGTGATTTAGTAGTTGATGCGTGGTTTTGCGACCTTACAACAGGTTTTACCTCTCGAGGGATCTCAAGAGGCTTGCAATCCCCACCAGGCAGTGTACCTGACCGATGTAGTATAGTGAAGTGGCAAGTACCGGGGGATTGATCGTTCTCTAGGGGAATAGTGTCGTTAGGATTGAAAAACTACTCTAATAGGTCTAAGGGTGAGAGAAGATTCTTTTTGTATTTTTATATTTTTTATGAAAGCAAGTAAAATCTCGGGTTTGAAGGAGTGGGCGGAATTAGTTGCTAGTCAACTAACCCAAATAACTACAAATGCAAATAAAATAAAATAACTGAAAATGAAAATGTTGTGAAACTTATGTGGAGAGAAATGTGTTTACTTAGATTTCCTTACTCCCTAACTATCTTTTACCGGTTGATTAGTGTGTATTAATTGCGTGGATGACGGGTGTATTCCTTAATACCAATCGTGGGGTGGCGTACGTACTTCCCCAACTCTACAAGCTCCTACTTCACTCCTATGTCGAGCCGGCTAGGAAGCTCCTAACATGGGATCACTAGAATTCGCTCATGCATTAAATACAACCATAAAAACCTTAGTACGCATTGGTTCATGTTTCTTAAGACGTTCAAGCAAGTTACCGAATAGGAGGTTAGCCAGTTTTCTTAAGTCTAACATCGATAAACAATCATCCAATACAATTAATAACACACTAATAACCAATAATTAATAGTTAGGTTTCATTAGATCTAAGCAAACACAAGATAAATCTAGCCTAGCATGTTAATTAAAAGACAAGAACAAGATATAATCAAACAACACATAGACATATTGATTGATTAAATGAATACTTATCTTCAATTAAACATGGGAGATCCAAGGGTATAAAACCCTTAAAAAATGGCAGAAATTCATCTTAGGGTTTCTCCTCACAAAGTTGCACACTAATGACAAAAAATTGCAAAACTATATATAGAACTTAGTGGCTGACGGCGTCATGTTATAGATCTTGACGCCGTCACCTCGCCGTGTCTAGGGTTCCCGGATGGTCTTCCTGACGCCGTCCCTCTTTAATCCTCCAAAATCCGCTCTGGCCTATCAAGGGTTGACGCCGTCAGAAATGAGCTTGACGCCGTCTCTCTTTAGCTTAAACCGTGATGGCCTTGATCACCTTAAAGGGTGACGCCGTCAGACTTTCCATTGCAAAACTCTCTGGCGCGTCACGTGTATTTTTCATATCCACCTCTTTTGCCAAGCCATGACGCCGTCTGGAACAATCCCTGACGCCGTCAAAGGTACTTTTCCAGCCGATTTTGAGACTTTGTCGTTTTCTTCACTTTTATGCTCCAAAAACGTCCAAAATGCTTCCTTTTCCATATTTCTTCTCCAAAGTACCTAAAATGACAAAAGGAACGATTTAGGGCAATATTTGATCAAATAAATACGATTTAGGGCTTAAATGACCCCTAAAAGCGGTACACTTTTCGCTTCATCAAATACCCTTACACTTGAGATTTGCTTGTCCTCAAGCAAATGCGCTTTTATTCTAATCAAAATACAAGTTAGGGGTCATTTAATGCTAATATAAAAGTAATTACAACAAATAGTCATTCCACTTTAATCATAATAAGCACGGAGATTACAAACTAGCACCTCACAAGTAGTGTTTAGATACTCACATCTCTCAGGTGTCATCAAAATAAATCTCATAAATGGAAACGGATAATATCTCTCACTACCTGTCATAGCAAATAGATTACCATAGGCTTGGGAAAGGATCAAAAACCTCCTCCACTAGGCGTAAGCACCTAAGATAAACTATCAAAGAGGGCTTTTAAACGGGTTATAACATGAGGTGTAGGGATATGATAAACACGGATTTGTTGGATAAGGGATATTTTACTGGTGGCGAGTTAAAGATCTTGATTAATTACATGTACAATATGGCATTGCTAAGCCAAGACTAGACTCGACTTAAGCTAAAAACAAAATAACAAAAACATAAAATAAACATAAAATGAAACGGGATGGTAGTCCGTATGTTTTTTCTACTTTTCTTTTTCTCTTTTTTTTTTTCTTGATTTTTTTTTTTTTTTTTTTTTTTTTTTTTTTTTTTTTTTTGCATACACTCTTGCCCTACCATCCAAAATAATATATCATAGGGGCGTTGCATCCCCCTTACACTTGAACTTTTACATAACTTTACAATTAACTATTCTAATGACTCGAATTAAGATAATCGAAACACTTGGAGTACTTTTAAAATATTTAGCACATATGGGGGTAATAATGTTGTTCTTCCCCATTACTCCATTACACTAGTACTTTACCTATGAGTCCCAATCGTCCCAAAACAATATGTACAAGGATATGACTCGACTTAGCAACCATGTAATCAATTAGATAATTAACTTGGGGTTTAAACAAATGTTGTCACAATAATGCACTAAAGATGAGTGCACACAAGGTAGGCTAAGGCGATTTGGGTGTACATTTAAGTGGGGTGTAACAAATTCTTCCTTTAAGTAAAATGCTTAAAGGTCGAAACGAAAAGATAGGCTCTGAGGGGTGTACTAGGGGTATCATGTACTAAAAATGAGTACAACGCAAAGGTGTGGGAGAATTACTTGACCAATGTAGCCAACGTAATTATAACAAAAACACAGGTGTAAAACAATAGGTTAATCTTAATGCCTCTTATCATGTAGTAAATCTAACTACACGAATGTAGTCTCACTTGTGGCCTCGGAATGGTCCTAACGCAAGTTCTAGAATCTAAGTGCTACCGGTACACACATCATAGCATATATGCTTTTCCTACCAATTCTAGGGGCGAACCTCACATATTTGGGGGTGGAAAATTTTTTTTAGTGGTACGGTTTTGTGCTAGTCATATAACTCCTATCCGTGAGACGCTCATTAAGATCAAAGTTTCACTCCTATACGTTGTAAAAAATTTTAAATTTGGCACTAAAATTGCCCTAACAGGTATTTCTCTCAGTTTTATTACACATCTACTATTAAACAAACAAAAATCAAGCGTAATTGCATTCTCTAAAGTATCGTACTTTACCCCCCCTTACACTTAAGATGAACATTGTCCCCAATGTTCAAATAACAAGATGTAAAAGTAAATAAGGTAAACGAATGAAATCAAATACTCCCCTGATTCGTTCGGTGGATAAAGGGGTGATATGGTTAGATCTTCTTCCAAGAAAATGTAGAAGCTCCAAGACTAATGCATCGCCAAAAGCTTGATTCCAAATACATCACCTTGTCCAAAATAACTTGTTAAACCTGAGAAAACAAACACGAAAACCTGCATAACATCGGCGGGATAAATTCTATATAAGGATATAATGCTTGTGGAATGATAATTTTGCAGATTCCTGGAGATTATAAGTTAGAGATTTAATAAAAACTTTTTATGAAAACAAAACTTTCAAAAATTTCAGAAAATTAAAACCTGACGCCGTCAGGTTGTAAATCCTGACGCCGTCAGAAATGATCTGACAGAATTCTCATGTTAAGTTTCCGGAAAATTTCTGGAAAAATCTATACCTTACTTCCTGGAATTCCTGCAAAATATCATTATGACTCGATACAAGCATTTGACTCAAACAAATACTAATATGTATGTTAATTTAATATTATTATGATTCATGTTCATTTGTTCTAATAAACCGATTTGGATTTCCCTTACACTTATCTTTTGCAAAATACCTTTATATGTAGTTAAGACGAAGTTAAAAACAAGATAAAGCATTTTCACAATTTAGTTTTGAACATGAATCAATAATAATAAAAATTAAAACACATACGGAAACAAATAAAATCAAACAAACAAATAAATAAACACACAAAGCAATTAAAGCTTGGGTTGCCTCCCAAGAAGCGCTTTTCTTTATTAACGAGTCTTGTAGCTAGACTCAAAGTCCTTCTACCCTATGTAAGTGAGTTCGTCATCGAGGACGTCTTTAGGGTTAAGCTTGGATTGAAGTTTCCTATTGGTCCGCTTAGTACAATATATCTTTTCAAACTTCTCTCCATCCGGGTCATACAATGTCATCTTAATATGCCATGACCCATCTCCATCTTTGGGTGGTTTGTCCCAATCCCACTTATGATCATCGTCCTCACAAGTCCACTTATTCATCCCTAGGTTAATTGGCAAAACTCCTAGGAACTCAATCATCTTCCTAAAAACTAGAGGGTCTTCAAATGGATCCAATTCTGTGTCCCTAGCCAAGAGTTGCTCTACCGTATGTGTTCGGTTCATAAAGTCCTCTTCTAGGTAAAATGGGTGTTGGGGCCCTATGAAGTCTCTATCTATCCAAGGTCCATATCTAGATGGTCTCCTATTTAATTCTAACCAATGGGGTGTTGCTTCCTCACTAGTATCATAGGCATGTTTCTTCACGTCATAGACTGACCAAGTATCACCTTCTCCTACCGCTATCTTAGATTCCTTACAATCAATCATAGCACTAGCGGTCGCCAAAAATCCTCTACCTATCAACAAGGGGCATGTAGGGTCGCTAACCATATCAAGGACGTGGAAATCGGCTAAAATGGTTAGTTTTCCTATGTGTACTAACACGTCCTTGACTACTCCAACCGGGTAAGCAACACTTCCATCCGCTAAGCCTATTATTACCTCGGTTTCTTCAAGTTTTCCTAGTTTTAGAGAGGTGTAGAGAGGTAACGGAAGTAGGTTAAGGCTTGATCCAAGATCGGCTAATGTGTCATAAGTGTGGAACGGTTTTGTTCGTTGAGATATTTATGTATTGAATGTGTTTAGCATGCGGAATCTACTACAACACACTTAAAAGAACACAAGGTGGTGAGTTTAAGTAAACGTGAGTATGCAATGATCAAAGAACACAACTTTGGTTAACACAAAATGATTCAATATTATTGATGAAATAATACGGATGATCTTAAATATCACCGGGATTACAAAGTAATCTTGAATCTAAGATTGTAAAAAAGGATTTGTGAATTGAGTAACTAAGTTACTTGAGAGATAGTTTGGTTTTGGTTAATAGTTGGTAAAGATGCATGCATGAAGTGTGACTAAGATATCCTTTTATAAGATAAGGATATCTTATTACAAGTTGTTCAAGTGGTTAAATATAATACTATTACTTTGACTATATTAGCGCCTACAATTAAATACAACTACCAATGTACAACTCTGCCATATTCTTCTGTGAACCACAGAGGACTAAACTACTTCTACATAACGTATAACAATGTACAAAGACTAATAATTCAACTAAATATCTATTACAAAATATCTAATCGACTTGACATAAGCTTGGCAGGCTCTTCATCAACTAGCAGTACCTTCTACCCAGAAGGTACTGGTAGAACATCTTCATATACTTCAAAATCAACTAGCAGGCTCTTTAACATCTTTGGCAGGCTCTTTGACTTGAACATTTTATTCCCAACAATCCTCCCCTAAACTTGTTATTTCCTTTAAAATACACAAGTTTCTGATGAATAAAATACATACCTTGAGGATTTGAGAGAACTCTTCCAAAAACCTTCACTCTCTGTTCTTCCTTTTTCTTTCATATTGCTCAGATATGCTCCTCAGCAAACTCTGAACAATTTCTGAATTCTCTTCATCTTTGTCACATCTTAATCTCTTGGAGATCATTGTTTTAAGCACTTCATAACTAAGTGGATACTCTTTCTCAGCCAACATAAAGAGTTCTATCCCACTCTGTGTGTAAAGATGGTAAATATTGCTATGGCTTAGAAATTCCCAAGTTGTTGAAGGATCATAATAGGGAAATTTCCAATGGACATCTTTGGGTTCAGGATCAAACATCCTATTGAATTCTACCCATAGTTCCTGTTCCTTAGCATCTGAACTAGAATTTGTGTTTAGCCTAATCTGCACTAGATTCCACAATTCTTCCAACTCTGCTCTGTCACATGCTCTAACCAGATTTTCAAAATTTTTAAAGATAGCAAACTGTCCCCCAACCCTTGTTATTTTCCATGATTTTCCTAATCTATCATGGTTGATCTCCCAATCAATAATAGGTCGTCTACAACTAATTGGATCAGCATGTATGATAGTAGGCAAAGTAATCAACATTTTACTTACTTGCTCTGTGTCCAATTTTGCTACTTCTTTCTTCTGAGCATCCTTCTTCTTCATTGAGGGGTGTACATCAGATGGAACTTTATAGTAAAGACTTTTGTAGGCTTGTAGATACAGGAAGAAAATTTCATCAGTAGATTTCTTCTTTAGTTGATAATCAGTCCAATTTGCCTGACCTTTCAGAAATCTTTTCATAAAAATCACCTGATCTTTCTGAGATTGACCTACCTTAAAACCTCTTTTCTGACTTTCCTTCATCTTTTCAAAAATGTCAGCCAAAGCTGCTTCTTTATATTTCTTGTTGATGAAAGATTCAAGTGCTTCTGTTTTCTCATCAGAATTGAGATTCTTGTCATTTACTATAATTGCTGCTTGACCTTTCACAATTGGATCATTAGCAATAATCCATAGCATTTGTGCATCAAAGGTTTCTTGAGCAATTTGAGTATCAAGAAGAGTCTGAGCAGCATCTTCAGCATCTTTCTGCTCTTTCATTACTTCAAGCATTCTTGAAGCTTCAAGCGCTTTTAGCTCTTCTTCATGAACCCTTTTGGCCTCTTCTTCTCCTAAAGCCATCTGAATTTGCTGAGTTCTTTTCAACTTCTTGGACTTTGGCTCCTCTTCAATCATAATGCTTTTGCCCTTATCCTTTTGAGTTGGTTCTTGTGATGGAGCAGAGGATTGCTCATCAGCAACTAAATCCCTCTTTCTCTTGTACACTCTCTCAGCAGACCCTTTGTACCCCATAGCCAATAGCCTTTCTATCCTAGCAGGCTCTTGTTCTGGCCTAGCAGGCTCTTGCCCTGCTCCAACAGGCTCTTCATCATAAACTTGAGTTCCATCATGGAATTCAAATTGAGCCTCCTCCTTATCTTCAAAAATATCCATCCTCCCCATTTTGGAAGAGTGACCTATCATATCATCATCTGACTTTGAAGAACTAGATAAAACAACCTTTGCAGATCTTTTACCCTTTAGCTTCTTCACTTTATCCTCCAATTTCTTTACCCTCTTTACCAATTTGATGTTGATCTCAAAAAACTTCTTGTTTTGACTCTTAAGAGCTTCTTCTAAGAGCTTCACCTTCTCCTTTAGTTCTTGCATAGTTTGAGGTGATTGGGGTTGTGATTCATGATGTGATGATGTTGGTTGTGTTGCTGATGGTACTGGAGATGGTATTGGTGATGTTTGATGTGTTGGTGAAATGTAACCATGTGAAGAACTAGATGATGGTGTTTCAGCTGATGGTATTGGTTCTTCTGGATGTTGTGGTAACATTTCATCAAATAGTGGAATATCTTCCCCTCTAAAACCAATTCTCATATTTGAAAATACTTTGTGAGAAAGTTTTGGTATTTCATAAATTGAGTCTGTGGGAAGTAACAAATGTTTTAATTTTCCAATGATGCACCCAATAAATCTTGGATACATCAAAAACTTTGTTTCACTTTTCACATTTTTAATCAATCCTTCAAAAATATGTTTTGAGAAATTGTATTTTCTGTTTGTAGCTAAGCAAATGAGAGCAGAAGCCATGTTTCCACTAAATTGCTCCCAAGAGGTTTTCTCCTGGCTCAAACAGTGAAGGATTGTGTGAATCAAAAATCTCCATTGTGGAGTAAGACGCTTTTTCAGAAAAGTGAGTTTGTTAGACTCAGCATGATACCCCATTCTTTGCAAATTTTCAAAAATCTCAGTATCTGGCAACTGACTAATACCATCAGAATCATCCAAATGAAGATGTCTTCTTATGGATGACTCAGTAAGAGTCAAATGTTTACCATCCACTTTGGCCTTAATTCTTTGTTCCCCATTTTCAGAAGTTTTAATTTTAGCAGATTGCCAAAATTGTAAAATTTGAGTTTCATAAATAGTGGGATTGACTTGTAAAGCAAACCTAATGTAGGAGTTGTTTAAAAAGTCCACTACTTGATGAAATGAGGCATTATCCTCTGATTTCTCCAAAAATGCTAATTGATTGTGACGTTGGACAAAGTTTAGAACAATTGTGGAATCCATAATGAAAATTTTGAATATGTTGGTGGGATTTATTGGTAGTACTGGTAGAAGATGAAAGGTGTATGTGAATTATGATAATGACTGATGAAAGAAGATATGAGTGAATTACTTTTAACCGACAATAATAAAGATTATAATAAGTAAATGTATAGGCGGTTAAAAAGATCTTTTATATGTGAAATATAATATAATATAATCATCAGTAATTTACATAACTACCCCAACGGCTTATTTTAACTACCAGGCCAAACGGCTAAAACTTTTTCTGACAGGCTCAACGGCTATCTAGCAGTACCATTTTACTCTAGCAGTACCAATTTTGAACTACCAGTACCTTTGAAAGTTTTGTAAAAATCCCTTATAGTTTTTAGCAAACTATCAGCTATCAACGGATTTGAGTTGCCTTTACCAAAAGCCGTTTGCTTAAGGACTAGCTAACTATTTACAATTAAGTATGGTTAGTTAACAACCAGATAGTTTTTGGTAAACTATCAACCATCAACGGATTTGATTTGTCTTTACCAAAAGCCGTTTGCTTAAGGACTAGCCAACTCTTAAGTTTGTAAAAACTTGGTGAGCTGAATACCAAAAGCCATATTGGCCTAAAGATGGTGCAATTTCCTTGGATGGAGGAAATTAAAAAGGCAATGATGCTGTGTATCTTGGATGATTGGTTCAACAAGTGAAATCATCTAATAGCATGCCTTTGAGTTGAAACTTTCCTTAGTTTGATCTAGATATGAGATCTAACTCTATCCTTTTCAACCTTTGCATCATCTTGTATGCTCTTGTCTTTTTCTTTCATAAATTATTTTTTTTTTTTTTTTCATTCTGAGCTATCATATCCTCCCCTGAGATTAATATAACTTTTGTTGCCCCTTTTTGTTTGAAAGATCTCTTGTTTTGTTATCAACCTGAAATGTGTTAGTTGCAAACCAAAAGAACAAAGTGCAAAGCACTTGATCTATAGCATTTTAAACATTTTAAGCATCAATATGAACAAAACATAGCAAATTTTATACTAGCAGGACCAATTATGAATAGACAGTACCTTTTGACTAACTAGCAGTACCATGTTTAAAAGCCAATATCAGTTAATTTTATGAACAAAAACACATGTTTTTCATTGCAAAACTATATATAGAACTTAGTGGATGACGGCGTCATGTTATAGATCTTGACGCCGTCACCTCGCCGTGTCTAGGGTTCCCGGATGGTCTTCCTGACGCCGTCCCTCTTTAGTCCTCCAAAATCCGCTCTGGCCTATCAAGGGTTGACGCCGTCAGAAATGAGCTTGACGCCGTCTCTCTTTAGCTTAAACCGTGATGGCCTTGATCACCTTAAAGGGTGACGCCGTCAGACTTTCCATTGCAAAACTCTCTGGCGCGTCACGTGTATTTTTCATATCCACCTCTTTTGCCAAGCCATGACGCCGTCTGGAACAATCCCTGACGCCGTCAAAGGTACTTTTCCAGCCAATTTTGAGACTTTGTCGTTTTCTTCACTTTTATGCTCCAAAAACGTCCAAAATGCTTCCTTTTCCAGATTTCTTCTCCAAAGTACCTAAAATGACAAAAGGAACGATTTAGGGCAATATTTGATCAAATAAATACGATTTAGGGCTTAAATGACCCCTTAAAAGCGGTACACTTTTCGCTTCATCAGTAGTAATTCACACATCATTGTTATACCAACCATTCAGTAGTGATCGGTTTGTGTTTTAGTCCTCAAAACACATAGAGTGTCGGGAGTGGTTGTACCCTTGTAAAGAACTTGGTATCTAGCTTAGTACCGGAAAAAGTGTAAGCGACGTCGGGAGTGGTTATACCCTTGTAAAGAACTCGGTATTCAGCTTTGTACCAGAGAAAGAGTAAGTGACGTGTAAAGGTTTTCTCAGCTTAGAAGGGAGCTTGTTTCTTAGTGAAGAAAAACTCTCGAGTTAGAGGCTCGAGGAGTTGAGTAGGGCAAGGAAGAGAGTCCTTGTAGACCGAACCACTATAAACATCCGTGCTATGGTTTGATTGTTCTTTCCTTACCTTGTTTACTTATATTGTTTGATTATTTGCATTAAGTTGAAATCACGTTAAGTACTCAAAGCGAATAAATTTTAAAACGGTAAAAACTATTCAACCCCCCCCCCCCTTCTAGTTTTACACAACCACATTTTTTATTTTTATTTTTTTTTATAAAATCGACACATGTATTTTATACATATTATATATATTTTTTTAGATGAAATTTAGATGAGTTTTACCAAATTAAAATACTTTTGACTTTTATCAAACAATAAAATGATTCGATTTTAAAATTAAGCTCACTAATTCTTAATAATAAAATTGATTGCTACAAAACAATACAAAACAATTTTCCCATCTTAGTCATAAAAGATGTTTTAAAAACAGTAAATCATTAAAAAAAAAAAACAATACGTACACACCTCCACGCGATTTCTATATCTTTGACTAGAGGCCTGATATCTTAATTTGGATTTTATAGTAAATCCGATATATTATTATGATATATACTAAAAATGATTTTTGCTTAGCCTTAATAGTGGATCATTATGTTGACCACCATGAGCAGAACTAACAACCTCACCAGACTTATCTTGACCACCAGACTTAATTTCCTTACCAGCATTAACTTCACCAGACTTAATCTCACCAGAACTAATACCTTCAGCAGACTTATCCAATTCTTCATCAGATTCTTCATCAATTATTAACTTTCTTTTTGGATATCTACTTTTCTTCCTTTGTTGTTGAATTTTACTCAGAGATTGAGCTAGTGTTTCTGCTGCCTCCTTTGTTTCAGGACTTATATCTGCTTCAACAACTGGTTTATCCTTTGCTGGTGTCTTTTCAACTTGTTCTTCTTCTAAATTCCTCCCCTGTTTGGAAGAATTTTCATCCTTACCTTCTTGATCATCAAAAGCAACTCCTTTCTCCTTCATCACTTTCTCCAACTTTTTAACCCTCTTGACCAAAGTTAGAATAGCCCCACTCTTAGCATTGTTTGCGTTCTCCAAGAATTCTATTCTCTTAACCAAAGCAGGCACCAAGGTGAGAAGATCCTCCACAGTCATAGGGTTGGATTCCTCCTCCTGAATAAGAATTGGAATATGGGTTTGCTGTGGTGGTGAAGATGGTGTAGGTGTAGGTACTTGTTGTTATGGGGATGGTGATCTGGACCCCTTGGTTGTGGTTTGTTTGGTTGATCCTTTGGTTTGGTTTGTTACCTGCAAGCTTTGTCTTTTACAACATTGGTTTGGTTGGTTCCATCGCAACATGGAGATTTGTTACCTGCAATGTTAGTGAACAGGAAGTATAGAAGCAAAAAGTGGCCCAATGTGCGCCATTGAAATCCCTTTTCCAGTTGAAAAGATGTTAGTAGGTAAAGCCACATTACATAAATTTGCATTTATCTCAGGTTCAAAATTTAAAATCATTTGCAAAACTTGGGTCATCAAAACTTATGTTTGCATTTTTGACATTGCAACATGCCCTCAAAAATCAATTTTGAAAATTAAAAGGTGTCCAAGTGCAAGGACAGACAATGCAGAAGCAATGTTGCTCCAAATGATCCATCCACCTCTTAGACTAGCATGGAAAATGATGACGTAAAACCTCACTGGGTGTAAAATGCTTTCCAAAAGTAAAGGTACCATCATGGGATATCCTATAGTTCTATACCTCAAAAAATCATCAATTAGACATTATGTATTCTCCTGAAGCTCACCAATGAACTATGTAATGGAGCTCAGAATGTGAAGTCTGAGTCAAGTGCCTTAGCGTGTTACATCAGCAGGTTTCATAGGTCACAGACCCAAATTGTTAATAGAGATGCAAAATAGTAGTTGTATAAAGCGTACCCAAGGTAGAACTTCAAGAAACAACTATTGCTTAAGCGTCACTTGGTTTGGTTTCTTCAAGAAACCAACTTGATTGTGCTTGTCAACAAACTTTAGTGAAGCCATTGATGAGAGAATGACTAAGTGCTGGTTGAGAATTTAAATTAGGGTTTTTACTGGTAGTAGAAAAACAGAGTAAATCTTGGCCGTGAATAAAGATTGGAGAAATTAGAAGCAAATAATGGATAAAGATTAAAAATGAATTAAATCTTATCCATATATACCTCTTTCCCCCAAAAATATCAACGGTCATATTTAAATAAGATAAAAAATTTATATTTGACAGACCAGACCTAACGGTTAGAAAGTAATTACCTTTGACACTGCCAGACTTAAAATTGGTCAACCAGACTTAATCACTGACTCACCAGACTTAACTAAAGAATCAGACTTACGCACTGAGCAAGCAAAAACAAGACTTCATATCACCAATCCATATTGTTCTGCAAAAGTTAGTCCCAACACCCAGAGAAAAACAAGAAAAGCATACAAACAAAAGATTTTTCAAAAAAATATTAACTACCAGAATTAAAACTACTAAAAACATTTTTTTTAACTATAATTAAATCTACTACAAGGATTAACTTCTAATATTACCAGAATTAAAAATAACTACAATAATTAACTTCTAATACTACCAGAATTAAAGAAAATCCTAAGTACTGGTTATTATACAAACTTTACATTTTGACCTCCCCTTAAGTCTAGCTATGGGTTTATCATACCAATGCTAACCACTAAGTAATTAAACCTAGGGCCATCAAAAGCTTTAGTTAAGAGGTCTGCAACATTGAAGTCTGTGTGTATTTTATCCACTCTAATTAATTTCTTTTCATAGCAATCCCTAATGAAATGATGCCGGATTTCTATATGTTTAGTTTTAGAGTGGTACACAGGGTTCTTAACTATACAGATAGTGCTCTCATTATCTATGTGAATTATAGTGTCCATAAAGTTCAAACCATAATCCAGCATTTGGTTCTGAATCCACAAGACTTGTCCACAGTAATTGGCAGCTGCTACATATTCAGCTTCAGTTGTTGATGTAGCTACAATGGTCTGCTTCTTGCATTGCCAAGAGATTAATCTTCTTCCAAGGAATTGACAACCTCCAGTTGTGGATTTCCTATCAAGGCTTGCACCTGCATAATCACTATCTGAATAGGCTTCCTGGTCAAATGATGACTCTCTAGGATACCAAAGGCCCAAATTGTGTTTGCCCTTTAGGTATCTAAAGATCCTCTTCAAAACATGAAGATGTGAAGTCTTGGGGTTAACCTGAAAACGTGAACAAACACAGACTGCATACATAATGTCAGGTCTAGAAGCAGTAAGATACATTAGAGAACCTATCATTGATCTGTAAAGATGCACATCTACATCAGCAACATCTTCATCCTTTGTTAAAGGTACCTTGTTCTCCATGGGAGTGACTGCAGTCTTCACATTTGAAAAGGCAAACTTCATCAAGATCTCTGCTACATACTTGTCTTGAGAGATAAAGAGTCTATCTGCTTGTTGTTTCACTTGCAGTCCTAAGAAAAATGTGAGTTCACCCATAGAACTCATCTGAAACCTCCCCTTCATTAATGCTTCAAATTCCTCACACCAAGACCTTTTAGTAGAACCAAATATGATATCATCCACATAAACCTGGACTAAGATGATATCCTTCTTGTTTCTCTTGATGAACAAGGTCTTGTCAATTACACCTCTTTTATACCCATGTTCTTCAAGGAAGTTGGAGAGAGTGGCATACCAAGCTCTGGGAGCTTGATGGAGACCATATAAAGCTTTGATGACTTTGTACACTTTCATGGGTTCTGCTGGATCAACAAAGCCAGGAGGTTGATGAACATATACCTCTTCTTCTATAGTGCCATACAAAAGGCACTCTTCACATCCATCTGATAGACTATGAACCCCATATATGATGCATAGGCTAAAAATAACCTAATAGCCTCAATCCTGGCTACCGGAGCAAAAACCTCATCATAATCTATCCCCTCCTCTTGTCTATACCCTTGTGCTACTAATCGTGCCTTATTCCTTACAACTACTCCTCTTTCATCCCTTTTATTCCTAAAGACCCACTTTGTGCCAATCACCTTAGCTCCACTTGGTAGATCTACAAGAACCCAAACTTTCTGCAATTTGAATTGCAATAACTCCTCTTGCATTGCTTCCACCCAACTCTCATCTTCAAGTGCTTCAGAGACTTTGGTGGGTTCCTTTTGAGAAAGGAAACAAGCAAACAATCAATGTTGTTGGTCCTTGTGGTTGACCCTTTGCTGCTTCTTAATAAGACTGATAAGTGCATGAGATGTAGGAATCTTTTGCACTTTACTTCTGGTTTGAACAACTGATTGAGGATCACCAATTATCTGACTTTTGGGATAAACTTTGTGAATTCTGAGTGTTGGTGCTGGACTTACATCTACTTCAGTGGGTAGGTTGTTGAAGTCAGTAACTACTCCTTCTTCGTCATAAGAAGCCCCATCAAAAATGCCTTCATCTGGCTTATCAAAGACCTCAAGTTCAGGCATCTCAGAATCATCAAAATCAGCATTTGGAGTAGACTCAGGTTGAGCAGAATTAACAGCATCTCTACCAGACTTAACTGAGTTAATGCTGGTAGGATTCTCTCCACCAAAATTAATGACAATACTACCAGGATTAACCAGATTAGTGCTGGTAGCTTTCTTCCCAAGATGTTTGTTAGCCAAAGCATTCATTTCTTCTCTGAAGGATAAGATTTCTTTTGAAACTTTTGTAGGAGAACTCTCTTTTTCTTGAGGCTTGTTCACAGTCTCCTTCCTATTTGTAGAAGATTTCTTTGTTCCTTCATTTGCAGCAACATGGTTGACTTCTGTGGTAGGAATCACAATAAGCTCCTCAATTTCTTTGCCTTGATCAGCAGTGCTTGCATCTTGAGTACCTGCATTGTTAGGCACTTCTATGGAACCTGCATCAGGGTTAGCTTGATTCTCCTTGGAGACAGGAATATAGTTCATAGAATCAGTTAAATAATCAAGATCAAACATCCATCTATGACCTAGTCCCTTCACATTGGGTTTTTCCTCAAGAAAATTAACATGAAGATTTTCCTCTACTTTCTTGGTCACTAAATTGTAAACCCTAAAGGCCTTACTATTCAGTGAATACCCAACTAGAAACCCCTCATCAGACTTTCCTTCAAATTAGCTAACAACTGGTTTATGGCAAAAAATAAGCTCATAAGGTGTTTTATTCTGAGGCTTGGTCACTCTAACCCTATTGAATATGTAGCAAGCAGTTGCTACTGCTTCAGCCCAAAAGGTTGTGGGTAAGAATGAGTCTGCTAGCATGGTTCTAGCTGCCTCAATCAGGGTCCTGTTCATTCTCTCAGCAACTCCATTCTGCTGTGGAGTTCTAGCATTGCTATATTGTTGCTTGATTCCTTTTTCACCACAAAACTCAATCATGCTCCTATTCTTAAATTATGTGCCATTGTCAGTCCTAATGATCTTAACCTTGTGATTTAGTAGGTTTTCTATTTGCCTAATGAACCTTTGAATTAAATCAGAGGTTTCATCTTTAGTAGACATATAGAATACCCAGCAATACCTGGTGCAGTCATCAGTAATGACAAGGCAATAACTAGCATGGTTGATACTTCTAACAGATGTAGGGCCAAACAGATCCATGTGTAAGGTATGCAATGGCTTAGTAACAATTCTATCTAACTTAGCCTTACAAGAAGCTCTATGCTGTTTGCACTTATTACAAGCTACACAGGCATGGTCATTCCTAAAAACCTTGGAAGGTAAGCCTCTAACTAAATTACCCTTCACAAGTTTGTTCATATTCTTGAAATTAACATGACCTAACCTTTTATGCCACAATTTAGATTCATCCAAAGTAGCTTTTGCAAGCAAACAAGCAGAACCTTTTGCAACCTCAGGTGCTTTCATATCAAAACTTTACATGTTGTGTTGTCTAGGAACTTTAAGAAGTATCTGACTTTCATCAGGCATCTTAAAATCCGAAGTCAATACAAAACATTCAGTTTCACTAAAAAGCACCTTATGCTGCTTATCACAAATTTGTGATATTGAGAAAAGGTTAAACTGCCCTAGTTCTTTCACAAAAGATACATTGTCAAATTCTAAATTGCCTACAACAATTCTACCTTTACCAGTTAATTGACCTTTACTTCCTCCAAAGGTAACAGAACCTCCTTGGAATTCTAGAAAATCCTTCAGATGATTCTTGTTACCAGTCATGTGCCCAGAGCACCCACTATCAAATATTCCTTTGTCTTCCATGTTCTTCAGTGGATGTTCCTGCACAAAAGTAGAGAAATTAGTTTCTCTTTAGGACCCAAGCCTCTGAAGACTTGGGTCTGCCCTGTGGATCAACAAATTTATAGGTCTTGTATGAGCTTGATCCACTGTTGTTCTTGGATTCATAGGTAAGTGTGTTCTTAAAAAGATCCCAAGACCAACATGCTGGGGTCTTAACAGCAGAATCCCCATTTTCCCTTACAGCACTTGAGCTTGAAGCTTGTGTTGTATTATTAGTAAAAGGACTCCTCACAGGTGAATGAGGTTTGTAAAAATTGTTTCTTTGATTATATGAGTTCACCTGTGGTCTATTTATTGGTTGTACGGGTCTAGAATGATTAAACCACCTAGAATTAACACTTAGCCTCAAATAATTAACATTTTGACCAACAGAACTAACATTTGGTCTACCAGAATTAAAATTTGGTCTATCAGAATTAAAATTTGGTCTACCAGTACTAACAGATGACCAACCAGAATTAACATTAGGCATACCAGAATTAATTTGAGCTGGTCTAGTCACAAACTTATTAGCATGATTAATCCTGTTAGCATTATTCCAAACTGGTTTATCAATCATATGGCCAGCATTAACACCTTTATTCTTTCTAAGTTCAGCCTCTCTTTTCATCCTAACCTCATGAAAATCACAGTCCCTAATCAAATGACTTAAACTACCACACACAAAGCATCTTTTAGGACCAAAATTATGGTTTCTCTTGTACTCTTTTCTCATTCTATCAGGCTTTGGTGACTCTTGATTTCTAACAGACTTCCTAGGATTTTTTATGTGAGAATCACAACTAGGTTTATCTGTATGAGGTTTGGGTGTAGTCACAACTGGTTCACTATTTTTGACTGATCTTGACTCAGAAACATCTTTAGGTGCACTCTCTGATTCTGAATCAGACTGCTCAGAGATATCTCTAGTAGATCCTTCACTGTCATTGGTTTGACAAGTGGAGTATTCACTAGATTTATCATCTGAGTTGCCTGTCTCATGATAGATAGGACCCTTTTTACCATATACAAACAAGGAGTCATCTAGGTCTTTCTTTTATAGAGGGGTGTAATCTCCACTTAATGGAGGTGGCACCCCTTTAAAATTATCAGCTTTAATGAACCTATTATACACAGGCTTACCAATAGAATCCTCTTTCCTACATTTGAACACAGATCTGTCCATCTCTTCCTCATAGCTAAGAACTTCACTATCTGACTGTATTCCATAACCTAAGCCAATCTTACTTGTAGAGCTCATACTAGATGCTATTATCTTATCCTGACACTTAGCAGAATGAGTCCATTTATCTACTTTCTTTTGCAATTCATCTCTTTCCTTAACAGCTTTCAAGCCTGCTTTTCTATATCTTTTAAGTTTTTCATCTTTTTCATATATCTCATTAGCTTGAAAGGTGAGTTTTTCATTTAAGGAAGCTTGTTTGTTTTGATAGTTCACTATTTGTGCTTCTAAAGTTTTAACAGCTTTAGTATAAGCAAGAATTTTTGCTTCCTGATCACCTATTTGTGTTAATTGTTCGTCACACAAAACTTTAAGATGATTATATGAATCAATGCATAATTTTGAGCACAAAGATACCTCATTACTGGAACCAATAGCCATAAGTGCATGGTTTGGCTCTTCATCCTCAGGTGTGTGTTCATCCTAGTTCACGGCTCCAGCTTCCAATGTCATCAAGCTCGTCTGATTCTTCCCCATCTTATCATCATCTTGAGAGTCAGAACCGTTCTTCTTTTTCCAATCAGTATTCACCTTTTCCTTGCAATCTCTGGCAAAGTGACCATGCTTGTGACAATTGTAGCACTCAATAGTCCTCCTATTGTATCCCACTGGTGACTTCCCATCAAGCTTAATGTTCCTCCCAGTCTGCTTGTAAAACTTCTTAACCCTGAAAGCAATCATGGCAATTTGCCATTTGATATCCATTTCTTCAACTTCAACATCATTGATCTGTTCAAAATCCTCACTGATGAAGTCTTGGTCTTCTGGTTCCTTAGCAAGAAGTGAGTAAATTACTTCATCAGCAAAGCCTGCTGGAACATCTCTTTCTTTTCTCATGCTGCTAGAAGAAGTTCCATAACTACCAGAATTAATGCTGCCAGACTTATCCTTGTTAGTGCTGCTCTTGCCTTGAGAAACAAAAGCAACATTTGTAGAACTTGAAGATGCTTTTCCTTGGATTTCCTGTTCAAACACCTTGAGGTTGTTGTACAGGTCATCAGTGGTCACAGTGTCAATTTCACCATTCATCCTCATGGTCAATGTCACACTTGACCATTCTTTTGGTAGTGCTCTAAGAAACTTTTGGTTTGCATCTGCTTCTGACACAGCTGCACCATGAACCTCCAATTATGATAGAAGATGTTGAAACCTATCATAACCTTTTTCCAATCCCTCTGAACTGGATACACTGAAAGCTTCAAAGTGCTGTTTAAGAACAACCATTTGCATCTTCTTGGAGTTAGCATTCCCTCCAAATCTTTTCTTGATAGCCTCCCAAATTTCTTTAGCATCATTCATGCCATGAAACCTTCTCAAATGCTCTTTGGGAATTGCCATTAGCAGCATAGTCTTGGCCTTCTTCTCCTTTTCAACAGCCCGTATCTCTTCAGCAGATACTGGTGGTAATAACCTAATCACTCCATCTGTTCCTTGTGGAATCCTTTTCTTCGAATTCCCATTCTGTATGACCTTCTAGACTTCGCTGTCAATATACTCCAGATAATGTTCCATCTCCATAGCCCATATGTCATATTCTTCTCTTTTTAGGATTGGGAGTTTTATGTTGGATATGGTTGTTGTTGCAGAGATGGGTTGTTGTTGTCTAGATGTGCTTGCTTCAGGTTTTTCTTCATCATGGATTGATTTTTCATCATCACTGTTGTGAACTGAGAAACCATCATTCTTACTGGGATTTTCAACGCCAGACATGTTGCAGGGTTTAGGTGAATGAATTTAGGGTTTGGTTGTTGTGTTTCTTCAAACTCAGAGTCTCTTTACAGGCTCTGATACCACTTGTTGGTCCACACGAATTATGGATCCAAGTAGCCTTGTTACTTGTTAGACGACTTGTATAAACCAAATCGATCTAAGTAAGAAACTCTAACACTTTGCTTATTGTTAATGCGGAATCTTAACAACAAACAATGAAGAACACAATAACTAACTTTGTATATATTAATTCTCTTTAATCTAAGTGATTACAATCTTCGTCGTTATCTCTAAACTAATGACTAAGGTTCCTTTTCTACACTAAGGAAACCCTAGATACAAAACTTGTTGAAAGATATACGAAACTTCTCTAAAGATAATTACGTATCCTTTCCTAACTTATATCTAACAAACTTTCCTAACTTTCATGACTAGACTTAACAGCTAAAGTCAAACTTTCATGACTAGACTTAACTTACTCTACCAGACTTAATAATAAACAACCATACTTAACTATTACAAGACTTAACTAATAACACTAACAGACTTAATAACGTAGTCCACCAGACTTAATTCTGTTCTTCCATTAAGTCTTCTCTTGTCTTGTGATAATTCCTAACATATTCATATGAAGTTGACTTCCTAGCTCATAGTCTTTGATTCTTCGATGTCTTGAAACTTTGTACTTTCAGCAGTAAACCTTTTGATGACTGATCTTTTGCCTTGGATGATCTTTGAGGATTTTTTGAGGATATCATCCAACATATGTCTTTTAGTCATCTTGTTGCAGTATCGTCTCTGTGTGAAGTTGTGATCTTTGAGCATTCTTTGAGATCATTAGTCAATGTAAATCTCCAAGCTCATCCGTTGTAATATTGCCTCCATGTGATTTGTGGTGACCGTTGGACTCGCATGCTCACACTTTTATGGATCATGAAAACTTTTATCAAAGTTGCGGAAGTTGTGTTGTAGGTCTTTCAACTATCATGATGTTTTTGATGATGTTTTGTAAGTGTGAGCATGGAGTGTGGATTGACACGTCTCAACTGGAATCAGGAACCACCATCACCATCTTTAAATGAATCTGAAATAAAACAGTTAGCAATAAAGTTGGAGAATGAATATGGCTTTGTCATTCGTTCGGGGTGGTTGGATTAACCTTCGGTTCCGTGAGGACCGACCTGTGATCAGGTAGAATCCTCTTTAAAGAAGATTCTCCTTGACTGGAATTTCTAGCTTGTAGTAATGAGTCTTCCAACAAATTAATGTCAGAATAATTATGCTAAGCGTATTCTCATACCGGAACGTCTCAAAGCAGACAACACGGTAGAATGAATCAGTGAATTAAATACCCACTGATTGACGAGAAATTGATTAGTAAAATCACTCGCGTGTCACTGGATAAACATTTTATGCAACAAGACCAGGGTTTTATAGATTGAATCACATTTCTGACATAAACACTTTTATTTGAAAATTATCATAAATCAATGTGCTCGAAACTTAGTTGGTGAGCACATTGAAAGGTTTTCCAAAAGTATCCGTCAATCCATTTCCTGGAACAAGTTTGAAGCAAATGTGAATCGCCCCATCGTTTCTTTCCAGTTATCACTAGTATGATCCATTAAGGATCTCACATGTCACCCACCAAGAGCTTGTTTGATGTTGGCTCTTGAAGGATTTCCATCTTCATTGTGAATACTTTTCGTATCACTCGGATGTTCTGGCAATACCACAAGGATAATGCGTAGGACTCTTAATATATTTTCTTACTTTTCACGGTGTATGAAACAGCAAGCATTATGAAAATGTGTCCTACTGAGATTTATAGATGATCTCTTGGCTCTAGACTCAATAGTGCATTTTGATTTAGTGATCGGAGGCTGGAGAGGACTGCCACCTTTTCAATATCGTCTAACTCGGAGTGAGAGAGACGATAGACATGTATTGATCTCCGTGACAAATGAAACAATAGTCCTTTGAGGGACCTTGAGTGGCTATGGAGGGTTGTGCAGCGTATCACTGGGTCCATGATACTTGTCTTCAATGTCAGCAATCAACTAAGTGATTCTGACAGCATATGTATTGACCCGATTTCTGCCAAGAGTGTAAGGAGGGCTTCTTTCATTTCACCCTTTATCTTTACATTTCTTTTTCATTCTTCAACCCCTTCAGCGCTTACCGAGACTTCATCACTAGCACCTTGTTGGGTTTGTTCCAGTACTAGCTCCATCTACACTAACTAGTGGATTGTCCCTGGGTAGATCCCTCCGTCTCTGGCGGGATCGTGGGAACTTATACCTAACCTTACCATCCTAATAACTCCAGTACATCAAATAAAATGGTCGGTCTTTGGAGTTCTTCCACAATTGCCATCATAAATCATTCGTTCCCCCTTAATATGTGCATCAATATACAAAAGAGTTTAGCACATATGGGGAAGCCTACACTTGAGTCCAAAAGATCACATTTTTATCAGGTTTCATATTTAAATCACATTCTCTCCCCCGATCAAAATTTTCAAATTATTTGAGATTTGTGATCCCAATTGATTTAAATATGTTTAGAAATTTTGGAGGAAAATGTGGTCTAATTTAATATTTACTGATAATGGAATATGACGATGCTCCTCCTCAATATGTGATGGAGAGTGTTAGTTTCAGGTATGATGGGTTTAGAAGATTTGAGTTTAACAAAAAATCATACACTGACACATAACAACAAGTTTCAGAAAATTCACTGCTTATTCGGTACAAAGTAACATGTTTTGATGATATAGAATTTTGAAAATCATCACTCTCCCCCTGAATCGATGACCCGTCTTTTATTGAAGTAGCTTTAGTCATTGATTGAGTGATAAATTTTTATGAAAAGTTCAATTCTGATTGATATTCAAAAATCATAGTACCACCAAGTTTAAGCACAAATACTTTCCTGAAGAATCATAGATTGAAAAGTACTTGAAATGTAAAGAAGACTTCTCTTCTTATACGAGGAATGATGCACTGAAACGTACATCAAATCGAAGAAACATGGATATAAAGTAATCCATGCCCAGGTGAACTTCACCCAGTTGGAGGAACAGCCGTCTTTTTGGCGACATGCTTTCCCCATAGTAAAGCACGGGTTGCAGTCTGAAGTAACTGCAAGCTGATAAGATGATTGCGTGGTTTTGTAACCTTACAACAGGTTTTACCTCTCGAGGGATCTCAAGAGGCTTACAACCCCACCAGGCAGTGTACCTGACCGATGTAGTATAGTGTAGTGGTAAGTACGGGGGATTGATCGTTCTCCACAGGGAATAGTGTTCGTTAGGTGTGAAAGGCTACTCTAATTAGGTCTAAGGGTTGAGGAAGATTCTTTTTTTATGTTTTTATAGTTTTTATGAAAGCAAGTAAAATCTCGGTTTTGAAGGAGTGGGCGGAATTAGTTGCTAGTCAACTAACCCAAAATTTACTACGAATGCAAATAAAATAAAATAACAAAAATGAAAAGTGGTGAGAAACTTATGTGTAGAGAAATGTGTTTACTTAGATTTCCTTACTCCCTAACTATCTTTTACCGGTTAATTAGTGTGTATTAGTCACGTGGATGACGGGTGTATTCCTTAATACCATTCGTGGGGTGGCGTACTTACTTCCCCAAACTCTACAAGCTCCTACTTCACTCCTATGTCGAGCCGGCTAGGAAGCTCCTAACATGGGATCACTAGAATTCGCTTGTGCATTAAATACAACCATAAAAACCTTTAGTACGCGTTTGGTTCATGTTTCTTAAGACGTTCAAGCAAGTTACCGAATAGGAAGTTAGCCAGTTTTCTTAAGCCTAACATAGATAAACAATCATCCAATACAACTAACAACACACTAACAACCAATAATCAATAGCTAGGTTTCATTAGATCTAAGCAAACACAAGATAAAATTAGCCTAACATATTAAACAAAAGACAAGCATAAGATAGAATCAAACAACACATAGACATATTGAATGATTAATTGATAACTTATCTTTCAATGAAACATGGAAGATCTCAAGGCAAAAAGCCCTGAAAAAGTAGCTAAAATCTTCTTAGGGTTTTATCCCAAAATTCCACACACTAAGCTCCCCCTTAATGACAAAAAATTAGAAAACTATATATAGATTTTTGGATCTGACGGCGTCACCTTATGCATTGTGACGCCGTCACCTCGCCGCTTTTAGGGTTCCCGGGTGACCTTCTTGACGCCGTCCCTCTTTAGCTCTTCAAAAATCCATTCTGGCCTATCAAGGCTTGACGCCGTCGGATCATGAACGTGACGCCGTCCCCTTATGATTTAAGCCGTGACGCCCTTGATTTAGTTAAAGCGTGACGCCGTCAGAATTCTCATGCTAACTCACTGGCCCGTCATGAGTAAATTTCACATCCAACTTTTCTTGCCAAGGCATGACGCCGTCCAGAGTAAAGTCTGACGCCGTCAAGAGTAACTTTCAGCCGATTCTTGAGACTTTGCCGTTTTCTTCACTTTAATGCTCCAAAAACGTCCAAAATGCCTCCTTTTCCAGATTTCTCCTCAAAAGTACCTAAAATGACAAAAGGAACGATTTAGGGCAATATTTGATCAAATAAATACGATTTCAGGCTTAAATGACCCCTTAAAAGCGGTACACTTTTCGCCTCATCAAATACCCTTACACTTGAGATTTGCTTGTCCTCAAGCAAATGCGCTTTTATTCTAATCAAAATACAAGTTAGGGGTCATTTAATGCAAACATAAAAGTAATTACAACAAATAATCGTTCCACTTCATTCATAATAAGCACGGAGATTACAAACTAGCACCTCACAAGTAGTGTTTAGATACTCACATCTCTCAAGTGTCATCAAAATAAATCTCATAAATGAAAACGGAAAATATCTCTCACTACCTGTCATAGCAAATAGATTACCATAGGCTTGGGAAAGGATCGAAAACCTCCTCCACTAGGCGTAAGCACCTAAGATAAACTATCAAAGAGGGCTTTTAAATGGGTTATAACGTTAGGTGTAGGGAAAAGGAAAACACGGTTTTGTTGGATAAAGGATATTTTACTGGTGGCGAGTTAAAGATCTTGATCAATTACATGTACTATTGATGAACTCAAATAAGTACATTTTATTACTATCATTTATCCTATTAATTTGACTTGTTTTACTATATTATGTATGAGGATTGATACTTAATTGTTTACTTTTGTAATTCTCAGGTAAAAACAAGCATTTGGTGAAACTTGGCGATTTTGGACTAATAATGGAGCAAAACGTGCATAAAGTGAAGAGTCTACTGACATGGACAAGATCAAGTCAATTCTGCTCCAGATGCGCCGCATCTCACTATCAACATGCGCCGCATCTCTATCAAGATGTCACCAGATACGATCCAAGATACAAGAGGACATGCGCCGCATCTAATAAAGAGTTACGCCGCATCTTCTGGCGGTGTACGAATATTCCTGAATATTATAATCTTGGACCCCACGCGAAGTTAAGTACATGCGCCGCATCTACTTAAGTAGATGCGCCGCATCTTTCCTCAGACACAAACTATAAATACCCCGTAGACCAGACGCAAAAGAGGAGAGAATCGGAAGTTCGAAAACCTAAAAACCGAACAGAAGAAAGGACGAATTCAGTCAAGAAGGCAGCACAAGACACACCCAAATCGAAGATACAAGAGCTGTAAGAAGGTGCTGCATGTATTTAATTCATTAAGTAGTTTTGTTTTATTGTTTTAGCAAACTTTAATTCATCAGGATTGGTGGCTTGTGTAATGTGACAACGGAAAGATTGCACTCCCTTTAATACTTGCTTTCCCATCAATTAAAGTTTATATGTTGATGTCTTTGGTTACTACTTATTAGTGCATTGACCACCTCTGTGTTTATTAGTGGCTTGCGGGCACCCGACTGCGGGACAAGGTGTGGCTCCCACGGTTGTTTCTAAATTGATCACTTAGGAATAACTTTTAGACATAAGTCGTCATTAAGGGTTTACTCGCCGATGAGAATAGGACCAACGAGAAAGGGTTAATTACATACACTTCATATAAAGCTATCAATAAAACAAGTGACAATCTACTTAATCATAAGGACAGCCCTCTTATTGTCTCTAGTATCTATCTGTGTACGTGTGTGCTACTTGCTGATTCGTGCCTATTTGTTTATTTTATTATTTAATTGCAAACAAAACTGTGCCAGTCTCTCAGGCTGAAACCCCCTTGCGTTAGGATATTAAAATACTGATTAGATTAACGAGATTATACGTTCCACTCTTAGTGATCGACACTCTACTTACCATTATCTTCATACTGACCGGGTACACTGCTCGTTAAGTGTGTGTGTTATTGATAAGTCGGCTAAATATAAATTTAAAACTTGAGTAGGCATTAAAACTGCTAAACCGCAACGACACATCACGCGCATCAAGTTTTTGGCGCCGCTGCCGGGGAGTGAATTGTTATTATCTGTTAATTTGATTAGTATTTTAATTAGGTTGTTTTTCTTTTTATTAGATTAATTGCATCATTGTACTATTTTGCATATTTGTTGTATTGTGTGTTATTTGTTTGCTTTTGTTTTTATTTTTGTGTGTTTTATTTTTGTTTCGTGTGTTTTATTTTTTGTTTTTATTTTTCGTATTTTTCTGTTCTGCTATCGTTGTACTGTGCTAAATCAAACGATACGGCGCATCTGATCTCTCAGATACGGCGTATTGCGTTTAATTTTTTTTTAATACAACGCGTTTAATTAATTCGATACGACGCATCTTTTCCCCAAGATACGGCGTATCTGTTTTTAACAAGAAAATTTTTCTAAGCGATAAAGTAATACGACGCATCTGCTTTTGTAGATACGGCGTATCTGTTTTGATAAAAAAAATTTTTTTTTCTAAACGTTAACGCCATACGACGCATCTGCTTTCGCAGATACGGCGTATCTATTATTTTAATTAAAAACAGTTTGCGAATTATTAAACAAAATACGGCGTATCGATTTCCGTCGATACGGCGCATCTTACTGAATCAAAAATCTTTTATTTTTAAACGTAACGAAAATACGGCGCATTAACTTTCGTTAATACGACGCATTTAATTTTAATTAGATAAATTGATTTTTGATTAATTGATTCGATACGGCGCATTCATAAATTCTAAGCGGCGTATCTATTTTCTGAATAAAGTCTGATTTAATTTTAACGATCATAAGATACGGCGTATCCAACTCTTTGGATACGGCGCATCGTCTGCAGATATCAGTAACTTTAATTTTTCGTATTCCGTTTTCGTTATTAATTATCTGATATATTACTTTCTCGAGCATACCCTACTGATGCTTTTGTGATTGATTTCAGGAAGTGCATGACCAGGAGTTCTACGAGGAACTTGATTCAACCTTTCGAAGATCCTGAACGAGCCCTACATTCGCTTAAAAGGCTTTTCAACACAAGAAGCTTTGATCTTTCAAATTCACTCGAGCTTGATTACTTTTCTGAAGAAAAAGAGGAAGTTGAAACAGAAATAATGGGCGAAAACACTACTATGGAGGAATACATGAACAATACCCGTGCTGATTACACTTCAGGAGTTGCTAGACCTAAGTTTGATGACAAGTCAAAATTTGAGTTGAAGGGACAATTTCTCAAAGAGCTCAGAGAGAATGCTTTCAGTGGGACGGAACAAGAGGATGCTAATGAGCATGTTGAAAAGGTCCTGGAGATTGCAGATTTGTTTACTACAGAAAGTGTCAATACCGATCAACTCATGCTAAGAATCTTCCCAATCTCACTAAAAGGAGCTGCTAACAAGTGGCTAAGGAATGAACCTGCTAGTTCGATCACTACGTGGGAAGGTTTGAAGAGCAAATTCCTGAAGAGATATTGTCCACCTGCTAAGACTGCTAAGAAGATGGAGGCTATCAATAGTTTCAAGCAAGAGCCTGATGAAACCCTTTATCAAGCTTGGGAACGATTTAAAGATTTATTGATAAAATGTCCTCAACACTATCTAACCCCTATGCAGGAAATAATATTGTTTTATCAGGGATTGGACGTGCCTACAAGACAGATTTTGGATGCTAAGGGAGCTGTACCTCAGATGAGTGCAACTAATGCTAGGAAAGCGATCCAAGAAGCTGCTGACCATTCTCAGAAATGGCACGATGGGACCTCTACTAGATCTAAGAGCAGCACTAATTTTGATGGAATTGCTGCTATTCAAGCTCAATTGGATAAAATTAGTAGAGAGATGAAGAAGCGAGATGAAAGAGCATATGCTGCCCAAGTTGGATGTGAAAAATCCGAAGGACCTCACTACACTAAAGATTGCCCGAACAAGAATGAAAGTGAGACGTTTGAAGAAGCTTATTACACCCAATTTGGACAACCATTCCGACCTTCAGCAAGATTTAGGGAAGCTAGTCCGGGATTCTATCAAAAGAACACCTTCAATCCCGCTTATCAAGAGAGGAGGCAGACTTTAGATGATACTTTAAAGCAAATTATGGCCGATGCTGCTAAAAGACATGAAGAGAATACTGCTATGATCAAGGAAATTCGAGCTTCAACGGACACTACTACAAGAAATCAAGGAGCTTCGATCAAAGCATTGGAACAACAAATTGGTCAAATGAGCAAAGTTCTTCAAGAAAGGGGATATGGAAGTTTACCGAGCTCAACTGAAACCAACCCAAGGGATCATGTCAAGGCCATAAGCACCACTGAAGAAGTCACTCCTAATATACCTAGAAGATCGATGAATGGTAATGATGGTGCAAGACCCGAATTTTTCTTTAACTCTTCAATCAGCTTAAGGAGATTACTAAAAGAGAAGACAAAAATTGAAGAGGAGATCAAGGCAACAATGAAAGAAGAGAGCCCTGCAACCGATTCAAATGCCTTGCCTCATAAAGAAAGAGACCCAGGAAGTTTTACTCTACCTTGTTCTATTAATAATATATCTTTCAATAATGTGTTGGCTGACTTAGGAGCTAGTGTTAGTGTTATGCCTCTTAAGACATTCGCTACCCTAGGACTAGGAAAATTAGCACCAACTAAATTACTTATTGAATTGGCTGATAAAACAGTAAAACGACCTGAAGGGATTGCCAATAATGTGCTAGTTAAAATTGAGCAGTTTATTTTTCCCGTAGACTTTGTTATACTAGACATGCCCGAGGATGTTAAGATTCCTTTAATCCTCGGAAGACCTTTCTTGTCTACTGCCCATGCTAAGATTGATGTGTTTAAGAGAAAAATTTCATTAAGGGTAGGGAATAATAAACTAGTCTATAAGTGCCAAGATCCAGTTAAAAGCATAATTAGAGGTGTTTATGTGCTAGGATTAAGAGAGCGTATGGACCTCGATCTTGAAGCTAGACTTATGGGAGAAACATTGATTCAAAACAACTCAACTAATCCTAATCATGAAGACTTTGAGGAATTCATTGACCTTAATGTACCTACGGAACTTAGACGCGATATTGTTAGTGATTCTGATGATGAGTGGTATGATTGTGTAGTAATTAATAAACGTAGGAGAGTAGTTGAGAAAACGAATTTGAATCATGATGTGTTTATTGAACTACCACCCCACCTTGCTTATTTGTGCCTACATAATAATAAGAATTTCCCGTCTATCATTTTATCATCTCTGCCCGAAAGGGACAGGACTTTATTTATACAGGTATTAAAGAAGAACGGCGTGGAAATTAAGGACGAGCAAGGAGTGTTCAATATTACTAAATTGGGGATGAAGGAGCGTGATGTTTCCGACTCCTTCAATGATCGATACTAAAGAGCTGAACGTGAGTCTAACTTGAAGACTCTGGAATAAAGACAAGTGCTGACCGGGAGACAACCCGGATTTATCATTTATCATTCTGTTTTCTGTGTCGAGTCAGTCCAGGCCGCACGAAGATACGGCGCATCTCAGTCCTGAGATGCGACGCATCCTCTGCAATGGTCATATCTTATTTTATTTTTCTGCATTTTTTAATTTTCGACTTTAAAACTATTTATCAGTTTATTTTAATGCGGCGCATCCCTGGTTAAGGATGCGGCGCATCTTTATTCTGATCCGTATTTATTCCAGGCTCGATACGGCGTATCTTCTTCAATAAGATACGGCGCATCGACTGACCTGATGATTTTCAGTTTTAATTTTTAAGTTTTATTTTTCCTAACTACTAATGTATTATGCAAGTTGAACCTTTCTTATCTTAGGTGTGTTTTAAAGTGTTGGTGGTATTATAGTTTCCTGGATTTCCTGTGGATAAATCAAGTATGAAGCTTTAACGTTCTAATCCACAAGAAGTTGATTTTTGCTCTTACACTAATGGAGGATCATACCGAGCAAATCTCAGGGGAGTTTTTCCGTTCTAATTCTTTTTATTTCCAGTTTTTAACCTTTTATACAAACAACGAGGACGTTGTTTAACTTAAGTGGGGGGATAGGAGAATTAGAACACTTAACAATTACTTGTCCTAAACTTTTTCAAAAATTATGCTTAAAATGTGCTTAATATATCAAACTTAAAAAAATTTTAGCATGTTTTTGTTTAAGATCTAAGTTGCATAACTGCACACAAGACGTTATTTTCAAAAATTGTGATTTTTCAAAATTCACAAATCTATGAGTGTGCCGGTGACTTGTAAACTTTAGAACTTGGCTTGTATACTATTCGAGACCACCATAATGAGTATTATTTATATAATTGGAATGACTTGTCTAAATTGGTAAAATTCTAGGATTACACCAAATAGCCTTTATATGTTATGTGTTATTAACTAACTACACTGGTTAGTTAACCCCCGTATAAACCCTTTTGTTACTCTCATTTTTAGAGTAAGATACCCCTAGAAAAACCCTCAGAGCCATTCCTTTCGTTTCTTACACCTATGTTTAAAATGTTTCGTTACACCTTAAACCTTAGCCTACCCTGTAGATTAGAATCCGTGGTTGGTTAATTGCTATAGGCAGAGTGTGTTTCCTTACATTGCCTGTGTTCGCGTGCGTAATTCATTATATATGGTTAGGTCGGGAAATTGCACAATGCAAATTGGAGTGAAAGTAAATATTGTATATTTTTGAGTTTATTTTTCGTGTGTTTACTACTTTCACTATTACCATTATTTCTGAAGTATGAAAAGTATGAATAAAAATTATCCGGAAAGAAAGTTGTAGTGATGTGGTGAAATTTTACACATCTATGTTTATGTTTCAATTAAAGTTTAAAAAAAAAAAAAAAAAAAAAAAAAAAAAAAAAAAAAAAAAAAAAAAAAAGAAAAAAAAAGAGTTGGATGTTTATTTTAAGCCAACGATGTAAAGTTATGTAAGTGGTCGATATCGCCACTATTTGTTGTACTATATCTATGGATTGAATGGGAATTGGCAGTTATGGGAACGCCAATTAAGGATTATTCTTTGATTAAGATTTTGTTGAGTATAATTCGTGTCTACCTAAAGCGTGTGTTTCAAGTGTTAAAGCGTGAGTTATTCAATGATATGAGTCTTATTCATGGGATGGTTGGGATAGTGATTAACCACACTTAGGATTTTAATTTATTTGTTTTGTTTATTTTTATTTTTATTTTTACACCAATTTATATCCCAAAAATTATCCATACCCTGTATTGTTCTTTATCCAACCGAACCTTTGATTTATTGAGATTAGGGATTTGAGCAATCTTAAGTATCGTAGTCGTGGATTCGGCTATGTATTTATGATTTTGTCGCCCTTTTTGATATATTATTATTGGTGAAGTTTGGACCTATCTTTAGCCCATTCGAGTTAAGGATTTGAGCAATTGCAAGTATCGTGTTCGTGGATTCGATCATGTATTTGTGATTTTGTCGCCTTTTCTGGAATTTGAGATCGATAGAAAAGAGAATAATTAACCCTTAAGCCTAAAAACCCTTTTTACCGCTTTAGACTTGTTATTCCTTAGCTTTAGTGGTGGAGATGTGTATACTTGCCAAGCTTATGATAGAATATTCGTCGCGACTGGACAGTTAAACGATTAGATTTGCTTTTATCGACTTATTTTATTTTACTTCTAATTCGTTAAGTGTTTAGTTGTGTGATTACGAAATAAACGAATACATGCTTAAATATAAAAATAAATCCTAACATCTTTTAGGATACATTTTCATGAGATTTAATCTAAGGTTTACTTGGGGACAAGTAAAGTTCAAGTGGGGGGATATTTGATGAACTCAAATAAGTACATTTTATTACTATCATTTATCCTATTAATTTGACTTGTTTTACTATATTATGTATGAGGATTGATACTTAATCGTTTACTTTTGTAATTCTCAGGTAAAAACAAGCATTTGGTGAAACTTGGCGATTTTGGACTAATAATGGAGCAAAACGTGCATAAAGTGAAGAGTCTACTGACATGGACAAGATCAAGTCAATTCTGCTCCAGATGCGCCGCATCTCACTATCAACATGCGCCGCATCTCTATCAAGATGTCACCAGATACGATCCAAGATACAAGAGGACATGCGCCGCATCTAATAAAGAGTTACGCCGCATCTTCTGGCGGTGTACGAATATTCCTGAATATTATAATCTTGGACCCCACGCGAAGTTAAGTACATGCGCCGCATCTACTTAAGTAGATGCGCCGCATCTTTCCTCAGACACAAACTATAAATACCCCGTAGACCAGACGCAAAAGAGGAGAGAATCGGAAGTTCGAAAACCTAAAAACCGAACAGAAGAGAAGGACGAATTCAGTCAAGAAGGCAGCACAAGACACACCCAAATCGAAGATACAAGAGCTGTAAGAAGGTGCTGCATGTATTTAATTCATTAAGTAGTTTTGTTTTATTGTTTTAGCAAACTTTAATTCATCAGGATTGGTGGCTTGTGTAATGTGACAACGGAAAGATTGCACTCCCTTTAATACTTGCTTTCCCATCAATTAAAGTTTATATGTTGATGTCTTTGGTTACTACTTATTAGTGCATTGACCACCTCTGTGTTTATTAGTGGCTTGCGGGCACCCGACTGCGGGACAAGGTGTGGCTCCCACGGTTGTTTCTAAATTGATCACTTAGGAATAACTTTTAGACATAAGTCGTCATTAAGGGTTTACTCGCCGATGAGAATAGGACCAACGAGAAAGGGTTAATTACATACACTTCATATAAAGCTATCAATAAAACAAGTGACAATCTACTTAATCATAAGGACAGCCCTCTTATTGTCTCTAGTATCTATCTGTGTACGTGTGTGCTACTTGCTGATTCGTGCCTATTAGTTTATTTTATTATTTAATTGCAAACAAAATCATGCCAGTCTCTCAGGCTGAAACCCCCTTGCGTTAGGATATTAAAATACTGATTAGAATAACGAGATAATACGTTCCACTCTTAGTGATCGACACTCTACTTACCATTATCTTCATACTGACCGGGTACACTGCTCGTTAAGTGTGTGTGTTATTGATAAGTCGGCTAAATATAAATTTAAAACTTGAGTAGGCATTAAAACTGCTAAACCGCAACGACACATCACGCGCATCAACTATACAATGTTGCTAAGCCAAGACTCGACTCAATCTTAAGCTAAAAACAAAATAACAAAATAACAAAAATATAAAGCAAACATAAAATGAAACGGGATGGTAGTCCGTATGTTTTTTTTTTTTTTTTTTTTTTTTTTTTTTTTTTTTTTTTTTTCTTTTTTTTTTTTTTTTTTTTTTTTTTTTTTTTTTTTTTTTTTTTTTTTTTTGCATACACTTTTACCCTACCATCCAAAATAATACATCATAGGGGCATTGCATTCCCCTTACACTTGAATTTTTACATAACTTTACAAATACTAATCTAATGACTCGAATTAAGATAATTGAAAAACTTGGAGTACTTTTAAAACATTTAGCACATATGGGGGTAATAAATGATGTTCTTCCCCATTACTCCATTATACTAGTACTTTACCCATGAGTCCCAATCGTCCCAAAACAATATGTACAAGGATATGACTCAACTTAGCAACCATGTAATCAACTAGATAATTAACTTGGGTTTAAACAAATGTTGTAACAATAATGCACTAAAGATGAGTGCATACAAGGTAGGCTAAGGCGATTTGGGTGTACATTTTAGTGGGGTGTAACAAATTCTTCCTTTAAGTAAAATGCTTAAAGGTCGAAACGAAAAGATAGGCTCTGAGGGGTGTACTAGGGGTATCGTGTACTAAAAATGAGTACAACGCAAAGGGTGTGGGAGAATTACTTGACCAATGTAGCCAATGTAATTATAACAAAAACACAGGTGTAAAACAATGGGTTAATCCTAATGCCTCTTATCATGTAGTAAATCTAACTACACGAATGTAGTCTCACTTGTGGCCTTGGAATGGTCCTAACGCAAGTTCTAGAATCTAAGTGCTACCGGTACACACATCATAGCATAAATGCTTTTCCTACCAATTCTAGGGGCGAACCTCACATATTTGGGGTGGAAAATTTTTTAGTGGTACGGTTTTTTGTGCTAGTCATATAACTCCTATCCGTGAGACGCTCATTAAGATCAAAGTTTCACTCCTATATGTTGTAAAAAATTTTAAATTTGGCACTAAAATTACCCTAATCAAGTATTTCTCTCAGTTTTATTACACATCTATTATTAAACAAACAAAAATCAAGCGCAATTGTATTCTCTAAAATCGTACTTTTACCCTCCCCTTACACTTAAGATGAACATTGTCCCCAATGTTCAAATAATAAGATGTAAAAGCAAAAAGTAAAAGAATGAAATCAAATACTCCCCTGATTCGCTCGGTGGATAGTGAAATCACACGGTTAAATCTTCTTCCAAGGAGAATGTTGAAGCTCCATGACTAATGCATCGCCATAAGCTTGATTCCATAAACATTTCCTTGTCCAAAATAACCTGTTGACCTGAGAAAACAAACACGAAAACCTGCATAACATCGGCGGGATAAAATCTATATATAAGGATATAATGCTTGTGGAATGATAATTTTGCAGATTCCTGGAGATTATAAGTTGGAGATTTAATAAAAACTTTTTATGAAAACAAAACTTTCAAAAATTTCTGGAAATTAAATCTGACGCCGTCAGGTTATAAACCCTGACGCCGTCAGAAATGACCTGACAAAAATTTTCATTTTAAGTTTCCGGAAAATTTCTGGAAAAACCTATACCTCATTTCCTGGAAATCCTGCAAAATATCATTATGACTCGATACAAGCATTTGACTCAAACAAATACTAATATGTACGTTAATTTAATATTATTATGATTCATGTTCATTTGTTCTAATAAACCGATTTGACTTTCCCTTACACTTAACTTTTGCAAAATACCTTTATATGTAGTTAAGACGAAGTTAAAAACAAAATAAAGCATTTTCACAATTTTAGTTTTGAACATGAATCAATAATAATAAAAATTAAACATACATACGGAAGCAAATAAAATCAAACAAACAAATAAATAAACACACAAAGCAAATAAAACAAATAAAGCTTGGGTTGCCTCCCAAGAAGCGCTTGTTTTTGTTCGAGTCATGAGCCTGACTCTACCCTTATTTAATGGATAAAGGAGAGGTTTTCCCTACACTTAGGATTAAGTGCGGGTGATAGTAGCGATACACACCAGCTCGGTAGGAGTATGCCACGTGAGGAAAGAGTGGTGGATGAATTATATGCTCAAAGGGGTGTGCTCCTTTCATCATAACCTTACCTAGTTCACTTTGGTCAATGGGTGAATTAAAGTTTTCTCCTAAAAAGGGATTATTTTCTAACAACTTCGAGAGACTCCTAATTGGGAATCCATCTTGACCCAATAGACCCGGTTTAAACCCATAATGTTTCTTGTGATCAATCATGAATGGGTGATGTAGACATGTAAGGTCATTTTTCACTCCTATATTGTCTTCCTCACTACAAGGCTTAATGTCCACTACCTTAAACTTAAGACTACCCGGACTATATGTTTTGATGGGTGGATCGGGACCTAATTCAATTCCTAAATTTTCATCCAAGGATGGAAGATTAGGTAACGGTTTTGGTTGAGGCTCCGGCTCATCAAAACTAGGAACTTCCATAGGCCTAAAAGAAAGGTTGTGATCACTAAAAGCATTCAAACCTATTTCTTCTAGTTGTGTTTGGTCCAAGGGCTCTACCTCTATTGGGGTTCCTATAGTCTCCTCAACTTCTTCCGGGTAAGTCACGGGCGGTGTGTGTGCCTCAAATGATGGTAGGACTTGTGGGGTACTTGGTGGGCTTATGTTACTTACCTCATCATTCCTTGTGTCAAGATCACCTATATCCTCATCATGTGTTTTAGTAGGATCTAACCCTAACATTTTCCCTAGTATCTCAAGTGCTTCTCTAGGCATCTCAACTTCTATATCCGAATCATAAGGATCATCCTCAATATTCTGACTGCTATATTCAAATTGCCCAAAAGATTCATCATGTGTTTCTTGAGATTCATCGTCATTGATCATAAAACCTAGGTCTTTTTGACCAATGTGATCATGTTCGGCTAAATCCTCCATCACATCAAGGTCACCTATGTGTTTGTTTTGTACTATGGCATTACATGACAACCACTTAGGTATCTCAACACTAATGTATTCATCCCCAAACAAACTTGTTTCATGATCCAGAAAATTTATATTCAATTGACTTGTACTAACGTTTGTTGGGTTGTCTACCCTATAATAATATTGGGCACAATCTTCTATGGCATCCCATGCTTCTTCAGCACTTAATTCCCTAAAGTCCCCATTGGCAAAATCCTCAATGCGCATTTGGTCATATTGGCCAACACGATAGTAAAAGGTTCGGGTTAGGGATGCTAAAGCGAAACTATGATGAGGGAATTTTCGGAGTAAATTTCTAAAACGAGTCCATGCATCATATATGGGTTCATCTCGATATTGTTTGAAATTCGAGATGTCAATAGGGTAGAATGGCCTTTGTGGTTGGTGGTATGGTGGATTCGCGTACTCCATAATGGTGAACGGAAGAGTCAATGGAAATTACGAACAAACACACAAAGAAAAAGATAGACTAAAGAAAACCTAGAAAAATAAAATAAAAATCTCACTAGAAAGGAATCTAGTGAGTAGACCTAATAGAAATAAAAATTCAACCTAAACAATAACTATTCCCCGGCAGCGGCGCCAAAAACTTGATTGCGTGGTTTTGTAACCTTACAACAGGTTTTACCTCTCGAGGGATCTCAAGAGGCTTACAACCCCACCAGGCAGTGTACCTGACCGATGTAGTATAGTGTAGTGGTAAGTACGGGGGATTGATCGTTCTCCACAGGGAATAGTGTTCGTTAGGTGTGAAAGGCTACTCTAATTAGGTCTAAGGGTTGAGGAAGATTCTTTTTTTATGTTTTTATAGTTTTTATGAAAGCAAGTAAAATCTCGGTTTTGAAGGAGTGGGCGGAATTAGTTGCTAGTCAACTAACCCAAAATTTACTACGAATGCAAATAAAATAAAATAACAAAAATGAAAAGTGGTGAGAAACTTATGTGTAGAGAAATGTGTTTACTTAGATTTCCTTACTCCCTAACTATCTTTTACCGGTTAATTAGTGTGTATTAGTCGCGTGGATGACGGGTGTATTCCTTAATACCATTCGTGGGGTGGCGTACTTACTTCCCCAAACTCTACAAGCTCCTACTTCACTCCTATGTCGAGCCGGCTAGGAAGCTCCTAACATGGGATCACTAGAATTCGCTTGTGCATTAAATACAACCATAAAAACCTTTAGTACGCGTTTGGTTCATGTTTCTTAAGACGTTCAAGCAAGTTACCGAATAGGAAGTTAGCCAGTTTTCTTAAGCCTAACATAGATAAACAATCATCCAATACAACTAACAACACACTAACAACCAATAATCAATAGCTAGGTTTCATTAGATCTAAGCAAACACAAGATAAAATTAGCCTAACATGTTAAACAAAAGACAAGCATAAGATAGAATCAAACAACACATAGACATATTGAATGATTAATTGATAACTTATCTTTCAATGAAACATGGAAGATCTCAAGGCAAAAAGCCCTGAAAAAGTAGCTAAAATCGTCTTAGGGTTTTATCCCAAAATTCCACACACTAAGCTCCCCCTTAATGACAAAAAATTAGAAAACTATATATAGATTTTTGGATCTGACGGCGTCACCTTATGCATTGTGACGCCGTCACCTCGCCGCTTTTAGGGTTCCCGGGTGACCTTCTTGACGCCGTCCCTCTTTAGCTCTTCAAAAATCCATTCTGGCCTATCAAGGCTTGACGCCGTCGGATCATGAACGTGACGCCGTCCCCTTATGATTTAAGCCGTGACGCCCTTGATTTAGTTAAAGCGTGACGCCGTCAGAATTCTCATGCTAACTCACTGGCCCGTCATGAGTAAATTTCACATCCAACTTTTCTTGCCAAGGCATGACGCCGTCCAGAGTAAAGTCTGACGCCGTCAAGAGTAACTTTCAGCCGATTCTTGAGACTTTGCCGTTTTCTTCACTTTAATGCTCCAAAAACGTCCAAAATGCCTCCTTTTCCAGATTTCTCCTCAAAAGTACCTAAAATGACAAAAGGAACGATTTAGGGTAATATTTGATCAAATAAATACGATTTCGGGCTTAAATGACCCCTTAAAAGCGGTACACTTTTCGCCTCATCATAAGACATGTTTTAACCAGTTAGTATAACTTCTGTTCGAGCTTCATTTAAAGACCCGTGTCATTATTGAATGACATTTCTAGGACCGTAAATGTTATCGATAAACAAAAGACATGCCTAGAAGAACTATTTTTGGTTTTTTTTTTTTTTTCTGATTTTTATGGTTTTTGTAGGTTTTATATTTTTCTATTTTCTTTTTGTTTTAAGATATATACAAGTATATACAAGGATATGTGAATCAATTCATTTACTCCTCCTTTTCTTCTTAAAGACACTTGAGGGTTTCAGGAGTCAAACTCTTCATGCCAAGTCGCGGGAGAATAAATTGAAACCTTTCTCTCGGGAAGATATCAGCCAATTGAAACTCAGTTCTCATGAAGGAAAGTTCAACAATCCCTTTCTCAACCTGTTCCCTTATGAAGTGATGCCGGATATCGATGTGCTTCGATCGGGAGTGTTGAACATTATTGCAGCAAAGAGAGATAGCACTTTTGTTGTCACAATACATAGGAATCTTGTTGTATGCAAAGCCATAGTCTGATAATTGTGATCTCATCCATAGGATTTGAGCACAGCACGCAGACATGGCAAAGTATTCAGCCTCAGTGGAGGATATAGATGTACTCATTTACCTTTTAGCAGACCAACTAAACAACTTTTCCCCCAAAAACTGAGCACCTCCCGACGTACTCCGACGAGTATCTTGACACCCCGCATGGTCTGCATCTGCATATGCATATGCCATGAGTTCCATGGCGGTGTCCTTAGGATACCAGAGACCTATGTAAATAGTTCCTTGAAGATATCTGAAGACCCGTTTTACCGCTTCCAGATGCTTTTTGGTAGGCTTGGACGGGTACCGAGCACACATGCATACTGTGAACAAGAGATCTGGCCTACTAGCGGTGAGATACATTAGGGATCCAATCATACTGCGAAACTTAGTTTGATCAATCGGGATCCCAAAGAGGTCTTCATCCAACTTCGATCTTTCAACCATAGGAGTATCAACTGGATCACTTGAATCAAATCCAAATTTCTTCAATATTTCATTTGCATACTTGGATTGATTAATGAAGATGCCTCCGGGACTTTGAGAGATTTGCAAACCTAAAAAGAACGATATTTTTCCCGTCATCGACATTTGGAACTTAGAACTCATCTCTTTAGAAAACCTATCACATTCACTAGGATCAGAGGAGGCAAAGATAATGTCATCTACATATATCTGAACATGAAGTAGATGTTTGCCCGACTTCCTGGTGAATAGCGTAGGATCAACAACACCTTTTGAGAATCCGTTTGCCAGAAGAAACTTAAACAACGTATCATACCACGCCCTAGGTGCCTGCTTCAAGCCATAGAGGGCCTTCTTTAAGCGATAGACGTGAGTAGGATGATCAGGGTCCACAAATCCTTTAGGTTGACTCACATAGACTTCCTCTTTCAAGTCACCATTTAAAAATGCTGTCTTAACATCCATTTGGTAGACTATCCTATTCTGACTGGCAGCATTAGCGAGAAAGATTCTGATGGCTTCAATTCGAGCAACCGGAGCAAATGATTCTTCAAATTCTATGCCCTCTTTTTGTCGATAAACCTTTGCAACCAGCCGTGCCTTATTCTTCAGAACATCACCGTGCTCATCGAGTTTCACTTTGAAGATCCACTTTTGAGCAATAATCATTGCACACTCTGGAGGAGGTACTAATTCCCATACTTCAAGTTGATCAAATTCATGAATTTCATCTTGCATAGCATTAAACCAATAGTCTTTGGACATGGCTTCTTTGAAGTCTTTTGGCTCGACTTTGGATAGTATGGAATTGAAGAAACACCACAATGCATTAGTGGCAAGTTGCTTTCGTGTGGAGACCGGATGAGAAGAATTTCCAATGGTGTTGTCAATCGGATGATCATTGCTCCATTTTTTTAGATGATCATGTGGTTGAGGGTAGTGAACTGATGTTGTTGTGTTGAGATCCCCTGAAGAAGATGTCTCCATTGAAGATTCGGGAGCGAAGATGTTCTCGAATAGAACATCGTCAATTGGAGCAAAAGGATTCACTTCAAAAGAATTATCTACTGCGGTGCTTTGCTGTACCAGAGGAGATTGAGTGTTTGAAGATAATGGAGAGTGACTAGCAGATGGTGCATCTTGACTGATTGAGAAGGATACAGATGGACCTTCTGAATCTTGGGGAACTTGCGCATTAGCAGCTGGAGGTGCAGGTGGTGCTTCAGTTGTAGCATCCCCAGTTGGTGGCTCATAGTATTCATCAAAAATCGGATTAAACAATTAGTTCTTTAACTCATCACTGGTAGGTGGCACACAAGGAACTGCAGGAGTGGAATTCTGTACAAGACTTGAACTAATTGGTCCAGGTGACAAAAGATTAGGAGCGGGTCCAGAACTGATGTGTCCAGGAGCCGTTTGCTCAGTCAGCTCATCAAATTTTACGTGAATTGTTTCCATGATTTGTCGGGTTCGTTTGTTATAGATTTTGTAACCCTTGCGATCTGGTGCATATCCAACGAAGAATCCTATGTCTGCTTTAGGTTTTAGTTTTCCCAGATCCTGACTGTCATTTTTCGGGTAGCACAAAGCACCGAACACTCGTAGAAAAGAAAGATCTGGTTTCTTGCCATGAATCAGCTCATAGGGAGTTTTGTTGTGAATAGTATGAATCAGGGATCGATTCTGGGTGTAACATGTTGCAGCAATTGCTTCTGCCCAAAGAAACATCGGTGCCTTGGAAAATATGAGCATGGTTCGTACAGCTTCCACAAGAGTACGGTTTCTTCTTTCAACAACACCGTTCTGCTGAGGAGTGCGTGGAACACTTTTCTGGTGAGTTATGCCAATATTTTCATAAAACTGACTGAGTTGTTGGTTAACAAAATTCAGTCCCATTGTCTGTACGGATGATTCTGACAGTTTTGTTAAGTCTCACTTGCAGCTGTTTGATTAGTTTGATGATAACCTCGGGAGTTTCGTCCTTAGTTCTCAAAAACTTCACCCATGTAAATCGAGAGTAGTCGTCGACTATCATAAGAATATACTTCTTCCCATTTATACTCTGAACTCTCATTGGTCCGCACAGATCCATGTGAAAGGTGTGAAGAACTTCCACAATAGTGTTGACAGTTTTGGGTTTTTGAGTGTGTTTCTTGCTTTTGCCCAGCTGACAGGCAGAACAAAGATGATCTTTCTCAAACTTTAATCTGGGCATGCCTCGTACAAGGTCCTTGCGATAAAGATCATTTATGGTACCAAAGTTTAAATGATTTAAACGACGGTGCCAAAGCCAAGATTTGGTCTTTGAGGCCTTTGAAAGCAAGCAAATAGAAGAGGACCTCATCATTTCTTCGATGGCGATGGTGTACAGATTAGTCCCACGACTGCCTTTAAGAAGATCAATACCATCTAACTCTCTGACGAAGCACGTGTGTTTTCTGAAAGCAACTTTAGGATCGGAATCGCAAAATTGACCAACATAAAACAAATTGTGCCCAAGTCCTTCTATGTAGTACACCCGGGAAATTACACTGTCACCAAAAACGTAATCTCCATAACCCATGATTGCCCCAAAATGGTCGTTCCCGAATTTAACTGTCCCGATAAATTTCTTCACGAAATTCTTGAGCCGTGAGCGATCCCCAGTCATATGTTTTGAGCAGCCTGAGTCCAAATACCAAAGGACGATTTGTACGACCTGTATTTGAAAACATACAACGATGGATAACGGAAAAATGTAGATCCCCACGTGCAGTTGGGGTTCATTTGGTTAGCACAAACAAATTCAGGAACAACAGGATTCATAGATGCTATTGCATTTACAGTGGAAGCATCACTAGAAGCAGCAATTGATCTAGTTGCAGGGTATTGTGTCACTAAAGGCAAAATTCGACCAGTTGGCTTCCATTCCTTAACATTCACAACTTTATGAATATTCAATCTAGTTAAGGGGCACTGATCACCTAAAGTGAATTTCCTTCCAGTGGGTCTCCATTGATAACCTACATTAGCAAACATTTTTCCTGTTGCCTTCCAAATTAGCTTACTTTGTTCAGTTTTCCTAACATTCTTAACTTGGGATCGATTAGGAGACATCAAAAATGAAACAACACAATCATCATGATTACCAGAAATTAAACATTCGTTACATGTTTTACAGACAGCATTAGAACTCGAATTAATTACAGTACGTTTAATACTAGAATCAACACGATTCATTCTACTCAAAGCAAACTTATTGTTCCTAGGTTGGACTTCTACTTTCTTCTCCTAAACACTCTTAGCTGGCGTAGTCATATCTTTCCTTGCATTGCATCTAGGCTTTGACCCGCTGGCTTTGGTATCACAGTTTACTCCTATAGAAGTAATGATGGGAACATTAGTTTGTTTTACTGCCATTTTTTTTCCTTATTTTGATGTGCTGGGTTCTGATGTTCTCAGTGGTAAATCAAAGGTTACATGCTTGTTCTTAGTCGTAGAGGATGATGCAGCAAATCTATCTCTTTTGTTATCATTCTTAGGACTTGTGCCAATGACATATTCTAAAAGTTCCTGAGACCGTTTAGTGAGGAAGCAGGCATCTACAATTGCACTATCAAATGGTTTATCTATTTTATCCTCTTCAACAATCTCACGAAGGGTATCAAGGCTATCCTTAAGGTGATTGAGATATACTTGATGGGAAGACCTATTGTTCCTAAGGGGAAATTGAATTGGCACAACATCAACAGCATACTTACTACAAGCAGAGACCTTTGAAACAACATTATCACAAGTGATAATTGGCATTTTCCCTTTCACCTGAGTCTTTAGATTCTCGATTTCATTTAACAAAGAAGTTGTCTTTTCATTGTGACTGTTTCACGTAACTTTAATTGAGTCATATAACTCTTTGTAATGCTGTTTGATTTTTGAATTTTCAGTTCGAAAACACTCATTTTCATAGTGTAACTTATTGATGGTGTCTTGATAGTGAAAATTCTGAGAATCTAAAGACGATGGTTTATTGGTGCCAATTGCTTCACTCTTGTTAGATTTTAATTGGGCAATTTGGGCCCTCAATTGTCGAATCGTGTTCGTGTGAGCTTGAATTTTTTCATCGCGTTTGCTTAATTCAAAATATGTATCAAATTCAGGAGCATCCAAAGATGTCTTGGCATTTGAGATTTTACATCTTTCTTCTAAGTGTTGATATTTTAATTGCAAATTAAGATGATCAACCTCTAGTTTTGAAAAACGCTTGACCATGTTATCATGGTCATCATTTTAAATTTTCTCATGCAATTTCAAATTCTCCCCCTCAAGCTCAACAACACGATTCTGAGTAACATTCAATGCAATAGAATACTCATGAAATTGACAGGCAGTTAATGCTAAATCAGTAGCAGTATAAAATATATCTTGTGCAATACAGCTAGCAATCAAATTCTCATTGGCGATGAGAAAATTCTTCCTCTCAATCTCACGACTCTTAAGTTCTATCGCATTTTGGGACACCTCATTTTCCATCTCTTTAAATACTACTTTCATCTCATTTACTTCAGATTTAAGGATATTTTGCATCCCTTCAAAATGTTCTTTAAGTAGTTTAAAGAATGGAATAACCTCGGTTAAGTAACACCTTTTTGTTTGTTCAAAACCCCTTCCCCCCTCAGTGATTCCAGTTGGCGTGATTCTCTTCTTACATGTTTTATCAAAATCAGCAAATAATTGACAAAGTACATATATGCTAATTAGAGTTTTACATTCTGTGGGAAGAGTTAAAGGAACTAAATGCCTAGGTGTATTGGGAGGATACACCGTTGCAACCGCAATCTTCCTAAGGGGTGGAGTTTTGTCTTTAAGTTCATCAGCCTTTCTCTTTTCTATGTCCAAAGACCAAAATATTTGTTCAGGCGGCAACTTCGTTTGAGGTGCAAACACAGTCAATCGATTCTCCTCATAGTAATCATGGGGTTTGACTATGATTCGATTGGCTATGCATTTGGGATCCTTCATTTTCACAGTCATTCTTTCTCTATTTCTCACTTCAATTTCATTACTCTCTTCTAATGATGACACATCAGGAGGGGCATGACCAGGCATAATAATCACATTTGCATCATATAATGCAGGTTGGGCTACTTTAGCATTCCTAAGGAGAGCTAACTTAGGTTCACCTACATTATTTTCACTATGCTTATCACACAAATTTTTGTGCTTTTGAATCATTTGAGCAGTTTGTCTGGTTTGGTCTTGTGTGTACAACTTGTTTTCAAGCTTATTCTTTAACGTTTTAATTCTGGAGAAATCATTTAAGAGTTTTGTTTATTTTTCTTTGAAATCTTCTTTTAGTGTATTTACACGCACTTGGACCTCCTGTTTTTGTTTTGCAGCCTGATCCAGCTGTTTTTTCAAAGAATTAAACTCCTTTTTTAATGTTTCTTCCCTTAAATTACGTTCAGTTATGAGTGTACGCATTTGACTATCCATTTTCTGCTCACGTTCAGTTAGCTCAAATTTTGCACGTTGTTCATATATGGCCACTTGATCTTTATAGATGTTAAGTCTAGTGGTCAAGGTGTCATCGGGGATAAACACAGTGTTCTCATGCAACTCACAGACATTATCTACAACACAAGCATTTTCTACAATAGAAGATGCACAATCTGGTACATTAGACACGTTGTTGTGATTCACATATTGTTCATATGGAATAATATTACTATTTCCCATGTCAACAGTATCTGATTCAACAACATCTGTATGTTGTACTTTGTTAGGAATCTTCTGTTCATCTACCACGTTATATGTGTCATAAAGCTTTAGTACCTCAGATATGACAGATGCATTGGAAGGACCAGCTTGTTGAGGAGATGAGATAACAGATGACAGATTAGCCATGACGATGGTTTGGGTAGTAGGTTCATCATCAACATCTGAGTCAAAGGCATCACAGTCATCAGCTTGGAAGATGTTGGGATCGTCGAGTGCCAGGTCTTTAACTGGTTGATCATCCATATCAGTATCAAATGTGTTCCCCCCATCACCAGCAAGAAACAACAACTCTTCTTCATCCAGAGCTGCTCCATTCTCTTGAGCTTGCATTAGCAGCATCTTATCCTTGAAGTACTCAGAGTTCTGTGGACGCTTTGGCTGATTGCAGTTTCTGGCAATGTGACCAAGTCCACCACAGTTGTAACACTTGAGTTGCTTTCCCTGCCCCTGATTTGCATTCACTATTCTGATCTGCCCGTTACCTCGACCCATGTTCCTTTGATTCAAGTTCTGCCTCCCCTGAACATTCTGAACTACAACCCTTCCATCCTCCACAGTTGCTTGATTGCGTGGGTTTGACGACGTTCTAAGTTGGTTGTTGGTTTGTGGGATTGTTGCTTTGAACTGTTGTACAAGTAAGGAAACTTGGTTTGTGAGGTTATCAATCATCTTGTCAGTATGAGAGTATCCCGAATCCAGTTGGGAATTCATAGCATATGGTGAGAGCAACGATGATTGGACAAATGATGGTTGATTTTGTGATGAATAGGAATGGTGATAAGCTTGATCAGACGATGATTGATTGAATGGCTGAACATTTGCAACAAGTGCAAGTGGATCATTTGGTGTTGTTGGATTGAGCTTTTCCCTCAAAAAACGATCATAAGCAGCATGCTTTTTATGTTGTTTCAAATAGGCATACAGCTGTTCATAGTTTGTATCTCTCAGTCCTTTGTTAAGTTTCACTGCAGCAACAAATCTGTCCCACTCTGGTGTCATGTTGTTCACAAACTTTGAGTTGAGTTGGATGTTTGGCATCGTCATTCTGATAATTCTCATATCATTCACAAGCTTGTGAAATCTCACATAATAGTCTGTAATGTTCTCACCAGAATTCATCTTGAAATGCTCAAACTCATCATACAATTGAGACTTACGATCTTCCTTGGTCAGTTCAGATCCAGCAAGAAGCATTTTGACATTGTCCCAAACCGCCTTCGCTTCAGTGTTGAAGTTGATAAGCTTCTAAACATCTTTGGGAAGTCCTTGGATCACAATGCTGGACGCTCTAATATCTGCATCATAACGATTCTTTTCCTCCTCATTAAGATCATTGTAAGTTCGTGGCCTATCGATTCCAAAGGTGACAGTTCCATCCTCACCTGTAGTGACAGCATCTCTGGTGGTGCCCATCTGAAAAGGTCCTTCATCAATGGATTTAAGAATGTTAAATCCATTTTCTTTTCCCAAGCAGTATAGACGAATTCGTTGTGCCCATGACTAATAATCCGTCATATCAAGCATAGGAGGACGAGTATCGGACCCGGCAGCTTGAATGTCATCAGAAGCAGTGCTTGCCATGATGTAGACGGGATTTTACAACTCTTGTGATTTAAACCGAGAAATCGAATCTTTCGCGGGATTTTCTAAAATCAACAAAAGAAACCGTAACCGAATAACCAAGAGTAAAGTACAATACTGATCTTCAAAAATTCAAGTTACAGAAGTCAAATCACAACTGATCAAATCGCAACAAGTCAAATCACAGTTTGTCAAATCGCAACCGACCAAATCGCAATGAGTTAAATCGCAAGTGTCAACTCGCAACGTCAAATCGCAACAGGTCTAATCACAATCCGTCAAATCGCAACAAATCAAATCACAACTTGTCAAATCGCAATTAGTCAACGAAAAGTCAAATTGCAAAGATCAAATCGCAGACACAAAAACATAATTCTTCAAATCGCAAAACTTGACCAAATCGCAATAGTCAAATCGCAACAAGAAAATATCCAACTCGCAACAATATCAAATCGCAACCACTACTGGACAAAACAGCCAAATCGCAAGTCACAAGTGGACAAATCAGTCACTGTCTTGCGATTTTGTCCTTTTTCCCTTTTTAAGTAAAACTCCAAATCGCAACCCAATGCACACCAAATCGCAACTCCAATATTCCTTAACTCACTCAAATCGCAACAAAGAAAGTCCTTTCGAGACTCAAATCGCAACGATGAATGTCTTCAAACAAGTACACGAATTGACCAAATACTCCAATAATCGACTGAAACAAGCTATCCAACTACTAAACAAATCTTATACAACAATCTTGAACAAGAAAGTACAAGCTTTTCACAAATTTAACCACAAACAAAGCCGAACCACATATTTTTCTAAATATGCAATTCAAACCAAAAAAAAACACAAAAACCAACCTACTAATCCGTGAGTATTCTATGAAACGAACCTAGCCTTGGCTCTTGATACCAATTGTAAGCTACTCAAACAACAAACTCATGTGGTTCTTGTGTGTTTAGGCCGATTCTAATGAGAGAGTTAGAGAGAGAGAGGAACTGTGGGAAACTAGAAGGGGGGTTGAATAGTTTACCGGTTTAAAAACTTCTTTTAAAAATCTTGTTTTAAAAGTATGATATTGGAAACTTTGATTCGAAAACTTATATGTAATCAATCAACACCAATATGAACTAGACACTATTCTAACTAATGATAAATAATAAAAGTAAAGAGTAGAGTTGGAAAGATCAAACCGAGACAGAGGATTTATAGTGGTTCGGCTACGAAGCTCTTCTTCGCCCTACTCCACTCCCCGAGTACCACACTCGAGAGTTTCAAGCACTATGTCAACAACCTCCCTTAAGGCGGAGAAAACCGTACATGTCGCTTATCCTTTTACCGACACTAAGCTAGATGTCGAGTGCTAATCTTAGCTAGCACTAATCTACCAAGGTCCACATGACCAAATACACAAGCCCAATGGCTTCAAGAGATCACCAAGATCTCAACACGATCACAATGATCAACACTCACTTCACTCTACTCAACTAACACTAACCTAATGACCCTTGATCTTCTTGATCAATCACACAAGCCCAATGGCTTCAAGAGATGTTCACTATCTCTATAGATCACATTTGATCTTCACTCTCACTCACAAAAAGGAAATAAACTTGATGTATGCTAAGACACAACAAGGATGTAACAAGTGTTACAAAAACCTATCAACTATAACTCTAGTATCTTCTTGATTACTTGAGTTCTTCTCTTGCTAATGAAGAGGGATGACAACACCTTGTATCAACTTGGATACTTGTGTTCTTCTCTTGCTAGTGAAGAGGTATGAAGAGGATCACTTGAAGGATGATTGGATCACTCTTGAAACAAAGAAAAAACTAATCTAAATGACCCTAAGAAGTGAAAGGTGTGAGAGGATTTAGCTAAGGGATTTTTCTGTGTGTGAAGGGTGCCTAAAACTGTGAAAGAGGTGGGTATTTATAGGCAAATAAAGTCTGAACGTTAAAATTCAAAATGGTACGGACGGCTCCATTAAATGACCCACGGCTCCATTAAATTTAACGGTACCGTGGAGCCGTGGTAGACTAGGACGCTCCAAATTTTGTCTTTTCTGGTGAAAACTTATTTGGGGAAGGTTGGAGCTGATTTTGGGGGGAAAAATAGCTGTTGTGATTTTTAAACTAATTTTTCCATTAAAACATTTCTTAATATTTCAAAAATAATTGGTCATGTGTATTTTTGAAAAAATGTTTTGTCCCATTTAAAATGTGAATTTTCAAAACATAAATTCACTTCTTTGATCACTAGTTCAAGTTGTAACTTTGTTCAAGAGTGATTTGCGTAGAAACGGGATCTTCCGATTAAAAACTTGTTAGCGTTAATTTTAACGTAACGTGAGTTCACATTTTGTCATCCTCAAAACATGAAGTAATCGAAAGATATAAATAACGTTTTTAGAACATTATTTGCATCAACAATCTCCCCCTTTTTGATGATGACAAAATATAAACTCATTTTAGGTTAAAATTAGTTTTAACAAGTTTTTAATGAGTTTACTCCCATTTCTCCCCCTTTTTGTCAAATCAAAAAGGTGGTTAAGGCTCCCCTTGATGTATACTCCCCCTCATTTGGAGAATACCAAGGAATCGAGCAATGGATCGTGCTACAAAACAAAGTTAGACGACAAATATACAATATCTAACAAGTAGCACATTTTGACGAATAACCAATCCCTTAAAAGGAAAACCTCCACATAAAAACATTCATTCATAAAACAAACAAGTGTCATAGTAATGTATGACTACATAGAAAGCACAAAGGAAGATAACAAGAAGCCTAAATTCCTAATGACTAGAGGCAAGCTTCATTTCCAAGAGGGGTCCTAAGAGTTTATTGTGGAGGACTAAACAAGCAAGTGTTTAGTTGTTTTGGTTAGGAGGTGGTGGATATTGGGGCCCCATTTGAGGTGGTGGAGGTGTCAAGAGATGTTCTATAAAGTAGAACATGAAATGAATCTCGTCTCTTAAGAAGTAGATGAGATTACGGTTATGGAGACAACATAGGCAATTAGCACTATGTAACTCAAAGGGATGTGGTTGGTTGGGTTGTGCCATGATAGGAGATGGTGATTGTGGTAGGTTTGTTGGAGGTGAAATTGGCATGGCATTGTCCAATGGAGTGAAGGGGGATGGTGTGTACTCCATTGATGATGTAGTGTAATAGGATGATGAAGATGTTGTGTAGGTAGATGATGTTTTAGATGGTGCATAAGGTGGTGATGGTGAGTATGGAGTGGCTTGGGAAGGTGGTGTCATAGCTTCATCATCTCTTGTGAGATCCACAAAGAGTGGTTTTGAGGGTGGTTTTACGGTTATCCTAGGTTTCTTGGAGATTTGAGAGGTTGAACCATGTGTGGAGGACATGGTGTTTGTGTGATGGGAGGTTGAAGGTGAAGTGCAAGATAAGCTTGCAAGGATGAGGCCTTAAATAAGCAAGTTGGGTGAAATTTGAATTAAAGTTGATCCTAAGGTGTAGGAGGGGAATCCTAGGGTATGTGTGAGGGTGCAAGGTTTGCAGGTTTGAGGTTAGGGTGATAGGGAAGTAGAAGCAATAGGAGAAATCCGTTGTACAGGGTCACGGCTCCGTTAAATACCCCACGGTACCGTTAAATTTAACGGTGCCGTCCCTATTTAGTGGTGCCGTGACACTGTTGGCACGAAAATTTCTCTGCAGGCTAGTTTTGGGCAGCTAGGGGGATATTTTCTAGGGGAACTAATTCCTGGAAATGAGAGTGCCTCAACTCACTAGGTACTTATTTTCCTAATATATCCATACAATGCTACATCTAGCACATAAAGATGATCATGCATTATACTTAAAGAATCATAAGCATGCAAGCATAAAGAACAAGATAAGATATCATCCAAATATCAAATAGAACATTTATGTAAGCATGCTAGATAATTTGAGCATTAATTCCTAATATTATCTATTAGTAATAAACCCTAGTGAGAGACATAAATCACTTCCTAACTACTTATGACTTGAGCATTCCCCCTTCTTGTCACACTCTCGTCTTGAGTATTTGTCTCATTCTCATGATTAGGATCATCAAAGGGTGCATAGTGGGTGGTGAATTCGGAAATGAGGATGGTTGAGACATATGACTCGGTTATGGGTTTCATGACAGGTGTGAAGAGGGAGTATTGAGGACCATGAAGGTAAGGGTGAAAGGTCATGAAGTGATGATAGAGGCGGGTTAGGAACATCCCATAGGGTATCAATTTATTCTTGTTACCCTTGAGATGAACGATTCGCTTAGCGAAGAAGTAAGCAAGATTGTAAGGTTGTTGGGTTAAGAGACAGTAAATCATATGAGCACAACATGCCGGGAGTTGCTCACGATTTCCTGTGAGACTTAGAACATTTTCTCGCAGGATGACTGCCCAAGAAAGTAGTTCATGACGCATTTCTTCCAAACGAATTTTTGTTGGATGAGGGTGAGGGTGAGTACGGATGATTTTGCTTAGTTCGGTTGGAGAGGGTATGTATGAACAGTACGGACTATTCTCCTCACGATAGTGAAAGAGAGACTCAAGACACCAATCTTCAGTATAGGCACATTGCCCATGATTGGGTATTCTAAGGATTTGAGCAAATTGCTCAAGAGTTAGAACGTATTTGAAGTTTTTAACCCAAAACCAAAGTGACAAGGATTGATCCTCGTTACGTACGAGTTCAACTTGTCAGAAGAACTCCAACACAAAGCGAGGACAAATGTACTCGTTAATGTGGAGTAGACAATCGAATCCTATAGCTCTAAAGGAAGTGTTGATGTCCCGGTGGTAAACTAGGGATGGATCAACGACACGGCCTTCATGAAACTGACGGGTTTCAAGATTGACATAGGCACGAATGTGGTTACCGGGTGTAGTGGGTTCACGTGAGATTTCGGGTGTATAGGTATCGGTTAGGAGATGATCAAAATCATATTCATGAGAAATTTTTGTGTCCTATAAGAAAATTTTAAGAAAAATTTAGAACAAAAACCAGTTGCATATAACACGTGCCTAGTGTGTGCCTATATGCAGACTATGTGGAGGTGCGGTAATCTCGACTCAAAAGAAAAATAATGAGATTACCCAAACACTCCTGATTTCACTTTAGCTCAAACAAATATGTCGAAAAGTACATATTGATTATGTAATTCGAATAATATTTGTGAGATCATGAATGCATGAGAAAGTGTTTTTAGTTTGCATCAACAATGCATGAAAAAGAACAATTTCATGATCCTAATTTTGTGAGATTTTAAAATTGATGGAATTGGGGTGTTTTAGTATTGATGACTTCTAATTTTGAAACATTCCTAGAAAAAGGTGAAAATCCCCAATTCAATTTTCATCAATGAACAAACCCTAGACTCAAAATTAGAAATAAATTAGAGTGAGAAAACTTACAACTTATGTTGAAAAGGGTAAAATGATTGAGGGTCTTGAAATCAATGTCTTGAATATGATCTTGAAGAGGTGTAATTGAGTTTTGGGTTGTGAGGTTAGGTTATGACAGCAATTGCTGAGGTTGTGAGGGTTTGAAATGAGTAATGTGGGAAAAGTGGACTGAAATACGAAATGTTCCAGATGCACGGTTCCACCGCTCTGTTAATTTTAATGGTGCCGTGCCACATTTAGTGGAGCCGTGATCTGCTGGGACTGTTTTCTGTCCCATTTTGATTTTTGACGAATAAATCTCGCTGTTTTAGTGAGATCTTTTGACACGAGGAAAGAATTTATACCTAACAAATTCTTATGACTAGGGGTTTCTAAACTAGGCTAAACGAGACACACGGAATGACTTCAAGAGTCATGAGATTTATGGAATATGTTCCATCATTCCTAGACCTAGACGGAGGTAGTTAAAGGATTATTGTTTGAGAGGTTTGGTTAGTATGTCAGCGATGTTGTCCTAAGAAGGAACTTTCTCTATGGAAATGTTTCCTTTCTGAACATTATCGCGAAGGAAGTGGTGGCGAATTTCAATGTGTTTAGTACGGGAGTGTTGGACAGGGTTTTTGCTCAAGTCAATAGCACCTTTATTGTCGCACATAATAGGAACATCATCTAAGTATATGCTATAGTCGTTAAGGGCTTGTTTCATCCATAGTGCTTGCTGACATGCCTTTTCGGCGCTTACGTACTCGGCTTCGGTTGTGGAGATAGCAAGAGCCATTTGTTTCTTGGAGAACCAAGAAGTTAGACAACAACCCATGAAGGTATAAACGCCACTCGTGCTTTTTCTATCCACGTAATCTCCCGCATGATCAGAGTCGGCATAGACAACAGTTTCTATACCGGTCCCCTTGGGATAAAATAACCCCAAGTGTATAGTGCCTTTAATGTATCGGAAGATACGCTTAACCGCTTCAAGGTGAGAGGTTTTGGGATCCTCTTGGAAGCGAGCACAAAGGCAGACACTAAACATGATGTCGGGCCTACTTGCCGTGAGGTATAGTAAACTACCTATCATACCTCTATACTTAGTGTTATCCACGGACTCACCTTCTTCATCTTTCGTGAGTTTTATTTCCGTGGACATGGGAGTTTTCATGGGCTTAGACTCTTCTAAACTAAACTTATTAAGCATTTCCTTACTATACTTAGATTGATTAAAGAAGATACCATCTTCCATTTGCTTAATTTGTAGACCAAGGAAGAAATTTAATTCACCCATCATGCTCATCTCAAACTCGTCATGCATGATTTTTGAAAAATCATTGCACAATTCTGGACAAGTTGAGCCAAATACAATGTCATCAACATATATTTGAACAATGATGAGATGTGAATCTCGTTTCTTTGTGAAAAGTATGTTATCTACCACTCCCATGGTATATTCATGTTCAATCAAGAATGCTTTCAGTCTATCATACCAAGCTTTGGGAGCTTGCTTAAGACCATAGAGTGCTTTCTTGAGTTTATAAACATGATTCGGATATTCGAAATCAACGAATCCCGGAGGTTGAGAAACATATACCTCCTCGTTGATATAACCATTAAGGAATGCACTTTTCACGTCCATTTGGTACAATTTAAAGTCTAAGGCACACACATAGGGAAGGAGTATTCTAATAGATTCTAATCTAGCTACAGGTGGATAGGTTTCATCATAATCTATTCCTTCTTGTTGGTTATAGCCTTGTGCTACCAACCTTGCCTTATTCCTAGTCACGATGCCATTTTCGTCAAGTTTATTCCTAAACACCCACTTAGTTCCTATGATGGTTTGATTCCTAGGAAGAGGTACCAACTCCCAAACTTGGTTGGCGGTGAATTGATTAAGTTCTTCTTGCATGGCAAGTGTCCAACTTTCATCCTTAATCGCTTCACCAACATTCTTAGGTTCTACAGTAAATATAAAACAAAAGAAATTACTTTTGTTTTGAGCTTGTGACCTGAGGGTTCATTGGTTTACATTTCCTATGACATTTTCAATAGGATGGTTCTTGGATTCCTTAACATTGACAATTTCGTCAACTTCAACTATTTCATCCTCAATGTCATCATCTAAGGTTTTCTTGCCATTAACCTTAATGGCTTGTTCCTCATCTAAGTCATCATCCACCAAGGGTGATGTCTTAGTTGGTGGAGGGCTTTCATCGAATGTCACGTTGAGTGACTCTTCGACTTTCATAGTTTCCTTATTTAGGACAATGTAAGCTTTACTATTTTGGGAGTATCCTAGGAAGACACCTTCGTAAGAATTTGGGTCAAACTTGGTGAGGTAATCTTTAGTGTTTAGTATGAAGCACTTGCTTCCAAACACTCTAAAGTAATCAAGAGTAGGTTTTCTACCTTTCATGATTTCATATGGGGTTTTTCCTAAGATAGGCCTAATTAGAATCCTATTAAGTATGTAAGTTGACGTGTCCACCGCATTACACCAAAACTTTTGTGGAGTTGATTGTTCATTCAACATCGTTCTACTCATTTCTTGTAGAGTACGATTTTTCCGCTCTACTACCCCATTTGATTGTGGAGTGCGTGGAGCTGAGAAATTGTGAGTAATACCATTAGCATCACAATATACTCCAAATTGCACTTCATTATCAAATTCCCGACCATGATCCGTCCTAATTGAAACTATTGTACATCCTAGTTGATTTTGGACTTTCTTACTAAAAACCTCGAATTCCTCAAAGGCTTGAGTCTTATTCTTAAGAAATCTAGTCCAAGTGTACCTAGAGTAGTCATCAACTATTACTAAGGTGTAGTAGTTTCCTCCGTAGCTCCGTACGGCGGATGGACCGAATAAGTCCATATGAAGGAGTTCTAGGCATCTAGAGGTCGAGACTATATTCTTAGCTTTGTGACTAGAATGAGCTTGTTTTCCAACTTTACAAGCGTCACAAAAGTGTTGATCAAACTTAATCTTAGGTAGATCTCTAACTAGTTCCTTAGACGCCAATGATTGTATCAAGCGCATATTGGCATGACCTAATCTCCTATGCCTATGGTTTTACCATCCTTAATGATCTCACTACCCTCTTCAGAGAATATAGCTCTACACTTATTATCTACCATTTGACTAATGCTAAGCAAATTAAATCCTAAGTTATCTACATGCTCAACATTTCTAATAGTGAGGGAGTTTTGAGTGATCGTACCTTTGCCAATAATGTTGCCCTTAAGTTTGCTACCGAAAGTGACATTACCTCCGTTGTATGCCTTGTATGATGAGAATAGACTTCGGTTGCCCGTCATGTGGTTAGTGCATCCACTATCCTTGACCCATTCGTCAGGCTCCAAGTCGATTCCCAAGCATATCTATTGCATAAGATAAACATTCAAACATTTGGTCCCCAATATCTCATGGGTCCAAAGTGGTTAGCATTAAACATCCCATGCATCATTTGCATGTGGTTAGGATGTTGAAATGGTGGGCAAATTTCCCATGGCAAGTAACTTTGTAGTTGAAGGTCATTCCAAGTTACGGGATAGTCACTTGGAAAGCTTTGTCTTCTAAAGTTACGTCTCGGTAGAGGAGTTCTTGACCGAGGTTTGGGAGTGTTTGTTTTTCTAGGTGGAGGAGTCTTAGACCTAGCGTCAGATTTTACAAATCTAGGTTTGGGTTTTGACATAGGTTTGTAGAATCGTTTAACTTCCTCTATACTAGCAATAGAGACCTTTGTACCATTAACAACAATGTGAGTTGGTTTAGGACTTGATTTATTTTTGAAATTTGACTCAGTTCTGTCTCCAGTGTCGGACGGTACCACGGTTCCATTAACTTTAATGGAGCCGTTGGTACCTTTAGTGGTGCCGTCTGGACTTTTGACAGAGTTTGAGATTTTAACAGATTTTGCTTGATTAGCTTTATCTGTCAAAGCATTTTCTGTTTCCTTGAGTTTTTCATTTTCTACTTTAAGATTTATGCATGACTCACATCCTATGTCTAATTCTTTATATCTTTCAAGTCCTTTGACTTGACTCTTTAGTTCTAACATTTTCACTTCTAGTTCATGCAATTTTGATTTTAGTAATTTGTTTCTACTTAACATTTTTGAGACAATTTTGCATAGATTATTATGTTCGTCATTTAGTTTGTTATCATCTATTGACGAATTATCATCTATGAAATCAGGGTAGTCGTAACGTACCTCATTTGAAGCATGAGCCATTAGACATGTTTCGTCCTTGGGCTTCTTTTCTTCGTCATCACCGCTATCACTCCAGGCGCCTCCTATGAGAGCTCGTTGGTTGTTGACTTTCGGTGGCTTGGGACACTCTCCTATGAGATGATTAGGATCTCCGCATCTAAAGCATTTCCTATCACTTGTCCCTTTCTTTTCAACATGGTTCTTTTGTGATGTCTTCTTCTCATCACGAGGTTGCCTAACGAACCTACCTCTTCTCCTAAAGAACTTTTTAAAATCCCTAACCGCTAATGCATATTCCTCATCTTCACTATCGGAACTCGAACATTCCTCATCACTAGACTCCTTCTTGGCTTTCAATGCTAGAGATTTAACTCTCTCGCCTTTGCCTTTGACTATGTCGGAGTCTTTCTTAATTATCATCTCGTGAACTTTCAAGTTTCCTATAAGTTCATCGAGTGACAATGCCGCCAAGTCCTTTGACTCTTCTATGGCGGTGACCTTTGCTCTCCATTTAGGATGTAGAGCTCTAAGAAACTTCCTAACATAATTCTTACTAGAATAACCTTCATCAAGAGCTTTAAGACTAGTGATAATAGTATTAAATCTAGCAAAAGCATTATCTATTGACTCATCCTCCGAAATGGAGAATTGTTCATATTGTTGAACAAGAAGATCTATCTTGTTCTCTTTGACTTGGTTATTACCTTGGTGAGTGACTAACAAAGTTTTCCAAATGTCTTTTGCCGTATTACACATAAAAATTCTTTCAAATTCCTTTTTAGGCAAAGCATTATAAATCATCATTTTAGCCTCATTATTTTTGGCTAATTTCCTTTTAAGTTCATCACTTTGTTTATCATAAGGAACTATTTCATCCTTTTTAGTTTCCGGATTCTTTTGAATAGGTTGAAAGTCACCCTCGGTAATAACATGCCAAAGATCAATGTCTTTTGATATCACATACGTTTCGAATCTTGTTTTCCAATATATAAAACAAACGGTTTCGAAAAGTGGTGGTCTTTGCATAGATTGCCCCTCTAGATATTTGTCGGAATCCATTGATCGGTTCAAGCTTTAAAATACAATATACTTTAAAAACTTGACTGACGTGGCTCCTGATACCAATTGTGGGAAACTAGAAGGGGGGGTTGAATAGTTTACTGGTTTAAAAACTTCTTTTAAAAATCTTATTTTAAAAGTATGATATTGGAAACTTTGATTCGAACACTTATATGTAATCAATCAACACCAATATGAACTAGACACTATTCTAACTAATGATAAATAATAAAAGTAAAGAGTAGAGTTGGAAAGATCAAACCGAGACAGAGGATTTATAGTGGTTCGGCTACGAAGCTCTTCTTCGCCCTACTCCACTCCCCGAGTACCACACTCGAGAGTTTCAAGCACTATGTCAACAACCTCCCTTAAGGCGGAGAAAACCGTACACGTCGCTTATCCTTTTACCGACACTAAGCTAGATGTCGAGTGCTAATCTTAGCTAGCACCAATCTACAAAGGTCCACGTGACCAAATACACAAGCCCAATGGCTTCAAGAGATCACCAAGATCTCAACACGATCACAATGATCAACACTCACTTCACTCAACTCAACTAACACTAACCTAATGACCCTTGATCTTCTTGATCAATCACACAAGCCCAATGGCTTCAAGAGATGTTCACTATCTCTATAGATCACACTTGATCTTCACTCTCACTCACAAAAAGGAAGTAAACTTGATGTATGCTAAGACACAACAAGGATGGAACAAGTGTTACAAAAACCTATCAACTATAACTCTAGTATCTTCTTGATTACTTGAGTTCTTCTCTTGCTAATGAAGAGGGATGACAACACCTTGTATCAACTTGGATACTTGTGTTCTTCTCTTGCTAGTGAAGAGGTATGAAGAGGATCACTTGAAGGATGATTGGATCACTCTTGAAACAAAGAAAAACTAATCTAAATGACCCTAAGAAGTGAAAGGTGTGAGAGGATTTAGCTAAGGGATTTTTCTATGTATGAAGGGTGCCTAAAACTTTGAAAGAGGTGGGTATTTATAGGCAAAGAAAATCTGAATGTTACAATTCAAAATGGTACGGACGGCTCCATTAAATGACCCACGGCTCCGTTAAATTTAACGGTACCGTGGAGCCGTGGTAGACTAGGACGCTCCAAATTTTGTCTTTACAGGTGAAAACTTATTTGGGGAAGGTTAGAGCTGATTTTGGGGGGGGGAAATAGCTGTTGTGATTTTCAAACTAATTTTTTGTAACACCCCGAAATCGGATCAGCGGAAGCATACAAGTTGTGGGGTGTTATTCGATAGTTGTCACAATCACAAGGTATAAAGAACGGTTTTGTTCAAACCGTTTTGGAAGAAATTTCATAATAATAAATATTTAAATTACATCATGTAAAAAAATAGTGCGGAAGATATAGATTTAAAAAGGATTTTAACCGGTCCCAAACAAGTTTAGAGTCTTCTATGACCATGCCATGCCCTTCACCAAGCTCTTCCAAAAGTAAGATATGCAGCGGAAAAGATCTAACACCTGAGAATAACATGCTAAAAGTCAACACAAAGGTTGAGTGAATTCATAGGTTTATAATTAAAGCAGTTGATCACAATATTTCAAGTTTCCAAGAAAGCGGGCTACGTTGTTATACGCCCGTAAGTTATTACCACTGCACTAACCTCATGACACACAAAGCGTTAACCGGCACCAGTAACTCTGGCGTAAGTCGACAGTAACCGCGGAATTTCATAATCATAATAGTTGCCCCCAAAGCCAGGTATCTTGCCAAATACCTAGTTAACTCAATTATAGCACACCCATGTCGCCTACCCGGTCAACAGGGGTGGGATGGTCAAATCCTATAGGCCTATAAACTATAATCGCGCTCACCCGCAGGTGATTAATGGTTCATGATCGAGGGACTTGCAGTTGGCAAGGAAGGTACTTAGTGCTTATCAGGTGGTCAGCAAAGTTTCCATTTCAAATAACAGTTCGTAACCAATTGTGATCATAGTAAAAATAGTAGCATGTATCTCACCCCAAGTAGTTTATAAAACAGTTAAGCAAGTAGAAAGTGGGGCTATGAACTCACCTTAGCAACAGAAATGCAAGATCACAACTGACACGACTGGCATCTAGAGTGTATCACAACGGTTTCAAAACATGCGGCACGACGGTACATGGAGGTACAAGTACGGCGGTACACAACGGTCGAGGATCGGCACAACCTAATACGCATACGGTTATCTCAAAATATGTCTCGCACAATAATAAGGTCTATAAAAGACAACGTGTCATAGTTTTCGTGGATTACTCAGTTTTCAAAACTCATCAAAAGTTTAGTATAAACGTTTCGTGTGGTGTGGTAAGAAGACATAGACTCGACAGATAACTCACACTAAAGAGAAGAGACATCGACATAGTCGAGAGAGTACTAACGAGAACTCAACTCAAACCAAGGAAGACAACCTAGAAGTTAAAGACAAACAAGCACCACAAATCAAATAACTCAGTTTGTACGTTTCAACGTTTACCCCGTTATCCCCAAATAATTTGTAAAAAGGTAAACGTATTATAAAATAGGAAAGAGTTTAACTATTAAAATCAGTTTTTCTCAAATCGTTGAGGCTTGGATTAACCAAATCTGAAATTTCAATATTTTATAAGTTTATGTCTCGTTATTATTCTCGTAAATATTAGTTTTGGCTTTATTAAAGATTTTGTGTCCGGTCCGAGTTTAATATATTAAAGTCTTTTCGAGTTTAATATATTATACCGTCTCAAGTCTCAAAATGTTCAATGAATCCAATATCTAATATTGTAAGTCCGATAACGATCCACATGTCCAAACGTCCAATATAATAATCAAAATCCGTATTCAAATCCAAATCACGATTTCTAGTATAATCCGAAATGTACTAGATATACACCAATAACAAACACGATAGTCAAATATTTAACATCCGAAATGTTACGATAATTTAGACACAATTTGTCACAATAACTGTTAATACCCATTCTAACATCAATCCAACACACCTTATCAATTTAGTAGGCTTGTTAGCCCATTAAACACAACACACTTGTAACTTGTGGGCTTCGGCCCAGTCTTGGACCAACCGCAAACCAAATGCGCCCACATGGGCTGTTAAACTCAAAATGAATCCTCCCCAAACATTGACTCAAAACCACAACATGATTTATTAACATCACAACCCCAAACTCAAACGCACCCTTAGTGTGATTGTGACCAAACCGAGACCCTCAATCATCTCAAGCACACCCTTCGGGGGTGGCGTCAAGCCGAGACACGCGAAAAGACCACACCTTGTAGTCCTTTCGTTTGACCACTTTGAAACACAAGCACCCAAACAAGCACCAAATCTAGACCGAGAGTAACAATATAAATAAGTCCAATAAGCTTCACAAAATAATCAATCTAAATCCAATCTAACTCTAAACTAACCACAAACACCCTATACGGGCCTTGATTTGCCACGGACACGAACACTCCCTTATGCCGAGACCATGGGAGGTCTCGGCTGTAAATCAGCCAACATATCCCACACGAAACACAACAACAAACAAAACACATTTTTAATCGAATCTAACCACACGAATAAGTTTCCAAAACAGGTTTACATCCGGTTTTTAATCACAAAATTATAATGAGTTATTTTCGTTTCGAATCCACAAAACTATAACAAATCAATCGGTAATAATAAAAAAAATAAAGACGGGCTTCTCGGTTTTACCATGACGAGAAAGAGAGAAGAGCAAAGTGGTGGAGACGGTGACGCGTGGTGACCCGAAAACTCAAATCGAAACAACTCCTTAACATGGTGGCTGTGGTGGCTCGTACAGTATGAAGATGGATGTTTCTTGGCGCGTGAGGTACATAGGAGTGAAGAGGAGGGTGAGAGGATTAAAGTGGTGGTGGCGGTGTGGTAGGGTGAGCGGCGGTGAGAGGTGGTCGGAGGTGACCGGAGATGGCCGGATAAATTGAGAGAGGAGAGAGGGAGGGAGACGCGGCTGTGAGAAGAAGAAAAGGGTTTGTTAACCCTAAAATTTTATAAGTGTAGTATATATAGGCTTCTCTTGGGACTTGTGGCAAACCCTAGCGCGCCCTCAGGACTAAAACTGTCAATTTCTTCATATTTTTAATGGAACACCAACGAGACCAATAAAACGTGTTATAACTATTTCCCGAGCACTCGAAAGTTATTACAATAATCTTAAAAGTGTTTTTCCATAAATTTTGATTATAAATACGTGTACCTTTATTTCTCGTTGCCCGAATAAATTAATATTCTTGTTTAGAATAATTTTTCCAATAAAACGACTATTCATACGCCTCGATTCTCACGAATAATAAAATAATCAAAACAAATCGTCGGTTGTGCCAGTACGCGTTGTGTACGAATTTCACGTTTCGCGAGAAATCTTCCACGTTTTCGAACCAAATAAGTTCAGAAAAGATCCATTTATGAGAAACAAGAAAAGTCTTGTATAAAAATATATTCGGAAAATTACGGGTGGTTACAGCACATACATCATATTTGGAAATCCGTACCGGATTTCAGTTTAACTTATTAGTTTTTGTTTCGAAGGGGTTTACAAACTAAGGAAAAATCAAAATGATTGTTTTGGCTTGTAAAACAAGTTTAAGAAATTTATCGGTTGTTACATCACGTACTCCTAAAAAGGAATCGCGTCCTCGCGATTTGGTTCTGGTTACCCGGCGGAATGGTGTTGGTGGAAAGGTGGTGGCACTAGTAACATGTTCAGGCCTCTCCGGACTGTTCTAAAGGGTTATCCTTGACTGTGAAAAGGTACTTAAGTGGTCTGCCATAAGTTGTCTCCTTCTAGTTCTTTGGTGGGGTACAATGATTTTTGGAGTAAGGTTAATAGAGGGAAACAGTTCAAATCTTAATTATACGGGTCTCAAAATTTTACCAGCGCTGTTTCTTCTCAAATCCTCAGATTCTAATTCCAATGTAGGGTTTATACTCTAGTGACACAAAAAGGGCTCTTGGTCTAGTGGTTGGACGTTTGTAGGTTGAGCAAGGTGTAGGGTGTTTGAATCCTACCTATGGCATTTTGTTTGAAAATCTCATTTGGGTAAGTATTTACACGGTTTTGACCAAAATAATTTTCCAGGCATTAAACTTTTCTTTGTCAGGAATTTTCAGCTGCGTAAGATGACACAGTTTCAAGAGATTTTACAAACTTGTAAAAAAAAATCGGGTTTTCAAACCTGGTATGGGTAAGAAATTTTCGTAAGATTTTGCGTTTGACATTTTGCAGCAAAGTTGATAAGGGTTGACCAGAAGAACTTAATCCTCAAAATATGCGTTTTAGAAAAATGTAATTACGGTCCCCAAGGTTGATCTAAAAGCATTTTAATAAAAATCCTTAAAAGTAAGAATATCAGAGAGGAAGGATAATTGAACATGTACGTCAATCTGTGGTTCCAAATCTGTGGTTTCAATATTTTATAAGTTTATGTCTCGCTATTGTTCTCGTAAATATTAGTTTTGGCTTTATTAAAGATTTTGTGTCCGGTCCGAGTTTAATATATTAAAGTCTTTTCGAGTTTAATATATTATACCGTCTCAAGTCTCAAAATGTTCAATGAATCCAATATCTAATATTGTAAGTCCGATAACGATCCACATGTCCAAACGTCCAATATAATAATCAAAATCCGTATTCAAATCCAAATCACGATTTCTAGTATAATCCGAAATGTACTAGATATACACCAATAACAAACACGATAGTCAAATATTTAACATCCGAAATGTTACTATAATTTAGACACAATTTGTCACAATAACTGTTAATACCCATTCTAACATCAATCCAACACACCTTATCAATTTAGTAGGCTTGTTAGCCCATTAAACACAACACACTTGTAACTTGTGGGCTTCGGCCTAGTCTTGGACCAACCGCAATCCAAATGCGCCCACATGGGCTGTTAAACTCAAAATGAATCCTCCCCAAACATTGACTCAAAACCACAACATGATTTATTAACATCACAACCCCAAACTCAAACGCACCCTTAGTGTGATTGTGACCGAACCGAGACCCTCAATCATCTCAAGCACACCCTTCGGGGGTGGCGTCAAGCCGAGACACGCGAAAAGACCACACCTTGTAGTCCTTTCGTTTGACCACTTTGAAACACAAGCACCCAAACAAGCACCAAATCTAGACCGAGAGTAACAATATAAATAAGTCCAATAAGCTTCACAAAATAATCAATCTAAATCCAATCTAACTCTAAACTAACCACAAACACCCTATACGGGCCTTGATTTGCCACGGACACGAACACTCCCTTATGCCGAGACCATGGGAGGTCTCGGCTGTAAATCAGCCAACATATCCCACACGAAACACAACAACAAACAAAACACATTTTTAATCGAATCTAACCACACGAATAAGTTTCCAAAACAGGTTTACATCCGGTTTTTAATCACAAAATTATAATGAGTTATTTTCGTTTCGAATCCACAAAACTATAACAAGTCAATCGGTAATAATAAAAAAAAATAAAGACGGGCTTCTCGGTTTTACCATGACGAGAAAGAGAGAAGAGCAAAGTGGTGGAGATGGTGGCGCGTGGTGACCCGAAAACTCAAATCGAAACAACTCCTTAACATGGTGGCTGTGGTGGCTCGTACAGGATGAAGATGGATGTTTCTTGGCGCGTGAGGTACATAGGAGTGAAGAGGAGGGTAAGAGGATTAAAGTGGTGGTGGCGGTGTGGTAGGGTGAGCGGCGGTGAGAGGTGGCCGGAGGTGACCGGAGATGGCCGGATAAATTGAGAGAGGAGAGAGGGAGGGAGACGCGGCTGTGAGAAGAAGAAAAGGGTTTGTTAACCCTAAAATTTTATAAGTGTAGTATATATAGGCTTCTCTTGGGACTTGTGGCAAACCCTAGCGCGCCCTCAGGGACTAAAACTGTCAATTTCTTCATATTTTTAACGGAACACCAACGAGACCAATAAAACGTGTTATAACTATTTCCCGAGCACTCGAAAGTTATTACAATAATCTTAAAAGTGTTTTTCCATAAATTTTGATTATAAATACGTGTACCTTTATTTCTCGTTGCCTGAATAAATTAATATTCTTGTTTAGAATAATTTTTCCAATAAAACGACTATTCATACGCCTCGATTCTCACGAATAATAAATATAATCAAAACAAATCGTCGGTTGTGCCAGTACGCGTTGTGTACGAATTTCACGTTTCGCGAGAAATCTTCCACGTTTTCGAACCAAATAAGTTCAGAAAAGATCCGTTTATGAGAAACAAGAAAAGTCTTGTATAAAAATATATTCGGAAAATTACGGGTGGTTACAAACTAATTTTTCCATTAAAACATTTCTTAATATTTCAAAAATAATTTGTCATGTGTATTTTTTAAAAAATATTTTGTCCCATTTAAAATGTGAATTTTCAAAACATAAATTCACTTCTTTGATCACTAGTTCAAGTTGTAACTTTGTTCAAGAGTGATTTGCGTAGAAACGGGATCTTCCGATTAAAAAGTTGTTAGAGTTAATTTTAATGTAACGTGAGTTCACATTTTGTCATCCTCAAAACGTGAAGTAATCGAAAGATATAAATAACGTTTTTAGAACATTATTTGCATCAACAGGAACCTTTAGTGAGAGAAAGAAGATGAGATTAGATTAATGTGTGAAAGGTCCAAACCTCTCCCTTGGTGGGAGAGGGGTATTTATACATATAAATAGGATGCCCTGTGTGGGTTGTAGAGTGAGCTGACAGTGGGTAAAGACCCGACCCAACTCCACAAATACTAATATAACTAAACTATTACTAATAATTCTAATAATCCTACGAGCTACTTAAATGCTAACATATACTCGGGGTGACCGAGTTTTCATATGAATATTTATATTCCTAATAGGGCATACTATCAACTCTATTATACCTATCCAGTATGTTTTACCCTGCTATTCTTTTGACCCTGATAAGTATACCCTGCTGAGGTTAACTGTTGTAACTCAGGTGTGTTTGTTGTGTTGATTTATTAGCAATAATAATTGTAATTGGTCAATATCCCATGGCCTTTTCCTGTGCCTTTTTGTTAGGCTGTTTCGGTCCACTATACTAAACATGTACTACTTCTGACAAAGAAGTTTCTTGAATACATTCACTAAAAAAAATCGACAACATACAATAGATATTTAAACTTATACAGATTCCTCCAATCCAGCCGATTTCGAATCGACCAATTCTGGGATCTTTTGCAGCGAACGCAAGTAATCGAATTCTTCAAACCTGGGGCATGTCGATCCTGAATTAACCAAAAAAAGAAAAAGTGAGTAGAAAAAATACACAGAGAATATCAACTTTGTCATCTAATACTCTTTATGATTCATTATGATTTAATTTAGGTTAATTCATGATTTAATTTAGGTATTTATTTTATTTTAATCTTTATTTCCAATTAGGGTTTCTTTAATTTAGGGGTTTTCTTGAATTGTTTTGCAGGTGGCCTTGCTGATGATCTTTGCAGCTAAGCCTGTTGAGGTGTTTGTTTCCAACTTTGTTCTCACTGAAAATCATTTACTTGCATATTTATGGTGTGGGATTACTTATATGTTGTGCATATGCATTCTTTACCGCAGGCCGTATCTTGGCGGGGCAGCCATACCATGATTGTGGTTGCAGCCATGGCAAGTGTTTGGTAACGGGAAGTGATTTTATATGTTGCTATAAACCCTGGTCACAAATATATAGGACACAATCGCTGTTACCATCGGCTATAATAGATATAGATGGTTTCGTTGTTGGTTGCGCGTTTCGCTTGCCTCTGATGATCCTTTAAATATGTTGTCTTGCTGCGGAAGGTGGAAGGATGGTAGAGTGAGACAAACAGTTGCCTCAGCAACCTCCACGTGTGCAGGCAGGGCATACTATCAACTCTATTATACCAATCCAGTATGTTTTACCCTGCTATTCTTTTGACCCTGATAAGTATACCCTGCTGAGGTTAACTGTTGTAACTCAGGTGTGTTTGTTGTGTTGATTTATTAGCATTAATAATTGTAATTGGTCAATATCCCACGGCCTTTTCCCGTGCCTTTTTGTTAGGTTGTTTCGGTCTACTATAGTAATGGGCTATGATGGTCAACTGTTGTTTACTTAATCAAATGATATCAGTCATAGGAAGTCGGAACCATAACTTGGCGGGGCAATTACCGGATGGCGTGATAGCATACTTGCTATTGTGCAACCGTGTTTATTTGCAGCCATGGTGGAATTCTTATTTTTTTTTTACCATTTTCCAGTTAAAAATCTGAGCCTAATGATCTATTGTATCCGTTTTGTGGTTTCTAAGTTTTTAAACGACTCTATATATATCGTTGGATCAGAAGGCCGTCGCTGTAGTTTGCTATTATTTTTGTAATCAAAGTTGGCTAAATGATATATGGTTTTCAATTCCGTATTAATACTAACTTTTTTTTTTTCCAAATGGGCTGGCATGATTTTCGTAATCTAAGTGTACTAAAATGAGTCTTCAAAGATCCAACAGTAAGTTGGAAAGGCAACAACTGATTACCATAGTCTAAATGGTTACTATGAAATTGTCTTTGTTTGCAGCCATGAGAGAACACAATTAGGTCTGTCTCATCTTTATTTAAATGGTTACTATGCAACCGTCTAAGATCAGCACGACTGCTTCAACAAATGTATCGGCTTTTTTTTTTTTTTTTTTTTTTTTTTTTTTTTTTTTTACAAAAGTATGCAACGCCTGAATAATTGTATCATCCATGTACGTATAAGTAATGCTGCTCTTAGTATTAAAAAATAAAAACTTCAGCAGCAGGAGATGTATGTAACAATTTAGCTTTTACTCACTTTGTGCAGTGGACTGTAATCATAGTTGCTGATGAAAGAAAACAACATCGGTGAAGTGTTTGAAGATATTGTTCCATCTTCCCACAAGGCCACAATTGTGCTGTATGCAACTACTGTTTCTATCAGTTACCACATATTTGTAAGTTCATCAAATAGTTTATTTTGGTGTTCTTTTGTTAACCAATAGTTTTTTATTATTATTTTTTTTATGCAGGTTCCTCATGTTAACCGCACTAACTAACAGCTTATTCATATCTCTAAAGATGGATATGTATGCTCTTTTTAATACTGCATACACAAATTGTTTTTAAAATGTATTGATTTGATTTTGATAAGTGACTATTTATTCAGGTGAGTTTGCCTACTGGGAATCGTAACACCAACGATGACCTCAAACTCTCAACTGACGATGCTCTCGACTCAGGTATATTATGCAACCAGCTTATTTTAGAAACGTGGTATGCTATTTTACATCTTTAAATCAGTAGTTCAAGTTATATGAAAATCGACTATTAGAGGATTGATTTTCCATGACATAAAAGCATAACAAATGTATATTCGTGGATGACCTTATAATGATCGTTTTTGTATCTGCGCAATTTGCATTTTCAGCATTACTGCACTTTAATGGGTGTTTAGCCTGCTACAAAATTACGGAAAAGTGTGTTCATGTCATTCTAGATTGTGTTTTGCCCTACTAAAAAATGGTAGTTTTAAGCAATGTTTGGGTCGATTTAGTGGTATTTTGGGCCTGCTGTAAAACTGTTTTTTTAAGTAGTGTCGTGTTAACATTCAAGGGGTATTTGGGCTTGCTACAAAACTGCTATTTTAATTTGTATTCTAATTATTTTTTCCACCTTCTAACGGGTGTCTGGTCTGCCACATACTGCACTTTTTTAATTGGGTGTTTGGGTAGGATGCTATTATAAATATATACTAATAACCATTTTTTGTGAAGGCAATTAGAGTGCACTTAAGAATTTTAATCTTAAATTCTATTGGTCCATAAATAAGAAAAAAATACATTCACAATAATATTCGCATGTGTGTCCATTTATGATTGGTTGAAAGGAGGGGCGGTTTTACTGTTCACCCTCATTTTTGCTTAATTACACCCTAATACACCTTTACCATTATGTATACATTTCCACTGCATTTCACACCTTCTATAATCTTCCGCACACAACCGGATCTTCATCTTCAAAAAAAAAAAAAAAAAAAAAAAAAAAAAAAACGTAACACACACACACATTTATCTTCTACAAACTAAACCCACTGACAATTTATTAAAGATTTATTTTTCATATCGTTAGTTTCAAAATGAAGATGTGATTCCATCAAACCCACAAAGAAGGGACGCTTTCTTAGATCCGATGAGAGGCAGAGATGGCGTGGTTGGCGACGGTGGTATTGCAAGGATTCCGGCAATCCACCCTATAAGGATTCAATCTAATCTGTAGGATTCCTTGCCATCTGAAGTTGGAAATCACGATGTTTATAACAACTGCAAGAACATTCATAATTTTTATGGTTTTATCTGTTCTTTTTTTTTCTTTTTTTTTTTTTTTTTTTTACCCAATTTGATGACCTTATTAGCTTCTTTAAAAATTGATAAGCTTTATAAGACCATTTTTAATAGCTTATGCAGAGTTGTTATAAGGTTAGTCAATATTTAACAAGCACATATAGCTTATCTATCATTAAAAATAGCTTGTGGGCTAATTAAACTTTCAATCAAAGCTTATGAGCCTGTAATGTAAACTAAACTGGGCACCCCTTTAAAGTTTGTGATCGGTGTATTTTACATACACCTCATAGCATGTTAATTACGCATTTTTGCATTGTTATTCGTTGTTATACATGTACTTTGAGGGTGTTATGTAAGCTATGCACGAAAAGAAGCTAAAATTGGCTATATTAAGCTTAAAATGAAGACATGAAAGATTTGGACGATGTTGCACTATTTGCTCGTGATACCAACATTCAAATGGGTTATATTACTATTGAGAGTGTAAGACCCTTGTTGGACTCTCACTTGGGCGAAAAAAAAAAAAAAAAAAAAAAAAAAAACATATGTAATAATGAACACATTCGACAAGGAGAAAATCATTCGAAAATAAATACCGAGCCGACCCCATTCGACTATACATAGATATTGTCAGCCACCACTTTATGATGGGATTGGGAGACACTTTGACAAGGCCATCTTTTATTTAATATTCCTTTCGTCCCATATTAAATATTCACTTTTTAAATGTACAAAATTTTAGAAAATTCCACTAACTACACTCTTCATCAATCAAATATCATTATTACCCACTAAAATCTCTTCTCATTGGTTGGAATACAATATGAACACTTAATTTGGGACATCATAAAATTTCATTGTGAACACTTAATATAAGACGGAGGGAGTATACAATTCGATATAATTCAACACATAAGGGTGGGACCATTCGAAAAGAAAAGAATAAAATTACAGCCGCCATTCTTTTTTATGTTATGACGGAGACGATGCCCATGCGTGGCTAATTTTTTTAAATATTTTCTGGTAAAAGATATATTTGGTTTGATCATGTTTACGGGTTTTATTTTGTTAGCCAAATATTAATTCATATGATTTTAGTGCATATCATTTGTTTGATTTTAATATTTTAGAATAATTATCTGATTGAATTATTGTGAGACATATTATAGCGAGTCAACGATTATGCCGAACCTAATTAGTATAGGGGTTAAGACGGTCATGTGGTAAACATAATTTGTACTCATAATTGTTCATTTGAGTAATTATAAATTTTTTGATAAGATTATCGTAAGACATATTATTATTAGTCAATGAGTCGTGCCGAGTCTAACTAGTTTAGGGATTAAGACGATTTATGTGGCGAATATAACTTTTGCCCAAAATTATCATTTTCAATTAATACAAACTATGTATATGTGGTTTGAAGGCAAACATTAGTAACAATCCGTAACTTAGTCATATCAATATATCCGGAGCCGGGAGGGATTACTTTTTACTCAACTGTTTACGAATCTTATTTTTATTTGCTTATTTACTTTTTTTTTTACGTTTATTTACTTTCTAGTTAATTAGTAGTTTTAGTTAATAAGATTTGAAAATCAAATTTTTTATTGATCAGTGATCCCCAAAACTTAAATTAAAACCACATACTCCTTGTGGATACGATATCCGTTTGCCCTATCTAGTATAAGGTAATTAGGTTTATTTTTTATCAGTGCAACGACATCGGTCAGTTTGTGCTTTCATATTCTTAATAATAGTCTCATAATAATGCAGTATAGATTAGGAGATTAATGGCCAATGATCGTCGATTAGTTTGGACAAACTTAAACATGGGAATATCTTAAAAAGAAACCTTACATATCCCTGATTATCCTTGCAAATAAACCGAAACTATTGTTTGCAATGGCTCTACGGGTGGAGTGATGAGTGTTAGAGAAAGTTTCGCTGTTAAAATTTTCAAAAGCAACCTCAACCTGCATTATTACTCCACCCTGCATTTTGAAATAAGCAACCTCAACTTGCATTATCACATAACAGCAAACTTAATGATCCATTATTAAGTGCAATCAAAAATCATTTGTAGTATATAGGTTGCTATATGTGTAGATTTGTTAAGGACTCCAAAGTACTCCATGATATTTATGGCTTTTTTGGTTTACAGGGTTTAAGTAAAAACGACAGAGGCTACGGAAAATATAAAGATGATGAAAAGTTGGATAACATCAGGATTGACACAGTTACACGGTACTACTTTTATATCTTTTGAAATAAGATTATTGAAATATTAGATAAAAATTGAAAAGGTGAGAACCGATATGATATAACAAGGAATATATAACCTACAGTTATGAACGTGTGATGAAAAAAGAGTGTCATCAGGAGGTAAATATGTGTCATTAAACATACGACATGTCCACATCGTTTAAAGATTAAAAAAAATTATTCCAAGCATGAAGACTTTCAGAATCATGCTCATTATAAATACGTAATAATTTATAAAAAATTTACATTAGTTTAAAGAGAAAAAACAGATGCCCTTTAACAGCAAGAGAAAAAGATGGAATCTACCGGTGTCTGGATGATGCAAAACAAGAAAAACCATGCTACAGATACATGATATTCTAATTGAAGTTTACAGAAAGTTAGATAATAATAATAATAATAATAATAATAATAATAATAATAATAATAATAATAATAATAATAATAATAATAATAATATGAGAGCAAATAATAATAATAATAATAATAATAATAATAATAATAATAATAAATGATGGTTTAACTTGGTTCATGATATGCAGGTATAATTTCAAAGGATTTATCACAAACCCATCTGCAACCGCTCCGATCACTTTCTTTACCCCTTTCAATCATGCAGCCAAAACAGTTGACTTTATTCTAGACCAAGTTTTCAACAACAGAAACAGAGACCAAGGAACAACCAGAACAATTGAAGCAAACCCAGGTACAACATTTGATTTAATAGTTTCTCTTATTTAAAGATAACATATGCAAATGCAAATATTAACTACTTTGTTTGTAAAAAATAGGAACACCACCAACAACCCTCGCACTAACAAATCAACAAGACCCAAACGAAAAGACAGATGAACAGAGCAGACCAAGAACACCTAGGAGAGCATTGTTTGAAGATGAACCACCACATCCAAGGAAGCAAAAAAGGTGAGTTACGCAATTTTACTTAACATAAACAATAACTTTTATAACATCTTACAATCAAGTCACATAGGCGTCAGGCAAATATTACAACAAGACTTATAATAAAATTAAATACAGATACATAACTGCAAATACAAACACCAACATAAATGACACATCATAACTAACAACAGTTTCCTCCGAGTCTAGCCACACAGTCAGAAATCCATCAGACCTTTAAGCTTCTGAATAAAGATATCCTTATCACAAGCATTTAGCTCCAACTCGGCTGTCATTATGCGCATCTGCATGACCTTTTGGTCATCTTTTTCCTGTACCTCTCTTAGGTACTCAGCCATTTTCTAGGCATAAACGTTCCCAACAGTGTCTAGCTCTTGAATAAAAAGCCGCCCTTTCACGAATTACCCCAACCATTCTACCACAAAGCGCATTCATCTGTTGTGCCATTTGAATGTCTTCGATTGCAGATTGACGACAGTATAGAACTAACATCTCAGACCAATTGTTTGAATTCGCCTCGACTATAAGCTGATCACACTTAGGACGCCTAAACATTCTGTTTTCTTGCTTCTTTATGACAAGTTGGAAAATGAATTGTGAAAATAAATGTACACCATAACTTCCTTAAATAGAGAAACAAAACTCAAAAAGTAATTCGCATAGTTTTTTTTTTTTCTTTTTTTTTCTTTTTTTTTTTTTTTTTTTTTTGACACATGCATATCATGAACCAAGGTACCCTTATGTAGCATATTCATAAACATATAACACTAAAAAGGTTGTGATTTGGCCGAACACTTAGAGAGAGAAAAAGAGAAGTTGGGAACTTAGTGAGAGAAATAGAAATGTATTAGGTTAAAGTGAAGGAAGTTCCAACCCTTTCCCTTGGTGGGAAAGGGTATTTATACAAACACTAAAACGCCCCACTTGGGCTGTGGAGTGAGCTGACAGTGGGTAAAGACCCGACCCACCTCCACAAATACTACGAGGACTAAACTAATATTATGAGAGCTAAACTAATACTAATAAGCCTACGAGCTACATAAATGCTAAATAGATACTCGGGGTGACCGAGTCTTTCATATGAATATTTATATTCCTAACAATCTCCCCCTAAGAGAGGTCACCCCGGAAAATAAACTTTGAATTCTAGCATTCTATTACATGACTGTAAATTCCTAGCTCGTAGTCTTTTGATTCTTCAAGTTCAGCACACTTTGTACTTTTAGCAGTGGACCTTTGATGACTGTTCATTTGTCTTGGATGATCTTTGAGGATTCTTTGAGGTCATCATCCAATATTCGTCTTCAAGTCATCTTGTTGCAGTATTGTTTCCATGTGATGTTTTGATCTTTGGACCGACATGCTCACACCTTTTCTGGATCATGATTTTCAGCATCAGAGTTGCGAAAGCAGTGTTGAAGGCCTTTCAATTATCATGATTTCTTTGTTTATGATGGGGAAGTGTGAGCATGGGGTGATGGATCGGCATCTTTTCGGCAATCAGCTGCAACCGCCAGGGATTCCTGCATACGACAGTTAGCAATAAAACGTCCGGTACTTACAGGTTGGACTTCGAGATTGTTAACAGCATAGTATGAAAACTTTCTCTAATCCTTACCAAGGCAGTTCCTAAATCGGATACCCCCGAGAGGGCTTAAAAGATTTACCAAAGTACATCAACGATTAGGTGAGTCGCTGGAGTTCACTCCACGACTGTAGACTGTTTGAAACCGCCGCGACCACTAAGCGTAATCCACAAGGAATTACCGAAGTGACCTGCTTTCAGGGTTGTTTGATGTTGACCCTGGCAGGAATTTCCATTCAATCACTGAGAATTACATTTGTAAATTCCCTCATGAATGTTCTGGCAGATTGCTAAGATCTGCGTAGGACTCATAAATTTACAACTGATGTCCTTAATGTTGAACAACCAGTGAAGAAGTAACATGTATTCCTATGAGATCTTATGATGCATCTCGTGGCTCTAGACTCGATAAGTGCAATTTTTGTAGTCGGAGACTGGAGCGGTGTCTCCTGTTTCAATATCAACACAACTCGTAATGAGCAGTCGATAGATTATGCAGGGTTCCCCGTGAGAATGAAACAAGTCCTTTTAAGAGAACTTGAGTGGCTAAGAAGGTTTAGTGCAGTGCGTCACTGGGTCCATGACATCTTGTCTTCAATACCGACGTCACCTTAGTAACAACCAGTAGCATATGAATTGAACCCGGTTTCTGCCCTAAGGTTGAATAATTGGAGGGCTATTTCTTTTTCACCCTTTCACATTACTTTTCTTTTTAATTCTTTAACCCCTTCTTTCTCATTTCTCATATTACTCCTTTTTTCATAATCATGCCTAAGGACTTTCTAATACTAACTATTCGGTATTGTCCTTGGGTAGATCCCTCTGGCTCTGGCGGATCATAGGACGTTTTTCCTAACCTTAGCCACCTTATAACACCATGACTATCCTATGTTGCCGTAAACCATTTATTTGAAAAATCTCTCAAAGTGTTTATAATTAAGAAACACATTTTACTAACACTCTGAGAGTTTTGAACTTTTCAAATGCTCCCCCTTAACATGTGCTCAGATATTTTTATTATAAATTTGCACATGTTGGGTAAAGCTTGCACTTTTTGAATTGATCCACTTTCAGTGAACATGACCGATTCGAGACACGCTTACATCACTAGTTAGACTAGCTTGAAATTATTACCCGGCCTGGTCAAGTCCACAGAAAGTTTCTCGAAATAGTACACTCTACTCATACAATTCCTCTTCGAGACATGCTTACATCACTGGTTAGACCAGCTTGAAATTATTACCCGGCTAGGACAAGTCCTTTCGATTAATGACAGTTTTTGTTTCGTCAATTCATTTGTGAAATCTGAGTCGCGCTCACATGAGATGCCACATTCTTTTTGTCACCACAAACCATTTGCTCCCCCTCAATATGTGCATTGATATACAAAAGAGTTTAGCACATATGGGAGAGCTTTACATTTAGGTCCAAAATATCACATTTTTATCAGATTGCATACTTAAATCACATTCTCTCCCCCGATCAAAAATTTCAAACCTTTTGAGATTTTGTGATCCCAATTGATTTAAATAAGTTTAGAAAATGTGGTCAGGTTTAATATGTGCTGATAATGGAACGTTACGATGCTCCCCCTCAATCTATGAGGGAGAATGTTAGTGTCAGGTATGATAGGTTTGGAAGATTTGAATTTAACAAAAATCATATACTGACACATAACAACCACATTTTATTCACTGCTTATTATGTACAAAGATAATTGTGACGACAAAAATGATGTTGACCTTTACGCACAGATGATGTGATCATTCGCTTATCTGAGTGAGTCAGCAGTCAACATCAATTATCCATCCACCAACAAAACTTCCCAAGTATTGTAGATCCCCACTCGGCGAGACCAGAATTAGTAATGCTTTGTTGAAGTGAAGGTGGTGGTGGTGGTGAAGGTGGTGTTGTTGTTGTTGTTGCTGCCGATGTTGTTGTTGTGGTGAAATCAAAGCCAGTCAATAGAGTTTGAACATCTGATCAAATGGTTAGAGCGGGAGCAAGCACATTCATATCGGCCATGGAATCTGCATAAGAATATCAACATAGATATACATACATACATATTCACTCTTCATTACTTGCTACCACGTGGCAGCTTGCCTACTCATAATACCATATTCATATCCTAATCAAACCACTATTTAGCATGAAGATCAACCATCAATCATGAACATGGTAATTCACACATATTTCAACATTCAGCTCAGGATCTTAAGGACATGATTCTAACATGAAAGCTACATACCTAAGCATACTCTGAGAGCACAAGTAATGCGTCAACAAAAATTAAACAGCTATCGACTAACAAAAGTCAATCAACATTCGAAACTCATTCAATCAGATCATACAAATGCCTATGGAGTATTCAAGAACATCAAACACTATGGGTTTTCTATCTTCTTTTAGATTTTGAGTTTTAAAGTATTTAGGGGATTAAAATGAAACTTCTAGTTACATAAAGCTAGGAAACTATACGCAAATTGCACATAATGCCCTAATCTTTCTAACAACTAACACATTTGGCCATTTGAGATAAAGCTTAGTAAGTTCCTCTTCAACAAATACCCCATTAACTACAAAACCTTTTCTAACAATTATGAGATAACCAAGAAACCCGTTTGATGATATAAAATTTGAAATCACTCTCCCCCTCAATCGATGACCCTTTTTCATTGATTGAGTGACAACAAATAATTTTCAGAAGAATCATAGAATGAAAATTATTTGTTATACAAAGAAGATTTCTCTTCTTTTACAAGAAATAATGCACTGAAGCGTACATTAAATCGGAGAAACACGGATATAAAGTAATCCATGCCCGGGTGAACTTCACCCAGTGGGAGGAACAACCGTCTTTTTGGCGACGTGCTTTCCCCATTTTGAAAAGCGGGTTGCTATCTGAAATAATAGCAAGCCATTTAGGCATGTTTTGAAAACTTTTTGAACTTCTGCTCGAACTTCATTTAAAGACCCGTGTCATTATTGAATGACATTTCTAGGACAGTAAATGTTATCGATACCAGAAGACATGCCTTGAAAAACTATTTTTGGTATTTTCTATTTTTCTGATTTTTATGGTTTTTCTTGGTTTTATATTTTTCTATTTACATTTTGGTTTTATATTTTTCTATTTACAGTTTGGTTTAAGATATGTACAAAATGTATTATTCAATTTAAGAAGATGTTGACATGAATACCGAAATAAGGATATCGTTCTGTACGTTGTAGAAGTCTGTAGTCAACATTTCTTAAACATTCACCACCAAAGCTTTCGAGGCTCCTGAATAATCGTCTGAACTTGATCCTTCTCAATTGTGAAGCTTTGATAGCTTCCCCCCAAAGCGACAATCTTCTTTTTGAGCAGTTTCAAAGCTCTCTTTCAAGCTTACATAAGGTAAGTGTACATCAAACATTGCTGCTCCTTTTAAGAATAATAATCGTGATTCTCCGTTCGGGGGATCATCAAATAGATCAGCAGTGTATTATCTTACACTTGAATAATTCTTCTCACATTTCTTCCCGCTGAAGTCTGAAGTAATGCATACCAAAAGTATCCAGAGACCACTTCCCCCAAGTAGTTGAAGTAATACACCAGAAGGCACGACACTGATTTTCTCTTTGGTTATGACATTTGTCTTCCTGGAATAACTTCTATTCAGAAGAAGTATAAGGTTCATCATGTGTACTCGTTGTACGTTCAGATGTATGTCTCCTTCCCCCTTGCTGGTTCTGATACCTCAGAATCAGCAACATATTTTACGCACATATACTTGAAATCTTGTGAGAAGGACAGACTTGGCTCAAATGTATCCTGTGAGAAGCAACTTCCCCCCAAACTTACAACCGTCTTCAACAGATCCGAAACCTTGATGTAGTTAACCATGTCTTCTAACTTTTGAAGATTTAAGTACGCAGCAGAATTCGTAGATAACACCGTAAACCACACCAAGCAACTCTGACACGTCACTTAATCACAGTTATACTCAATGCAGTAACTCCGTTCGGGGGTAACATGCAAGAGATCAACAACAATTCTTCTCACATATGTAGAATACTTCACAAACCATACTAAGTAAAGTAGTATGAACTACATCCCCCTGGAAGATGACCTTATAACATCAAAGTACACATTTCTCCCCCATGATGGTTTCAAACTCTCAGAAGCATCATTGACTTGTACGACCATATATACGAGAAGTTCTTGTCTTAAGCAAACATCTTGAAAAATCATGAATGACATTGAAGGATCTTAAAAGATTTTGCTTAGACTGTGGAGTATCATTGACGTTCTGTAGCTTTGAATATCCCATGAGAACTGCTGATCACATCTCAACCTTTAAACTCTTTGGCTGACTAATCAACCTCGTATTCTGTCGGTTATTGCTGTGACCACTTGGTGAATTAAACCCGATATACCAAACTTGAAAATGAAGTAGAATTCCCCAAATTTGTTACTTAAGCTTGCACTGTGTTGATTGAAGAACGACGCAGAAGAAAACCCCTAAATACCCTTATGCACTCAACTAAGAGCCAAAGCAAGTACAACACCTCTTGAGACTATCCACATAAGCATCTGCGTGTGACACTGAGCATTACAATGTAACTCCTTGAAGTGATAGCTATAAACCGTGAGAACTACAATGTAACTCCTTACATCGGGTATAACTAGATAATCCAAGTCCCAATCATAAATTTTATAAGATCAAGCAAGTCATCAATCGATAGATGAAGTCTCGATGATGAAATAAGTAGAAACCTTCGTGAAACCCACTTCAATCTCAAATAAGGGATGTCAAATAAATTCCGTGATCACTTGACATTCCATGTCCAAACTCGTATGACCATTTCTCAAATCTCAATCAACATGTAGTTTATCCACCCTTCTTTTCCTTAAAAATTGCATATGACTGCCATTTTTGATTGAACGAGTGAATAAGAATACCATCAACGGTAAGTAGATCCACTTGATAACTGACATTTTGTTTATTCACCTTTTTCCCCCTCAAAAATTGCATATGACTGCCATTTTTTATTGAACGAGTGAATAAGAATATAATCAACGGTAAGTAAATCCACTTGATGACTGACATTTAGTTTATTCACACTTCTCCCCCTCAAAAAATTGCATATGAGGTTGCCATTTTTGATAGAACAAGTGAATAAGAATATACTCCAATGTATGTTGATCCACTTGATGACTGAATGAGCATGGGAAGAGCATGAAGCTTGTTGATGAGAATGGCCATAAACAAGAAGATTTCTATTCTTCCGAAGATAAAGTGCACTCAAGTGTACGCCTTTCTTTTCTTTGAGGAACGGGGCCTGGAGTGATTTCAGCAGACGCCATTATGTTGACATTGAGGCCCGAGGCTTGAACTGCAGTGTTCAAACATCATTGTCGTTGAAGAACGAGGCTTGAACTGATGTGTTCAAACGTCATTTTTGATGAAGAACGAGGCCTGAACTAATGTGAACAGACGTCATATATCACTGAAGAACGAGGCTTGAACTGATGTGTTCAAATGTCATATATCGCTGAAGAACGAGGCTTGAACTGATGTGTTCAAACGTCATATTTCATGTTCATCAAAGTTGAGTTTCATGAACCCCTAATTTATGAGATATCAGTCTTTTCGGCAACCAAACTCTGAGTCTTTCCTTAATAGGAGTGAACGATGTACCTGCACTCAAGTAAAGACTACCTATACTGACATTAAGAGTTTGTTCGCATTTATATGGGTTATTGATATCAGCATCTAAACCATTTGGGGTTTCACTATCAACCTTGGTTGTGCAATCAGTGAACATCTTCCTAGTAGGTATCCATCTAAGACCAGCAATCTTAAAAATTCTACCCGTCGGTATCCACCTAAGACAAGATCTAGGAGTGTTTGGTTTCTCATGCACAGTGGAAGACATGTTGAGAGAAAACCTTTGTCCTATAGCAGTCTGCCTACCAGGTTTCTGAGTATAACACTTTGGTCCTACGGGCTTGTTGTTGTTTTTAGTCTTAGGGGATTGAACCTTAGCATGAGTATTCACTTTCTTCAGGAATTTTGTTACACAATCATCATGATTTGCATTAAAAACATATTTCTGACAAGTCGAGCAAACAAAGTGTTTGGATTCAGAAAAAGATCTAGGATTCTTAGAGTGATCTGCTACGGGAATTGCTTTAATCGACACGCAACTACTCTTAGAAACAGGCAAATTCCTAGTCTTTTCATGTGTGTTTTTCTTAACGTCCGCTAGGTTTTGATTCTGAACAATGTCTTTATGTCTATCATGTTCTTTTGGTGTCACAAATGACACACGCTTTGAACTAATCATAGATGAACTAAAAGCACTCATATGATGAGGTTTTGCAAAAGCATATTCCTTTTCATTAGGTCTAGACTGTGAAGTGACTGGTTTTGACAAAACTTGTTTCGCATCAACTTGGGAGGCAAACCGTGGTTTTGAAAATTTTGGCCGTTCAGATCTAAACACAGTCGGTTGTCTAACAACTAATTGGTTTCTAAATGGTTGTGAAACTGGTTTCCCCAAGATTGATGGTTTTGCAAACTTAGTATTCACACTATTTCCTGTTAATTTTCTTAACTCGTTTTTTAATGCTGCAATTGTAAAACCCTTTTCCTGAAGTTGAGCTTTGAATTCATCATTTTTGGCAATCAAAGAAGTTGTTTGATCTATATTCTTAGTTCTCGTTTCTTTGATTGAAGCATGCAGGTGTTTGTAATGCTTTTTCAAAGTCTCATTTTCCTTATGTAATTTAGCCACTTTAAGTTCCAATTCGATGTTTCTTGTTTTAATTGCATCGATATCATGTTTAGCCTTGACTACATTACTTTTCTCATACATATCTAGATTCCGTTCTTTCAAATTGTTGATCGTCGAGTTTTTGGCTTGTAGCTGAGCTTTCAAAGTGTTTATTTCAAAAAATTCACGAAATTCAAGAAATTCCGGATTTTTACATGGTTTGTTAATTTGAAGACTTTCTTCCTTATGTTGTATTGCTATTTCAAGTGAAATGCAATGTTTTTCAAGTTGTAAGAATCTGTTTGAAAGTTCATTATAAACCTCTTTTTCAACCATATCATTCATTTTGAGAAGCTCAGCCTTAAGAAAAGGACTTTTAACATGGTCATGTTCAACATCCTGGTCAATTTCTCTCCCCTTTTGACTCATATTTGTTGAATTAGGATTGGTATTGCTATCAGCCTTTTCTAACAGATATGTGTCATAAATAGGTTCAAATTGATCAGTATGTTGTTGTTCACTAGCAAGGACATTATGTTGAGCAGTTAAATGTACCTCAACAAATGGCACTTGGTCATTTGCTGGTCTGATATCTGCATCCACACCATGTGTGATATAATTATCTGAACTGCTACTTCTGTCATGCTTATCTGACTTTGTCCCACTGCATTCTGTGACAACTGAACTAACATCCAATGCTCTACTCGAATCAACCTTAATCTCTCTTCTTTGCATCAGGTTTACATTCATCTTGATGTCATACTTTTGTTTGTGTTGTGCACTTTCATCAATGCACATCTTAACATTACCCATGTATTGGAGTAATGTTTCTCTGAACAAGTCAACTTCGATTCCAGTGTAATCAGCAAAGCACTTTTCTGTCATTTGACTATCATAGTCCCAAGTTTATTGCAAATTGATGAACAATTGAAGTTGTTTGTTGATCACCCAAAAAGCAGCCATGGAACCAGATTCATGTAATTCTTCTTTGTCAAGTTGTTGTTCTAGTTGATCCAAGTTCAGGAACATTGTGTCTGTGAAATTCTGAACATCTTGACCAAAGAGTGACGAAAATGCTCTTTCGAATCCTTCCATGGAACTAGGTTTTTCTGAGAGAAGCTTGAGATGTGAATGAAGTAGTCGAAAGTATTTCATGCAACTTTCCTTTGCATTATCTTGCAATTGTTGTAACTGATGCAACTCTCTCTCATGTGAATTAGAGCACAAAGATTCCATTTTAGTAGTATCTGTCTCAAAGACGTTTGTCTGTTGTTCTTTGTTGGGAATCTTATGTTCATCGATCATGTCGTACAATTTGAGTACCTCAGCTATGACTGAATCCGAAGTGTTTGACATGATATGAATGTTCACGGGATTTTACAAGTCTATGATTTAAACCGAGAAATAGAATCTTTCACGGGATTTTACAAAATCAAGAAAAGACCGTGAAATGATACTTGATATGTGTTATCATAATTGTTGGATCGGTACAATGATTAGAGATTGTGTGTTAAATGAGATGATCGTTTGATGGACTAGGTGATATGTTGTTTAGTTGAGATTTGGTTCCAGTTAAGTGCCTTAGTTGTAGTGAAATTTTGGTCTAAAAACTTCACACCTCGATAACTTCTTTCTGGAGCGATTTCAGGCTTCGAAAGTTGGGTTGAATGAATAAATTTAATCAACGTGTCCTTCTCGTCGGTCTCACGGTCGTTTTGACAGGTTGATGAGTGCCTATTTACTCATCATTTTATGCCCATTTAATACATAAAAAATGCTAAAAACTGCCAAATATACCAATTTATACTGCAAATATTTTTGGTTTGTGTTTTTATGTATTTCAGGTACAAAAAGATTGAAAACAAGGCAAAAGTGGACAAAACCGAACTTGGATGGGAAAAAGAGCAAAAACGGACATTTTGGGTCGTCTCGACAACAGTTGTGCATTTGATCAAGTGAAGACAAAGTCAAAGTCAACCTCGGGATATGACATTGGAATGAGCGTGGAAAAACGAACCCGACACCAAAAATCACATTTCACCATTAACCCTAAAACTAATTACAAAATTAATCTTAAACTTAATTTTGTAATTTTCCTAAACTAAATACTAACCTAATCCTTAAACCCAACCCAACAAATTCAATAAACCCAATCCAATATCCATCCCAACCCGAATCCACTTAACCATCCAACCCTTTTATTAATAAAATCAAATCAAATAGTCAACCCCCCCTTTTTGTACCCGCCAAAGCAGAAACACACCTTTACCACTGCTACAAGCCACCTCTGCTCCAGCCACCCTACCTTCCCCCCCCCATGCGCATCAGTCACATGTTACCACTACCATGCCAGCTGGAAATCCACCCATCTCGTTTTCCCGCCAAAAAACCAATTGGAGGGCTGAGATTGATTGAAAGTTATCCAAAGGCTGGGATTGGCTGAGAAGGATGAGAGAAGCTCTTAAGGGCTATAAAATGCCTCCTCAGCACTCAGAATAGTTAGTTAGCTAGTTAGTATATTTTAGTTCAAAGTAGGAGTAGTGTAATTCGGTTGTTAAAGTTGAATTTAGATAAGCTTTGTAGTTTAGTTTAATTTCGAATTATTGTAATTTCAATTTCAGTCACAGTTAAATTTCATAAGCCTTGTATTGTTTACTTAAAATTCAAGTTTAATTGAAATTCAGTGATTCGGATTAATTGTCATAAGTTTGTTTTCAAGCTCTTGTTTCTGTTCATTTAAGCTTTTATAAGCTTATTTTGAAGCTAATTGTTGTTTAATTCAGTCTCAATTTCTAAAAATTCAAAAAGTCAACGATGGTCAAAACTGCTTATTAGGCTACTTCAGTGCTTATTTAGATTATATTTTTCTTATTTGATCTTTTTAATACTAGTCAATGTAAATTTGATAGACTTATGGTTGCTTATTCTAGATTTTGCCTTTGAACCCTCAAAAAAGCCAAAATAGCTTAAATTTAGTGAAGCTCATCTTAGTGCTTATTTTCCAGTCACACTTGCCTTTTAGGACTTAACTTAACTTAATTAAGGTTTGTCTCATCAAGTTTTAGTTTTAAACCATCTTTTCTAGTGTAAAATACCAAGACAGTCTGCCTAAAGGGCTGTTTGGGTTAAGCTTGGAAATGGGTAAAATTCGACATTCACTGTTCATTTGCATTTGGTAAAACTTTGGTTAGCTCTAATTTAGCCTAACTAGCTTTTATTAAGTTTATTGATGCTGATTTGATGAGGGGTACATGATCCCAGCTTGGCCTCCTAAGGTTCTAAGGCCTGCTGATCAGGTAAGATTTCAAATTGAGATTCAAGAAACTGAGCTTATTGTTGTCATTTATCTGTTAATTATGGCATGTTAAGAGGATCTTCTGAAGTTGAGCTGAATTCATGTGTAGTTGATAGGACTTAGACTGTATTTCTTTATCCCTGCACATCAGTAGTTTTTTCCTATAGTCAGTCATGTTCTAGTTTTTAAAGTCAGGTTCTAGTCCCTATTTGAGTTAATTTATGCTTAAATCTTGTAGTCATGTATAGTGTGGTATCTGTCTTTGCTTAATTTCAGTTCCCAATTCATTAGCTTAGAGCTTGTTAGCTTTTCTTTTAGCCTAAAATCCACTCATAGTCTAATTTCTGCCCTGCACACTCTTTTTAGTTTTGTCATAATCAGCTTATTTCTATGATTTTTAATCAGTTAGTTATAAGGTATATGTAGGATCTAGGCCTGCTTGATAGATCTTTGAGCCTTTGTGGATCGGTAGAAAGCCTATGTAATCACAAGCACGCTACAAGAGAATCTCTGAAAATAAACTAATAAAGAAGAAGAATAACTATAAAGACTTTGATCCTCTATGAATCTTTTATTAACTAAGGATATTAAGAATTTGATTGATTACAAAACTCATAGCTGCATGTTTCTTTTATACTACAAGAAACCCTAATGCAGCATTACTATGAAAACGTGTAAATAGATATACACTATCTCTTCCTAAATTAACTCTAACAAACTTTCTAAACATACGGTATTACCCGCAGCAATGACAACTAACAGCAGAAACAAACTAACACTACCAGCAGGAACTACATACCTGCCAGCAGGAACTAATACTACTACCAGCATCAATGAAATAAATATTATTCTAATAATTCCTAACAATCCTCCCCTAAACTTGAATTTGACTTGGTTAACTTCAAGTTTCTTGATAGATCTTTGACGTCCAGGGATAGAGGATTGAAACAGCAGCAACAGAAAGTAACTAGCAGCAACATCAGCTTTAAGCACAAACTTTCAGCAGCAAGCTCTATGTATAAACAGCAACAGGAAAACACTTCATCTTAATCTGGTCATCATCTGAAAGGCAATGTACTTGATCTTCACAGCAACCATGACTTATTGTACATCAAATCTTGTAAGTTTCATACTATTCTCATCACTTCCAGGTGTGTTAACTCCTGTGAGAGGTGAATCATTGAAAATTAATGGATTTGATGTCTCTTTACCAATAGCCATCACTACTGGAGTAGCCAATGTTTAGATGTGAAAGACCATGGTACATTGACAACCATATGATTTTTAGTAAATCATCAACTATAAACGGATTTGATTTGTCTTTACCTGTAGCCGTTTGCTCAGGACTAGCCAATTCTTAGGTTAGAATAACCTTTGGTGAATTGAATACCAAATATGGTTTTCCACTGCCTTTACCGCAAGCCATATTCTTGTGGGCTAGCCAATTCTTTGGAAACCCTAAAGGGTAAAATCCATGGTGAATTGAGAACCATTCAACTCTCAGTAATGAAAATGGGTGAGTTGAAGACCCTATAGTTTTGAGCAAACTATTAAAGCTGTCAACGGATTTGATAATCACACCAGAGCCGTACCCTCATGGTGAGTCAACTCTTTCTTGTCTGCAAGACATGGTGAGTTGATTACCATTTGTGGTGTGGTTAAAAACCAACACTGTACCTGAAAATAAAGTTAGTAGACAATCTATACAAATTATTATTATTATTATTATTATTTATTTATTTTTATTTATTTTTTTTAACTATAAAATTAGAAAGAAAATAAAATAAACAGAAAGAAAACAAACAAATGAAAATGAAAAATGTACAACAATAAGCATAAAGAGTACCATGATCAAGCAGAAGATGCTTTGGCAGCAGCAAGTTGATTCCGGATAAACCTGACCAATTGCCCAGCTGTGGTTAAGTCATTTCCCACTGCCATTTAGTCAATCTTCAACTTATGCTTTAACATCCTTTCCATAAGCTCTACTGATAAAGGATATGGAACATCTACAAACATAAAGAACACCTGCCAAGAAATAGTCTCCAAGACATGAACATTAGAAGAAGTATATAACCTCCAACTGTGTACTCTCCATGACTGTTGATTAGCCCACACATTATAAGTATCTCCTCCCTCAAAAGAATCCATCAAAACTTTCAAATCCCCCTAGAGAATAAGACCAATCCCAGTAGCCTTATGGGTTTCATAATACTTCACCACCATACCATATAGGTTTATCAAGTCTTGCTTGTCCACCCGATTCAAAATCTCCCTAAGAAATGTAAAATATTTGGTTTTCCCATCAAGTGTGTACAAGGCATGTATTTCTCCTTGAGGAATAGGAAGAACCTCCCAAGCAGAAATATGAGACCAAGGGTGAGGAGAATCATCTTCAGATTCACTTTCAGAATCAAACTAAAGTAATTCCTGATCATCCATGTCTGCAAGAGGCTTTGATGAAGACTTCTTAGCATGACTCTTCTTCCTGATTCTTGGAGTGGAAGAAGATGAGTGAACTGTAGAAGGTGTCACCTCAGGAATAGGAACCTCTTTTGGTACACCAGGTGTAAAACCCTGAAATTCGGATTCCAAATTTTACGTCTAATTTGAGCCTTTACCAAAGTTTGTAACAATTATTTTGACACCTAAAAACTATATGTTATAAATATAATGACAATTATATAAACTAACTTATGTTACACATTAATAATATGAAATTGCTACATAATTTAAACCTTCCTAAATCACTTAAGTTATCACACATTTAGTAGACTTATAGTATCCGAGATTTTCTTTCTTTTTACACAATGAATCCCACAATACACGGCCCAATGACCACATACATATCCAACCTTTAAATCAAGCCATTAAATGATAATTATTACTTTCTTAAAGTAGACACGCTCCTCTTCTTAAATTGTTTGATACGTTTCTTTTCCCTATTCAACCCATATGACAAACCATAACACACAAATCTGTTATTTCTTTCCTCTCCTCTCATTCATACGAGACACACAATCTCCTCTCTCAAAATCAAGACTTCAAATGTTGCTTCTGTTGGCGTTCATGACATTCATTATCACTTCACATGATTTGGAAAAGATTTGAGCATATCAACATACAAGTTGCCTCCAATATCCCGAGTTAGTCGACAGTTTATATGCAGCCATTCTCATACACTCTTTGCAAAATCTATCAAAAACCAGTGAACAAAACTTAAAATCATTATTACCTTCGCATGAGAATAGGTGAGTGCCTGTGAGCGTCGAGACTTCAGTTTCATTTGCTAGTTCGAGTAGGGTTCGGGCTGTGGTCCGTGCTTTGGATTAGTTTGGTTCGTGGCTGGTAGTTTGCTTCAGTCTCATTCCTTGGAGGTGTAGAGCTCGCGACTTAAACTCGGTTAACCGATTGTGTACGTCAGGGTTTCGGGTTCCATCTCATATCGTTGAATCTTGGTGTTGTGTACGTTCAGCCGTGTTCGTATCTTCGGTTTTGATCCTCCTCGTCTAAGGTATCTATGAACCGAAATATATGGGGCTAGATATAATTACATGCATGATCAGTTATGACATGGGGCTAGATGTATTTACATGCATGGTCAGTTATAACAACACTTTATGATTTATATATATATGACTATACACATTCATGAAATATATGGGGCTAGACATATTGTCATGCTTGATCAGTTATAACACACCAGTATCATGTTAAGATATTCAGTTATATGGTAACCTGATATATATATTATAGTAGAATCATAATCGATAATCACCAGTAAGGATGAATCCTTTGCGGGTTTTAAACATGTTGAGCGTCTATAAAAACTACTAAACCTATGAATGACATGGGCAACAATTTTCGTATCTTAAATGGAGTAAAAGAATGGGTAATTGTGGCGTGTCGGAATGACTAGGAAAAGATGTCGTGTATGTGTGATTTATGATGTCGAGTACAGGTTGTTATTTTATGTGTGTTGCTATGTGTCGTGTGGTGGTAATAGGTTCATGTCGAATGTGTTCAAAGATGAGTGGTGTTAGGGTGGTTTTGGGTCACGTTAAAATGGGTCGTTGTGGCTGTTAAGCGTGTGGTTCATGGGTGTGATTTTGTGTCAAGTTTAGTGGTGATAGAATGGGCGAGTCAAGATGGGTTCGAGTGGGTCGTATATGGGTTATTATGGCTTGTGTAGTGGCGTTAGAATGGTTCAGAAAAAGGGGATTTTGGATTGATGTGTTAAGCGTAAATTAAAGTTGCATGAGAACAGGTATGAAGTAAATTGAATTAGTCACGTATGAAACTGTTATAAATAGGTAAATTACACTTTAGGCCCTCAACTTTATTAAAATTGACAAGTATAGACCCTAATTACTAAAAATGTCATATATAGCCCTAAACTAAAATATTGATTATAGTAAGTCTTCAAGTTTATTAACATTTATAATCTTAAACTTTGGTAAATTACGTATTTAGCCTAAACTTTACTAAATTGACATAATTAATCCTAAACTGTTATAAATGCCATTTTAACCCTTAAATATTATAAATTGTCAATAATAACCTTAAAGTATTAAATTACTAGATCGGGAAGATTCCTAAATACGACGGGTTTCCAAAATAATAGAAAGTTAGTAAAAATAGAAAGCCGACTAAAATGAGTAATCTGATTTAAAATAAGTTATTAACTAAGACGACCATAAATTCGTGTAGATTCGCTGAAGAAGGAGTTTGCTTCCGATCTTTATTTTTCTGTTATGTTTTCACTTGCGGTCTAAGGTACAGATATTCTACCCTTTTTCAGTAAGGGTGTTTTCACTCTCATGACTTGATCTTGATCTCTGTTTTGTTATAAGATTCCCTGAAGCCATTGCTATGATCCCTTGTACTTTGATTCATTCGTTGATATGTTTCGTTGGTATGATGATCCATTTGACATTCGTTCATCATGATCCTTATGATTTAGTACTTGACATATTTCGTTCGTTACCCTATGTCATGAGTATTCGAATCACTTGATACTTGTAAGGTTAATTTGGTATTGTAACTCGATGTGAAAACCTTTCTTAATTTTATCATGGAAATGTTTTGGGAAAAACTATTTTAAAATGATGTTTATGAGCACGAGGCGATACCACTTTTATATGGAATTTTACTAACCTTTATGAAAAATACTTTTAAAGACTATCCTTATGAAAACCATTATTAAAAGATTTCTTTAAAGGAACATTTGATAGGAACCTTTGAATTGAACCTTGCTATGAATCATTTGAGTTCGAACCTTTGATTATGAACTTTTGGATATTCTGATGACTTTGATGACTTAGACATTTGACTTTGAGATGATTTGACATTTGACCCTTCAGTTTGATACCCGAGCCAAAATTGTTTCCTACCCATGAAGGTAACATGGCCATGTCATTGATGCACCAAATGACATGACTCTAGTGTGGTCGAGTGATGTTCCACACCGTCCCCTTTTTGTTATTTGATTATGAGCTCAAGAAGATATACATTTGGCCACTATGATTTGTTCGCGGGGGCGTATGGATGCATCCTAGATTTGTTTTGTATTCGAGGGATATATCATGATATGATTTGATTATTATTTGGTGACTGATGTTGTGTGCGATACACGTCTTTCACATGTTCGGGAGCTAGCTACTCCATGGTTACTATATTTGATTTATTTGGGCTCGTGGTGGATTACTGACCCCTTCTTACTTTTGTTATTCATTTGTCTATACCTTATGCTTTCCCCAATGCACCATACTATATATGTTCGTTCATTTCTTTTCATTTTCGTTTATATATATCTGTTCACTGGGCTTTTTAAGCTCAGCCGCATTTCTTTCCTGCGGCAGGTTTTAGTTTGGATGCTGGGTTTTGGGTGGAGAGTACCATGGACTTAGAAGACTATCCTGGATTTAGAGATGACTAGAAGAGATTTGCATTTCAGACTTAGTATTTTGTTATTGTTCTCATTTGTAACCTTGTACTTCATATTTTTCCTTTGTAACCTTTAGAATTCATTTGTATTATTTAAGTCATATGCTTGTGTTTGCTTTGATATGTCACCATAACGTAATACTTCTACCCTTATCGGTTTGGGGTGTTACAATTATGGTATCAGAGAACAGGCTGCGACTTGTAATATATTTACCCTTGACCAGTGAAGTTTGGACCATTAAGTTTCCACTGTAGGCGCTCATAAGACAACCTTTGAGAATTTGCTTTAGGATTTTTCCCCATAGGAACTTAAGTTATTACCGGTTAGGAGTGGGTAGACTAGGATATCTATGTATGAAGCATTGTTTCCGCATCACTCTGATTCGTGCCTCTGCCCTTAGTTTTGCCTCATAAGAACATTTGTTTCAGAAGTTGAAAAGTTTTGAAACCAAAGCTTAGTAACCAAGTATGTTTGGAATACCTCGGAAACTACATGGATACCTTACACCATTTAAGTTTCACCTTCTATTTTAATCTCAAATTCTGACCTGTTTGGTAAACAGTTTGATACCTTTCCGACCATCCTGAAGGTCATTCAACCATAATGTGTTTGACACATTCTATGAATTCATTACTCATGCCGGATATGAAATGTATCATCTGATACTACTCAGTTCTGCGTAATTCATTATTACTCCTATGAGAACTCTCGTAATTATTAACCACGGATATAGGAAGTTTTGTTCCCTCCTTTTTAATGATGAACCTTGTCTACCAACCAGTTCCTTTAGAAGGATATGATGGAAATACTATCTCAGTACGGAATCGTTAACTGAGCATGATGATGCTGATAACTGATATTCCATACATCACACTTTTGACAGCTATACGATGTTCGTATTACCGATGATACACACCTTACATGCCACTTATGCTAAAAAGCTAAACAAGATTCCAACACCTCGAACGGTTCGCTTATCTATCTCAAACACTTTGATGAACCATGTACTTGACTCCGATATACGAACTATCCGTCTGGTTTAACGACCGTATTCGTTCTTTGAATCCGTTTACTTTTGATATAATTGACTTTGAGGTCTGTTGGTTATGGATTGATTGGCTCTTCATAAGCTTCATAGACTACCATATCTGATATGTGACCTTTAGCAATCTGCTTCACCCTACTTTTGTTATGATGACTCCCAACCGCTTAAATATGTTAAGATTAATGTTGCTATGGAAGCACAGACCCCGATCTCATTTTACTGTCAAGTTTCTCCTGACACCTATTAGTATCCGCCGTTGGAAGCCCTGACATTGGAAGTATTTTGTTGTACGAAAATCTTCTGATGAACCTCTTGGTATTCCCTCCTGGTTGGGAGGTAGAGTTGGTATAGAACTGATCTCAGTTGACGAAACCATGATGCCATAGAAGTTGAGAGATTGAAGGAGCTGATGGAATATGATTGTTGTTCACCCTAGTGTTTTCTTCGGATGCTCCTATTGGGTTATGAAAAAGAAAGAGGGAAGTATGCGGCGGCGTATCGACTATCGTGAACTCAACCGTATCACTATCCGTAATCATTATCCATTTCCGCGCGTCAATGATTGATTTGGTCTATCTTTGAAACTCCGTATCAGTTAGTATCTTTTGGATTTGAAGAAGGTGAAGAAAACCACCCCAAGGAACTCTGAGAAGGGGGTTGACTAATCGAGAGTGATCTCCGTGAAGTATTTCAGTTTTATTCGTGAAGAAGAAGGCAGAAAATGTGGAGTAATGTGTAAATTCTCTGAGACGATTCCTAAAGCTGCTTTCGTACTCATTGTAATCATTATGAGGTTAATGATGCCAATTGTATTGGCTAATAGAATCATGTTTTCTCGAGTATTTGGACAAATTGTCATAGTATGACGTTGTGTTGTGTTCAGAGAGGAAAGAGGAACATGGAGATCATTTTTGTATTAAGTTGAAATGAACCTTTGTCCTAGAAGAGTATATTTGATTTGGCATTCGTAAGCTACAGCAGATAGTACTACTATGGATTCTGAGAAGACTGAGTTGTCCACCAAATGAACCAAGATCGATGAAAGTTACTGAGGTTAGAAATCTTACAGAAGAGTAGTGGAAGATGTTCACTGCACGCAACCTGGAATTGACAGCAGCGGTGGTTACCTTGAAGATTGGAAGACACTTCTTGCAATGACGAAGGTGGTGGCGGACATAGAAGGAGAATGTAATCGAGTTAGCGAATTTTAAATGGTGCTAGAGGACCTGTTGAAGACACGCAGTCTTGCTTCTCTATTCATTTTAGTTGTACTATGATGAATTGAGAGCAGAAGCAGACTTGCGGATGGAAGGATGCACAGTGATTATGTCAGAGACTCCCGTGGCTACACCACAGTTTCAAGAAGAGGTACCGAAGGCTTGAGGGACCAGACTCAAGTTTATAATTTCCTTTTCACCGTATGATCAGATGGACAAACGTAGGCAGACTACTCGAATTTGGAAGAAATTTTGAAATCATGTATTTGAGTGGACGATTTTGGAATAAACACTTGTGGTTGGATGAGTTGATTCTATGGAGGATGAAGTCATTGATGACGTATTCACTTCTGTTTAACCCACTTAAGCTTCCGTTACTGATGATAAGATCTTTTGGATGATTTGGGTTCTCTATTAGTATTTCCGTTTTGTGTTATTTCTGCGTATGTTGGATGACGGTTTTGATATGAGAATTTTGACGCTTTGGACGATGTGTTTCATTTAGTACTTACTAATTCCGTTACGTTATTTGTACGATTTGTTTCTCTGATTTTGAATTCGTAATGATGATCGATTCGGACCAACCCTAGGGGATAAAAGGACTGTTAGGTGGTTAAGATAAGTTGCTTATTTCACGACTTGAGATAAAGTATGGTCATCATGAGAGCATATTTATATGATGCTAGTATTATGACGTCTGGCCAACGTGATAATACTTACATCATATAACGTGCACTTATTGTGATCATAGGATATTTCGAGGAGTGCCTTAGAAGCCTTAGAATTTCTGATATCTGATTGAGACCTTAGGTTCATTCTACCTATACGCTTAATCTGCCTTCATCATTATACGATTTGATACATTTGGATACTCAACCTGCGGTTGTTGACCTATGTGCTTCTGATAAGAATCATAGGTTCTGTTGTAGAGCTTTCTGCCATTTGATGTTATCAAACAATCCGTTTTTTGTCTGTATGGATTCGATCTGTTACCATGAAGGAGTACACCTATGTTTTGCTATATATACGTCTCACATTCGATGAATCTGTTCATGATGATCTGCTATGAGTTAAGATATGAGATTTTGGACTTGGAGGAAACAAGACCTGTTTGTTTATGAGAACACCTTTGAAAAGTAATACTAAGACGAGGCTATTTGAGAATCTGATGAGTTAAACATTTATATCACCCTAATGTTTGCTACAATTCGATACGTTCTCATCTGATTTGTCTATTTCTATTCCACGGACGGGATATCCGTCAAATCCTACTTTTCCTAGTATCTCTTCTGAGGGGATACAATTATCATGTGTTACGTTGGCATATTATTCTTTTATTGAAATTCATTGTGGTACGTCTTTTCTGAAGAAGCCAAAGCTATTTTGATCAACGAGATAGAGTCATGAGAAACAAGTCCTCCACATTTTCCGCTCACGGTTCGTTAGAAGGGAAAAAGTTGTAAAACCCTGAAATTCGGATTCCAAATTTTACGTCTAATTTGAGCCTTTACCAAAGTTTGTAACAATTATTTTGACACCTAAAAACTATATGTTATAAATATAATGACAATTATATAAACTAACTTATGTTACACATTAATAATATGAAATTGCTACATAATTTAAACCTTCCTAAATCACATAAGTTATCACACATTTAGTAGACTTATAGTATCCGAGATTTTCTTTCTTTTTACACAATGAATCCCACAATACACGGCCCAATGACCACATACATATCCAACCTTTAAATCAAGCCATTAAATGATAATTATAACTTTCTTAAAGTAGACACGCTCCTCTTCTTAAATTGTTTGATACGTTTCTTTTCCCTATTCAACCCATACGACAAACCATAACACACAAATCTGTTATTTCTTTCCTCTCCTCTCATTCATACGAGACACACAATCTCCTCTCTCAAAATCAAGACTTCAAATGTTGCTTCTGTTGGCGTTCATGACATTCATTATCACTTCACATGATTTGGAAAAGATTTGAGTATATCAACATACAAGTTGCCTCCAATATCCCGAGTTAGTCGACAGTTTATATGCAGCCATTCTCATACACTCTTTGCAAAATCTATCAAAAACCAGTGAACAAAACTTAAAATCATTATTACCTTCGCATGAGAATAGGTGAGTGCCTGTGAGCGTCGAGACTTCAGTTTCATTTGCTAGTTCGAGTAGGGTTCGGGCTGTGGTCCGTGCTTTGGATTAGTTTGGTTCGTGGCTGGTAGTTTGCTTCAGTCTCATTCGTTGGAGGTGTAGAGCTCGCGACTTAAACTCGGTTAACCGATTGTGTACGTCGGGGTTTCGGGTTCCATCTCATCTCGTTGAATCTTGGTGTTGTGTACGTTCAGCCGTGTTCGTATCTTCGGTTTCGATCCTCTTCGTCTAAGGTATCTATGAACCGAAATATATGGGTTAGATATAATTACATGCATGATCAGTTATGACATGGGGCTAGATGTATTTACATGCATGGTCAGTTATAACAACACTTTATGATTTATATATATATATGACTATACACGTTCACGAAATATTTGGGGCTAGACATATTGTCATGCTTGATCAGTTATAAAACACCAGTATCATGTTAAGATATTCAGTTATATGGTAACCTGATATATATATTATAGTAGAATCATAATCGATAATCACCAGTAAGGATGAATCCTTTGCGGGTTTTAAACATGTTGAGCGTCTATAAAAACTACTAAACCTATGAATGACATGGGCAACAATTTTCGTATCTTAAATGGAGTAAAAGAATGGGTAATTGTGGCGTGTCGGAATGACTAGGAAAGGATGTCGTGTATGTGTGATTAATGATGTAGAGTACAGGTTGTTATTTTATGTGTGTTGCAATGTCTCGTGTGGTGGTAATAGGTTCATGTCGAATGTGTTCAAAGATGAGTGGTGTTTGGGTGGTTTTGGGTCACGTTAAAATGGGTCGTTGTGGCTGTTGAGCGTGTGGTTCATGGGTGTGATTTTGTGTCAAGTTTAGTGGTGATAGAATGGGCGAGTCAAGATGGGTTCGAGTGGGTCGTATATGGGTTATTATGGCTTGTGTAGTGGCGTTAGAATGGTTCAGAAAAGGGGATTTTGGATTGATGTGTTAAGCGTAAATTAAAGTTGCATGAGAACAGGTATGAAGTGAATTGAATTAGTCACGTATGAAAATGTTATAAATAGGTAAATTACACTTTAGGTCCTCAACTTTATTAAAATTGACAAGTATAGACCCTAATTACTAAAAATGTCATATATAGCCCTAAACTAAAATATTGATTATAGTAAGTCTTCAAGTTTATTAACATTTATAATCTTAAACTTTGGTAAATTACGTATTTAGCCTAAACTTTACTAAATTGACATAATTAATCCTAAACTGTTATAAATGCCATTTTAACCCTTAAATATTATAAATTATCAATAATAACCTTAAAGTATTAAATTACTAGATCGGGAAGATTCCTAAATACGACGGGTTTCCAAAAAAATAGAAAGTTACTAAAAATAGAAAGTCCTTAAAAATGGAAAGCCGACTAAAATGAGTAATCTGATTTAAAATAAGTTATTAACTAAGACGACCATGAATTTGTGTAGATTCGCTGAAGAAGGAGTTTGCTTCCGATCTTTATGTTTCTGTTATGTTTTCACTTGCGGTCTAAGGTACAGATATTCTACCCTTTTTCAGTATGGGTGTTTTCACTCTCATGACTTGATCTTCATCTCTGTTTTGTTATAAGATTCCCTTAAGCCATTGCTATGATCCCTTGTAATTTGATTCATTCGTTGATATGTTTCGTTGGTATGATGATCCATTTGACATTCGTTCATCATGATCCTTATGATTTAGTACTTGACATATTTCGTTCGTTACCCTGTGTCATGAGTATTCGAATCACTTGATACTTGTAAGGTGCATTTGGTATTGTAACTGGATGTGAAAACCTTTCTTAATTTTATCATGGAAATATTTTGGGAAAAACTATTTTAAAATGATGTTTATGAGCACGAGGCGATACCACTTTTATATGGAATTTTACTAACCTTTATGAAAAATACTTTTAAAGACTATCTTTATGAAAACCATTATTAAAGATTTTTCTAAAGGAACATTTGATAGGAACATTTGATAGGAACCTTTGAATTGAACCTTGCTATGAATCATTTAAGTTCGAACCTTTGATTATGAACTTTTGGATATTCTGATGACTTTGATGACTTAGACATTTGACTTTGAGATGATTTGACATTTGACCCTTCAGTTTGATACCCGAGCCAAAATTGTTTCCTAGCCATGAAGGTAACATGGCCATGTCATTGATGCACCAATGACATGACTCTAGTGTGGTCGAGTGATGTTCCACACCGTCCCCTTTTTGTTATTTGATTATGAGCTCAAGAATATATACATTTGGCCACCATTATTTGTTCGCGGGGGCGTATGGATGCATCCTAGATTTGTTTTGTATTCGAGGGATATATCATGATATGATTTGATTATAATTTGGTTACTGATGTTGTGTGCGATACACGTCTTTCACATGTTCGGGAGCTAGCTACTCCATGGTTACTATATTTGATTTGTTTGGGCTCGTGGTGGATTACTGACCCCTTCTTACTTTTGTTATTCATTTGTCTATACCTTATGCTTTCCCCAATTCACCATACTATATATGTTCGTTCATTTGTTTTCGTTTTCGTTTATATATATCTGTTCACTGGGCTTTTTAAGCTCAGCAGCATTTCTTTCCTGCGGCAGGTTTTAGTTTGGAAGCTGGGTTTTGGGTGGAGAGTACCTTGGACTTAGAAGACTATCCTGGATTTAGAGATGACTAGAAAAGATTTGCATTTCAGACTTAGTATTTTGTTATTGTTCTCATTTGTAACCTTGTAATTCAGATTTTTCCTTTGTAACCTTTAGAATTCATTTGTATTATTTAAGTCATATGCTTGTGTTTGCTTTGATATGTCACCATAACGTAATACTTCTACCCTTATCGGTTTGGGGTGTTACACCAGGAACAACAACAGTAGAGGTTGGAGAAGATGGAACCTCAGTAGAAATGAATGTTGTTCCCTGAGCAACTTCAGAAGGAATGGAAGTTGGTGGATCAGCTGGAATATAGGACTCCTTAGGTGATTGTGGGGAAGTCTCAAGAGCAGAGGCATCACCAGTATGCTCAGCATAATCAGTGAGCTTAACCCTCTTAGAAGAAGAATCTTCCAATACAGGTTCAGTTCGGGCTAAAATTTATTTCATGATCCTGTCATAGTGCATCTTGAGTTCGTCATCTGACAATTTCTTCACTTGAGCCATGCTCCACCCAATAGTATAGAGTGCGGAACTCTGGTTCTTGACAACATTCAGCATATAATTTCTTTGTTGTGCTTGTGTAGGAGGTTTAACTCTTTTCTCCTTTGCTTTCTTTTTTGCAGCAGCCTGACTCCTCTTTCGCACCAAAGACATAAAATCCCCCAAAGTGTCTTCATCTCTTCTAGCATTTAAGAATTCTAATAGTTGGTCTGCTCTTTCTACTGCAGTCAAACCTGGAATGTTCTTAATTTCCTCAAACTTTGCTCTCAGCTCAGAATCAGCAATAATGAATGACATAACTGGATCATCAGACTCTTCTGCTAAGCCTCTTGCATACAGCTCATCTTGTCGTTTGATGAACTCAAATAAGTACATTTTATTATCATCATTTATCCTATTTATTTGACTTGTTTTATTATATTATATATGAGAATTGATACGTTAATGTTTACTTTTGTAATTCTCAGGTAAAAACAAGTATTATGTGAAACTTGGCGATTTTGGACTAATTATGGAGCAAAACAAGCAAGATGTTAAGAGTCTACTGAAATGTACAAGATCAAGATCATTCTGCTCCAGATACGCCGCAACATACTTCTTACATACGGCGTATCACTATCAAGATTTCACAAGTTACAATCCAAGACAGCAAAGGACATGCGCCGCATAGAGAAATGGAGTTACGCCGCATCTTAAGGCGGTGTACGAATATTCCTGAATATATTAATCTTGGACCCCACGCGAAGTTAAGTCAATGCGCCGCATCTACTTATCCTATGCGCCGCATCTAACCCTCAGACAGAAACTATAAATACCCCAAGGTCAGACGAATTTAAGAGGTTGGACAGTGCAAGATACCATACATACGAGTACCAAACCAGAGACGAATTCAGACTTATTAGCAGCACAAGACACACCCTGAACGAAGATACAAGAGCTGTAAGAAGGTCCTACATGTATTCAATTCATTAAGTAGTTTTGTTTTATTGTATTAGTACACTTTAATTCATCAGGATTGATGGGCTGAAGTCATGTGACTACGGAAAATCATGATCACCCCTTAAAATTGCTTTCCCATTAATTAAAGTTTATATGTTGATGTCTTTGGTGACTTTTATTAGTGCATTGATAACCTCTGTTTCTAGCTGAGCATTGCTTGGGTCGCCATGCCCCTTCCTCGCCTATCTATTCTAGCGTATACGAAACATGGGCATCACAAATGCTCAATATTCTAGTATAGTGGGATAGACATAAGTAATCATTAAGGGTTTACTCGCCCATATCATTAGAGCCAACGAGAAAGGGTTAATTATATACACTTCATATAAAACTAGCAATAAAACAAGTGACAAGCTACTTAATTATCAGGACAGGTCTTCTTATTGTCTCAAGTATCTATCTGTGTACGTGTGTGCTAATCGCTGATTCATGCTCATTAGTTTAGTTTTCCATTTAATTATAACCAAACCGTGCCAGTCTCTCCGGCTGAACCCCCCTTGCGTTAGATTAGGTTGTATAGCTAACTTAAGATATTAAAATACTGATTAGAATAACTAGATAATACGTTCCACTCTTAGTGATCGACACTCTACTTACCATTATATTCATACTGACTGGGTACACTGCTCGTTAAGTGTGTGTTTTATTGATAAGTCGGCTAAATATAAATTTAAAACTTAAGTAGGCATTAATACTGCTAAACCGCAACGACACATCACGCGCGCACCAAGTTTTTGGCGCCGCTGCCGGGGAGTGAATTGTTATTATATGTTAATTTGATTAGTATTTTAATTAGGTTTTTCTTTTTAATTTTTAGATTCTAACCACTAACCCCGTTGTATATTAGATAGATTGCATTCATTGTATTATTTGCATATTTTCTGTTTTTGTGTGTTTTATTTTCTTTAATTATTGTTTCTTTTTGTTTGTTTTTTTTTATTTTTTTTTATTTTTCTTTTTCTATTTTTCTGCATTCTGCTATCGTTGTACTGTGCTAATACAAACGATACGGCGCATCTGTTTTCACAGATACGGCGTATTGCGTTTAATTTTTATAAAATACAACGCGTTTAATAAATTCGAGTACGACGCATCTTTCCCCAAGATACGGCGTATTGTGTTTTTAATAAGAAATTTTTCTAAACCCTAACGCCATACGACGCATCTGTTTTCACAGATACAACGTATTGCACTAGTACAAAAACGACCTATGGTCACACATGGTCGATTTGGAACAGCCACACATTCAAATATTTGTGTGGCTGAAGGTAGGTAAATTGACAGCATTTACGAATTAGTCACACATGAGCATTTCGAATGTGTGACCATAAGAACTCTATTGCCACACAATCGACCCTTATGTGACTAAACGTAACTGGTGATTTTGTTCCAGATCATTTAGTCACATATGCATTTGGAACGTGTGACAAATACAAGTAACCTTGATGCCATATATGGTCACACTAAACTTATAGTCACATTTGCTTCTAATAGTATGACCAAATGCCATATACGGTCACACAAAACAGTTTGTCACACATTATTTAAGTGTAGCCAAAATCCAGTACATATAGTCACACTAAACAGTTTGTCACACATTATTTAAGTGTAGCCAAAACATGATTTGTGTGACTAAATGTTAACAAAGGCCACACAAAAACCAAATTAATGTGGCAAGTGGATGATCAATAGTCACACAAAATACACATTCCTTCACTTTAAATAGCATATGGTCACACTTATTAACACTTTTGGTCACTTGATGGTTAGTTGTATGTGACTAAATACACTCCCATAGTCCGTGTGTTAAATTTATATGTAATATTTTACATGTCCTGCACTTATTTTCTCCCAAAATTAAATTTCCCTCTTAACTTTTCACAACCTCAGCCTAAATTTTTCCACAAAATGAAATTGCCCGCTTAAATTTTTCCCCAAAATCAAATTCACCCTCCACCCATCTTTTTATCTTTTCTTTTTTATCAAATCTCATATATTTTTTCTATGATCTCACATATGTTTTTTCCCCAAAATCATATATTTTTATCAAATCTCATATATTTTTTCCCCAAAATCAGATCTCACCCCTCTCCACCGCCACCCTTCACCGCCTCACACGCCGCCTCCCAACTGACCACCACCTCCACAGCCGCCTCACGTTTGCCACTTGAATAATGTTTTTTCTTATCGGAGATTCCTTACAAGAGAGCACAGAAGTAAGGAAGATAACATTTACTGGTTCAACTGGTGTTGGAAAGAAATTGATGGCTGGTGCATCCGAGACTGTTAAAAAGGTAGTCATACTAAAATTCCTATGTTTAGTACCTTCAAAATTTGTTGTAGTTTCTAGTGTTAAAAGAATAAATATTAACTGTTGATTGTTGTAGGTATCTCTTGAACTTGGTGGTAACGCACCTTGCATAATCTTCGATGATGCAGATCTGGAAGCGGCGGTCAAAGGGAGCGTAAGTGACTTGCATTTTTGTTCCAATCAATTTCATTCCAATACTAACGAATTACTCATTCTGTGATTTCATAATACGGGACAACAATGTGTCTGTACGAATAGAGTACTTGTGCAACAATGTTTTTGTTTTGTTTTAATTAATTTTATATTTTTATTGCTATTTTTTATATGTTTTTATATATGTTATTGGATTATATGAATTTGTTGTGTGATATATGAAATAAAGATAAAAGTTTGATTCATTTATGTAGTTTGTTAATTGATTTATGTTGTTGTTTTTTTGAGGTTGTTATGTTATTGGTCTGCTCTGTTGCAAACAAAAAAAAAAAAAAAAAAAAAAAAAAAAAAAAAAAAAAAAAAAAAAAAAAAGTTGTTATGAATGAAAAGTTGAAGCTTGTTATAATTTTTAGATGATTGTATAGATATTCAATTATTTCAGAGAGTAATAGGTGGTGTTCAAATTTGTTGAGAACTGTAATAGTTTTGATTTGCAATTTAGCTTATTGGGTTTGTTGTAGTTTAAGTACTATGTGTTTGTTTCATTGCGTTTATTCAAATTTGTTGAGAACTTTAATATTTTTCTATTTCAGAAGGAGGCAGAGGTTAATGAAGGGAAAAGCAAAACTGATAATGCCAGAAGCAATCCACAGGGGGATGGAACCGCAAGCAGGTAACTTTTTGTTTTTCTTTAGCATTCGGCTTAATGTGCAAGGGGTACCTACGAAAAGAAATATCAATTTAAACTTTGTATAGACCTTTCTCTTGTCGAGTTCTATCTGCAGGTGTAAATGTCATGTACTCGTTTATACCCTTTATGATAGTTTGATGACATGTTTTCTTTCTATGTATAGGTATATTATGCACGGCTTAAAATCACGCGAAAAGAATGTGTGGTCAAACACATGTTTTCTATTGATTGGAAGTTATGGAGGTATTATTTGCCCAAAACACCTGCTCGGTCCATGACTATTCGTATGCTTGGTTGAGTTTCTGGTACTAATATTAACAAAATTTTCACCTAATAGAAACATGTATCTGTATAATTTTTCTGTTTGTGTGTGTGGTGTAAATCTAACCATATTCTTTTCGTAACTTTTATCTATACAGACCCCAAGTACTGCACCACCAAATACAGAAATGGAAGCCAAGGCCTATGAAGGCAAGGAAAAGGCTACAAGTAAAAAGTCTAAGGGAACTTCAGGGAAAGGCAATGTCATTGGTGTGAGAACCAAAGAGAGTGGGAAGGCAGCATCAAGTTCAGGGAATGATGGTGCCACCCAAAGGTTTGCAATTATAGGATTATATTTCAGCTTTTAATTGTTTTCCAATATGAATAATGGCGTTATTCTTTTGTCATTATCACAAGGCAAAAGCAACCCTTAATAACTAATTTTTGAACTAAACAGTGCCGACAATGGAAGTGATGGTTCATCGGATGGAAGTGACGAAGTGACAGTCAACCAAATAACGCCTAGTTATTGTTCTGCCAACTCACTCCTTCTCTCTATTTATATTTAGGTGGACTTCAAGCCTGCTCTGGTCTCTAGTATTGAACTGCGGTTTGCTTTTGAGGTATAAAAATCTTATCAAGCTTGTGTTTGGTACTTATGAAAACCAATGGACATTACTTCACATGAGCAATAGCCATAACTACTTCTACTTATATTGCAGCCGTTGACCATATATCAGGCCATTCAACTCGCTTATGCTAAACAGTTGATCCTGAAAGTATGGATGAACTGTGCATACACTACCTAGGTATTTTCATTGTATGATGAGGTAATTCCGATTCTATGTTTTGGAAATGAGTATTTGTTAATAATTGGAAAAGTTATAATAAGTATCTGAAAGAATCTATACAAAGGAAATGAAGTGTGTACTATGTATGGATATTATTACATCTACAAATTCTGGTAGTAAAATGTTACCTTGCATATGGATGTTTTTAACACTTTCATCGAGTGAAGTGATTGATTACTGATGGTAACACGTAAATGTTGCAGATTGATGTTTTTAACACTTTCATCGAGTTGCTACGTCAAACAGGAAATGCCACAAAGGGGCAGGTTGACATTGACAAATTAAGGTAAGTATTTATAGGGCCAAGTGCCAACATTCATCATCGTGAATTCAAATCCGAACTTCATGTAGAAATTCTTTGTATGTGTTTTCACCTCGATGTTTACAGGAAAAGGAAATGGCAAATACACTTCAATTCAATCTCTCGTACCCGACTGTGTATGTTTTTATCAAGCGATTTCTCAAAGCTGCAGTCTCACAAAGAGGTATGGCCTTTCATGTGATTTTATTTCTATCAGTTCTTTGACTATTCTGCAGGACTGTGAGTGCTCAAAATGGCATCAAACCGTCACTGCCATTACCTGAGACCAAGACTTCAAAGAAGAATGCCAAGAAACAACTTCAGTTACTTTCATGAATCAGAGAAAAGATAAAAAGGTTTGACGAAGAACATGAAGCCCTTGAAACTGCTAGTGTATTAGTTACAACTGTTAGTACTTCTAGTGTATTAGTTACAACTGTTAGTTATAAGTTAGTAGTGTTGGTTTATATAGTTAGTACTGCTTATATGATATATGTTAGTGGTTCTGTTATGTACATTCCAATTTTATAGTATTTGAATTTGTTTTGATATATATTTGAATTTGTTTCGATATATATTGATTTCTTAAATGTGACTAAAAGATTATATAGTCACACTTATTATCACTTTTGGCCACTTTATGCTTAATTGTATGTGACTAAATAATCAAAACAAACATGCTTTGTGTGACTAAATATTACAAAAGGCCACACAAACTAAAATTTCATGTGACCATTGGATGATCAATAGTCATACAAAATACACATTTCTTCACTTTAAACACCATATGGTCACACTTATTCACACTTTTGGCCACTTTATGATTTATTGTATGTGACTAAATACCCAAAAGAAAAATGCTTTGTGTGACTAAATGTAACAAAAGCCCACACAAAAATAAAATTCATGTGGCCATTGGATGATCAATAGTCACACAAAACACACATTTCTTCACTTTAAACACCATATGGTCACACTTATTCACACTTTTGGCCACTTTATGATTTATTGTATGTGACTAAATACCCAAAAGAAAAATGCTTTGTGTGACTAAATGTAACAAAAGGCCACACAAACATACAATTCATGTGGCCATTGGATGATCAATAGTCACACAAACCACACATTTCTTCACTTTAAAGAACATATGGTCACACTTATTCACATTTTTGGCCACTTTATGATTAATTGTATGTGACTAAATACTCAGAAGAAACATGATTTGTGTGACTAAATGGTACAAAAGGCCACACAAAAACCAAATTTATGTGGCAATTGGATGATCTATAGTCGCACAAACCATACATTTCTTCACTTTCAACACCATATGGTCACACTTATTAACACTTTTGGCCACTTTATGGTTAATTGTATGTGACTAAATATACAAAAAGAAAATGCTTCGTGTGACTATAAGAGTTTTTGGTCACACAAAGCTGATTAATCCAACTAAAATTGTACCTATTTAGTCACACATTTTAACGTTTTGGTTACTCTTTTGTAAGTGAGACTAAAAAGAACCAAAACATGTGACCGTAGGTACCCTATGGTCACACCACCTTTAGTCACACACACGAAAAAAACCATGTGTGACTATATGTATATCGTCACACATATTTGGTGTAACCAATTCCACTTTTTGTTCTAGTGTTGTCTATGTAAATTAAAAATAGTTTTTCGAATTATTAAACAGATACGACGCATCGATCTTTATCGATACGACGCATCTTCTAAATCAAAAATCTTGTATTTTGAGACGTAACAAAAATACGGCGCATTAGCTTTTGTTAATACGACGCATTTAATTTTAATAAGTATAATCGGTTTTTGATAATTTAAACTGGATACGGCGCATTCTAAAATTATAAGCGACGTATCTGCTTTCTGAATAAAAGTCTGATTAAATTTTAACGATAATAAGATACGACGTATCCAACTTTTTGGATACGGCGCATTGTCTACTGATATCAGCAACTTTTATTTTACTTTGATTGTTTCACTCTTCTTTTGCACGAGTAAGTTTTATTTCAGGAAGATGGACGATCCGGATATTACAATGGAAGAATATGTTAGGTTTGAAGAGGAAAAAGCCTTGAGCAATAATCAGGTGTATAACTGGAAGAGAGCAAGATATTGTGCACAAGTCATTGAGACGAAAGAAATTAGTATGGAAGAATACTTGTTGCTGGAAAAGGTTAAGTCAAAGAAAGAAAGAAATGGGTTGCCGTTTCAACACACTTGGTGTTTGTCAAATGATGATGAGGAGGAGTCATATACCGTGAAACCAATTCTAGCAATTGTTATTAATAGTACATTTTCTCCGGAGATTGCACAAGATGATGTGTATACGGAACCCTACATTGAAGAATATTCTGTAATCGTATTACCACCATTAGACAATCCAACGGATGAAGATGAAAAGTATTCTAATTTTGATTTTGAACCATTTGACGCCATAGATTATGATGACATACCTCAACCAGATTTTGACCCAACGAGGGATTTTGAAGAAATCTGGGATTACTTATTTAAGAATGAAATTCGGGACAATGCTGAAGTTGCAAGACCACTAGTTAAAGATGGAGATTCACAAGATGAATTGGAGTCACTTACAACACAAAGTGGTACAAATTTATTTAATATTATTAATCCCGTTACTAATAATCTTGCTAGTTTTCCTAAACAGGTTGCAAAACAAAAGAATGATGAGATCAAATTTATTACACTACCTATCGAAGCACATGAAGCACCTGTGATCAACCCGTTTTTGGTGGAGCTCGAGGAAGAATTTGGTGATGAGCTCTTAAACATTGCTATGATTGATGAAGATGATGATTTCGACCCTATGAAGGATATAGAGGAACTCGAACTTTTACTTGCTAAAGACCCTTTCTCATCTTCTGCAGAAGTCAAGGGACGCCTTACTACCAAAGAGACTAATCAAGAAGAAAGGAGACTCATTTTTCCTCAACATACTACTCTTTCAGATAAAGTGGTCAAGTCATCCAATTTATCAACCAAACCGGGTAAGAATAGGAAAGATGTACATATATTGCCAAGGTATGATCTTTATTTATTTCTTCCATCTCTACTAGCAAATTTACACTCTTTTCGTGTTTATTGCTACTATCACCCGCACTTGATCCCAAGTGGGGGGAACAACACCCTATTACACAGTAAATAAGGGTGGAGTCAGGCTCGTGACTCGAACAAAAACAAGCGCTTCGTGGGAGGCAACCCATGCTTATCTTTTATTTTATTTTATTTTCTGATTTTGTATTGAGTCTGTCAGACCCGCAGAAGATACGGTGCATCTCCATCATAAGATGCGGCGCATCACCTGCACTGGTCATATCTTATTTAACTTTCTGTCAGTATCTTAATGCGGCGCATCGCTGGTTAAGGATGCGACACATCTTCTATTCTGATCCGTATTTATTCCGGCTCGATACGGCGTATCTTCTTCCATAAGATACGGCGTATCGACTGACCTGATGATTTTCATTTTAATTTTTTAAGTTTTATTTTTACTAACTACTAATGTATTATGCAAGTTTGAACCTTCTTAACTCATGTGTGTTAAAGTCTGAATGGTATTATAGATTCCTGCATTCTTGTGGATACATCATTTTTGAAGCTTAAACGTTCTCATCCACAAGAAAGTTGATTTTTGCTCTTATACGAATAATGGAGGATCATACCGAGCAAATCTCAGGGGAGTTTTTCTGTTCTAATTCTTTTATTTTCCAGTTTTTAATCTTTGATACAAACAACGAGGACGTTGTTTAACTTAAGTGGGGGGATTGGAGAATTAGAACACTTATTTGTCCTAAACTTTTTCATAATATGCTTAAAATGCGCTTAATATATCAAAATTTAAAATTTTTTAGCATGTTTTTGTTTAAAGTCTAAATTACATAGCTGCACACATAACATTATTTTCAAAAATTGTGAACTTATCAAAATTCACAAATCTATGAGTGTGCCGGTGACTTGTAAACTTTAGAACTTTGCTTGTATACTATTCGAGACCACCATAATAAGTATTATCTATATAATTGGAATGACTTGTCTAAATTGGTAAATTTCTAGGATTACACCCAAATAGCCTTTATATGTTATGTGATATTAACTAACTACACTGGTTAGTTAACCCCCGTATAAACCTTTTGTTACTCTCATTTTTAGAGTAAGACACCCCTAGAAAAACACTCAGAGCCATTCCTTTCGTTTCTTACACCTTTGTTATAATGTTTCGTTACACCCTTACACCTTAGCCTACCCTGTAGATTAAAATCCGTGGTTAATTGCTTTAGGCAAAGTGTATTTCCTTACATTACCTGTGTTCGCGTGCGTAATTCATTATCTTTGGTTGAGTCAGGAAATTGCACAATGCAATTGGTATGAAAGTAAATATTGTATATCTTTGAGTTTATTTTTCGTGTGTTTACTACTTTCACTATTACAGTTATTTCTGAAAGTATGAAGAGTATGGAAAAATTATCCGGAAAAATAGTGATAGAAAAGTTGTGAAATTTTACACATATATGTTGATGTCAAAAAAAAAAAAAAAAAAAAAAAAAAAAAAAAAAAAAAAAGAAAAGAAAAAAAATAGAAAAGAAAAAAGGAAGAGGAAAAGTTGGATGTTTGTTTTAACCAACTTATGTAAAGTTTTGTATTAAGTGGGAGATATCACCACTATTTGTTGTATATTATATTTATGGATTGAATGGGAGTTGGCCGTTATGGGAACTTCAACTAGGATTATTCTTTGATTGAGATCTTGTTGAGCATAATTCGTGTCTACCTAAAGCGTGTGTTTCAAGTGTTAAAGCGTGAGTTATTCAATGATATGAGTATTATTCATGGGATGGTTGGGAAAGTAATTTACCACACTTAGGATTTTAATTTATCTGTTTTGTTTATTTTTCATTTTACACCAATTTGTATCCCAAATATTATCCATACCCTACATCATTCTTTATCCAAACCTTTGATTTATTGAGATTAGGGATTTGAGCAATCTTAAGTATCGTCGTCGTGGATTCGGCTATGTATTTATGATTTTGTCGCCCTTTTTGATATAATATTATTGGTGAAGATTACTTGGTCCTATCTTTAGCCTATTCGAGTTAAGGATTTGAGCAATTGCAAGTATCATGGTCGTGGATTCGATCATGTATTTGTGATTTTGTCGCCTTTTCTGGAATATGAGATTGATAGAGATTAAAAAGAATGATTAACCCTTAACCAACAAACCCTTTTTACCGCTTTAGACTTGTTATTCCTTAGCTTTAGTGGGGGAGATGCGTATACTTGCCAAGCTTATGATAGAATATTCGTCACGACTGGACAGTTAAACGATTAGATTTGCTTTTATCGAAATATTTTATTTTATTTCTAATTCGTTAAGTGTTTGGTTGTGCAATTATGACAAAATGAATACATGCTTAAATATAAAAATAAATCCTAATATCTTTTAGGATACATTTTCATAAGATTTATTCTAAGGTTTACTTGGAGACAAGTAAAGTTCAAGTGGGGGGATATTTGATGAACTCAAATAAGTACATTTTATTATCATCATTTATCCTATTTATTTGACTTGTTTTATTATATTATATATGAGAATTGATACGTTAATGTTTACTTTTGTAATTCTCAGGTAAAAACAGGTATTATGTGAAACTTGGCGATTTTGGACTAATTATCGAGCAAAACAAGCAAGATGTTAAGAGTCTACTGAAATGTACAAGATCAAGATCATTCTGCTCCAGATACGCCGCAACATACTTCTTACATACGGCGTATCACTATCAAGATTTCACAAGTTACAATCCAAGACAGCAAAGGACATGCGCCGCATAGAGAAATGGAGTTACGCCGCATCTTAAGGCGGTGTACGAATATTCCTGAATATATTAATCTTGGACCCCACGCGAAGTTAAGTCAATGCGCCGCATCTACTTATCCTATGCGCCGCATCTAACCCTCAGACAGAAACTATAAATACCCCAAGGTCAGACGAATTTAAGAGGTTGGACAGTGCAAGATACCATATGTACGAGTACCAAACCAGAGACGAATTCAGACGTATTAGCAGCACAAGACACACCCTGAATGAAGATACAAGAGCTGTAAGAAGGTCCTGCATGTATTCAATTCATTAAGTAGTTTTGTTTTATTGTATTAGTACACTTTAATTCATCAAGATTGATGGGCTGAAGTCATGTGACTACGGAAAATCATGATCACCCCTTAAAATTGCTTTCCCATTAATTAAAGTTTATATGTTGATGTCTTTGGTGACTTTTATTAGTGCATTGATAACCTCTGTGTCTAGCTGAGCATTGCTTGGGTCACCATGCCCCTTCCTCGCCTATCTATTCTAGCGTATACAAAACGTGGGCATCACAAATGCTCAATATTCTAGGATAGTGGGATAGACATAATTAATCATTAAGGGTTTACTCGCCGATAAGATTAGAGCCAACGAGAAAGGGTTAATTATATACACTTCATATAAAAATAGCAATAAAATAAGTGACAAGCTACTTAATTATCAGGACAGGTCTTCTTATTGTCTCAAGTATCTATCTGTGTACGTGTGTGCTAATCGCTGATTCGTGCTCATTAGTTTAGTTTTCTATTTAATTATAACCAAACCGTGCCAGTCTCTCAGGCTGAACCCCCCTTGCGTTAGATTAGGTTGTATAGCTAACTTAAGATATTAAAATACTGATTAGAATAACTAGATAATACGTTCCACTCTTAGTGATAGGCACTCTACTTACCATTATATTCATACTGACCGGGTATACTGCTCGTTAAGTGTGTGTTTTATTGATAAGTCGGCTAAATATAAATTTAAAACTTGAGTAGGCATTAATACTGCTAAACCGCAACGACACATCACGCGCGCACCAAGTTTTTGGCGCCGCTGCCGTGGATATAAAAGAATTAGAGCAATAAACACACCGCATCATCGTTCCTGAGCCTCTTTCCTTTCTATCTCAGCCTTTTCCTGTGCTTGTATCCTTGCTATCTCAGCCAAGGATGCTTCCTTTTGTCTATGTTGTTCCTTTGACTTATTTGATGGAGGAGTTTCAATGAGAATCTCTTTTCCTTTTCTCTTTGTTGCAGCAGAATGAACTCCAGAGGGAATAGCAGCAGGATTAGAAACAGCAGGAACAACTGTACTAGTAGATGGAACAGCTTGAGCAGCAGGAACTTCTTGGGGAGCTGTAGTAGCAGCATCCATGCTACTAGCAGATGGAACAGACTTAGAATCAGCTGGAACATCTTCACCTTCAACAGGAACATCTTTAGCAGCAGGAATGTCGTCTGAAACATCTTCATCTGCTTTGCTGGCAGCAGCAACAGTGGATTGGAATTTTTCAAAAGCTGATATTCCTTGGGACTGCTTGTTCCTTCTCCTACTGAAAGCTTGAGACTGGGTAGTTGTAGGAGGCTCAGAAAAGGTAGGTACTTCAATGTTTGCACTATCCATGGAAGCAGAAGCCAATACATTAAGTCCATCAAATTTCATATTAGCCTGATCATCTTCTGAATCAGAAAGCACACCCCTTCTTTTCTTTTGCTGAAGTTGAGCTTCCAAAGTGTTGACTCTTTCAGTTAGCTTCTGGATAGTCCCACTAAAAGTTTCTTTTGTTCCTTTGAGCTCAGTCTCCAATGAATCCACCTTTTGACCAAGATTCCTTTTGATGTCCTTTAGTTCAGACTCCAATGCTTCAACTTTCTTCATATACCTGTCAAGTAAAGTGGACATAGGAGTGAGACCATCAGAATCCTCAGCTCCACCAGCAGGAATACCTGAGGTGTTAGGAGCCTCATTGGATCTGGGTGGAGAGACAGAAGAATCTCCTCCAATATTGGTGTCAAAACCAAAAGGCTGCCTAGATGGACTAGGAGTGGATAGCCTTGAAGATGTGGGCATATCAATAGAAGGCTCAACTGGTTGGTCAACAGTTTGTTCAACAGTGGTGGCTTGGTCAATATTAGGTGCAACATTGCTTACTGGCTCACTAATAGGAGCAACTGGGGTATTGGGCCTAGGAGAGGGTGGTTGTTGGGCATCAGCAGCAACTGATGCACTTGCACCAGCAGCATTAGAAGCCCCAACATCAGCTGGAATGGATACACTAGTACCAGCAGCATCAGGTGCAGGTGGTGTATTACCACCAGCAGTATCAGCTGCACCAGCAGAATCATGGTCCCTTGGCAACATAGCAGCCAAAAGAGGCCGATGTTCCCCATCAAACTTATACCTCATGGTTGCAAAGAGTTTGGCAGTAAGCCTATTCATGATCTTAGGGGTATGATCATTAGTCTGAACATCTAATATTGTTTGTAAAAACCTAGGGTACATTAAAAATTTATGCTTGGTATTACCTAGGTTCCCAATCATCCCATCGAAAATAAACCTTGACCAATTAAACACCCTCCCATCAGACAGACATATGAGGCCAGAAGCAAGAGGGCTTGAGAATTGATCCCACCCTCCTGTCTTTGGACTAAGGCATTGCAAAAGAGTGTGAAAAAGAAATCTCCATTGAGGAGAGAACCTATTTTTATAAAAGGTAAAAGTACCATCAACAGGATACCCGATTGTAGCCAAACCAGCCTGAATGTCTTGTTTTGCAAAATCACATAAACCATCTGCATCATTGAGTTGAAGATGAATCCTGATGAAGGATTCACTGATGACATGCTCGATCCCATCAATTATTGCCACAATCTCCTTCGGCCTTCCCTCAGGTGTGCGTACAGCTGCTGTAGCCCAAAATTGTTTGACTAGAGAGTCATAAACCACAATTGGGCAATGAGTAAGTGCATACCGAATGGAGGACCCCCTTAAGAAGGTAAGTATTTCATCATACCCTCCAATTCGATTTGAGGTTTCTAGATATCCCACTTTGTTATGGTCATCTTTATATTGAAGTACCGCCATTGAGAATGATCAGAGAAAGTGTTGTTGAAAGGAGAAGCAATGAGTTAGGTTTGAGAGAAAATGGTTATTTTAGGTGTAGGATGAGTAATTTAGGTCACTTATACGGTTACCCAAATTAACAACTTAACTTACAAAAAGCTCGCGGAAGAATCTTTGACCAATTTGAAATTGAGTCAATCCCAAAATAAATACCCAAATTCTTCAAAACCAGCAGCAAACACAAGTCAACCAGCAGAAACAGTAGGTCAACTAGCAGGAACAAACTGCTGTCTGACCAAAACTCACAATTAACTCCAGAAAGTCAAATCCTTAATTAACGTCATTCCTGAAAGAAATTTATTTCAAAACCAACCTAACATTTAATTGCCTTTAATCCTTCATTGGCACTATAAAAGGCCTCAACATTCAACACCAAAACACACAAACCCCAAATCAACCTATCCACCCATTATGAGCTCCTCAAAACCAATAATGGTAGATAGTTCCTCTGAATCATCATCTGACTCCTCAGGTTGGGCAAACTACTTTCCTCCCAACTACTCCTCTCAGGCCAGTAGTAACCAAAAAGGAAAGGAAAAGGCTGAGGAGGTTTCCTCTGAATACCTTCCAACTCCTCCATCATCTGAATCCTCAGATGATGAGCCCTCATCCTGGCCAAAGTCTCTGACCTACTATCAAGGTTCTTGGGAAACAGATCCACCACATCATCCACTTTCAGCCATGCTTACACGAGAGATGGAGAAGGCTGTGGCAGCCATGAGCCAAATTACAGTTCCTTCAAAAAATCAACCACTCCCACATCCAAGGCAACAGGTGCTGGGACTTGTGTGCAAGAGGCTGAGTGAGGCCATTGAAGGAAGAGGAATCCACAAAACCATGCCAGATGTCAAGGGCAAGGGTAAAGGAAAGCTGGAGTAGGTGGCTGGGTCAGTGATGAGGTTCTGAGGAGTAGGTGTTAGATGTTTTTGTTTGTTGTTGTTGTCTGGTGTCTGAAGGATGTTTGTCTGGTTGCTTATGATCTGAATAGATGATGTGTCTGTAAACTTCACTTTCTGAATGATGAATAAACTTTATTTTACTTGCTTTATATGAAATTGTAGACTTATTATTTGAACTTGAATTAACTACCTGCAAAAAGGTTAGAAGACACAATATACAAAGAAATACCATCTGCAAGACAAAGTTAGTGATAAGAAATAATTAAATAATACACAATATACAAGCATAAGCCTCCCCTTAGGCTTATGCCTCCCCTCAAACACAGCAATGATGGGATCCACCATTTCTCTTGGACCCCTTTCTCAAATAATGACCATTGTGTCTCCAAGAACAACATTTTAAGTACTGAAGATCAGTTTCCCATCTTGTCCCTCCCATATACATTGGGTCATAACAAACAGGCCAATAATCATTTTGAAGGTAACTGCTTGTAGGTCTGATGTAGGGTCTTGAAGCATTCCTTTTCTAACCAGCAGAATTGGATGTACCAGCTAGAACAGGCTTACCAGCAGGAATAGTTGCAGGTCTGAAATGCCTAGCAGCAACAACAGGTGCTGGTTGTTTTGCATTACCAGCAGGAAATGCATTTGCTCTAGGGACAAATGGGGGTATATTCTCTACATCTTTCCACACTGATCTAGGTTGCAGTTGTTCAACACAAACATGCATTTTACTCTCATAAAAATTACAATCTTTAATGAGGTGAGAGTAACTACCACAAACAAAACATGATTTCCTTTTAAAAACTTTGTTCTTTTCATGTCTTCTTTTATTACACACAAAAGTATCACAACCAATACTTGAAGGAGAATTGATTTTAACAGAATTAAGAGAACTATTGTCAAAAGAAGCTGTCTTAGAAATAGATTCATCATCAGCCACTCTTGTGGATAAAACATCAGCCCTGTGTGTGACAGACTTATCACTTGAACCACATGAGGTATAGTCATCAGACTTGGATTCAGAGGACTTGTCACTGTTAACACAAGAGACAAAGTCAGTAGATTCATTGTCTGAAGTAGGCAAGTCATTGGACTTCTTCCCATAGGACAGGTGTGATTCATCTAAGTCTATGTCAAGGTCTGAGTGGATAGGGACAGGCTTAAAAACTCCTCTGATAGGTGGAGGAACTGCATTCATTCCTCCTTCTTTTACAAACTTAACAGGGATTTGGTAATCAACCTCCTTAGGGGTAGGGTCAAACCATTTTGGCTCAATAGTGTCATCAATTTTGTGATACCCCAAACCTTTCTTAGACTTTACAGACTGAGTGCTATTATTTATCTTATCTATAAGATTAGATGATTCTTTCAAAGAATTACACTTAGCCTCCTCACTTTCTAATTTAGCCTGTAATACCTGTTTCTCTAAAACCACTTTATCATGTTCTCTTTCAGAATGTTTTAGCAAATTAGTAGTATTTACTAAATCTCTTTCTAACACCCTAATTTTCTCTTCATATGCTAACTGATTTGATTGGTACCACGCTTTTTGTTTTTCTAAAGTTTTAAGAGCTTTTTCATAAGCTTGAACTTTAACAAACAATTCTTTATATTGAGGCTCTATGTCATCAAACTCTTTCTTAAGGATAGAGTACATTTCATGACAGCCAAAAGGACAATTTTGTACCTGAGATGAACATCCCATTAAGGCAAATTCTTCCACATCACCCTTTGCTTCATCAACCATACTGACTGTTTGATTGACGCTTTCTTTATCAGCTTCATCATGTCCTGTCCAATTTACCATAGAATTAAAAGGTAGCAAGGCTTTAATCTTCATGGCCCACATTTCATATTTATCTTCTGATGAAGACATTGTGTAAGGGTTCAAGAGATTTGTTTAGAGAAGTTTTCTTCTTTGACAGAGATCCTCACCAGTCTCTGATACCACTTGTAGGATCTAGGCCTGCTTGATAGATCTTTGAGCCTTTGTGGATCGGTAGAATGCCTATGTAATCACAAGCACGCTACAAGAGAATCTCGGAAAATAAACTAATAAAGAAGAAGAATAACTATAAAGACTTTGATCCTCTATGAATCTTTTATTAACTAAAGATATTAAGAATTTGATTGATTACAAAACTCATAGCCGCATGTTTCTTTTATACTACAAGAAACCCTAATGCAGCATTACTAAGAAAACGTGTAAAGAGATATACACTATCTCTTCCTAAATTAACTCTAACAAACTTTCTAAACATACGGTATTACCCGCAGCAATGACAACTAACAGCAGAAAAAAACTAACACTACCAGCAGGAACTACATACCTGCCAGCAGGAACCAATACTACTACCAGCAGCAATGAAATAAATATTATTCTAATAATTCCTAACAGTATATTAGTCTGAAATTTGGAACATGTAATCTAGGGTAGCTTATGTACTTAATCCTTATTTTTTAGATTTTTATCTTTTAGCTTAATGTAGCTTTTTCTAAGCTGCAAGACTACCTCAGTTTGCTTATAGACAGCCTGTGCTCAGTCCCTTTATTAGCTTAATTGGTTAATTACAATGCTCATTGCTTATGTTTGTAGCTTATTCTGATATTTCTAGCTTATTTAGACTCCCCTTAGTTCCCTTAGCTTATTTCATTTTTAGTTTAGCTTAAAGATGGCTTAACAGTCTTTAGGTTAGAGCAGACTTAGCTTATTTCCTTATTCTTAACTGTTTTGATCTTTATGACTTATTTCTGAGCTTAATTGTGGTTTTCAAAAATAGTTCTAGTATTATAAGTAGCTTATTATCAAGTACTTTTTAAGTTTTAATCAAGAAAATAAAAAATAATAAGTTCAGCAAAAAGGCTGAGCCAAGGATTCGAACCCTGGTCTCTGGCCTTCCCAAGCCCACACCACACACACAGATAACCAACTGCCCTAGGGACTTTCTTGGTTATACTTCGCACCCTTTTTTATTTAACCCCTATTTTTTATCTTTTGCTTATTTTTACTAATAGCTTATTACCAGCTTATTTAAATAAGCTGGCATCACCATTTTATTTTTCCTTAATCCGGCTTATCTTAAAGTAGTTTCTTGTAAAATTTTAGATTTTTCCGTAATCATTTAGTATTTTTAAACATTTAATTTCTTTAAAATAGTTTTTAATTCATAAAAAATTAAATAATAATCAGAAAAATATAATTTTTTTTTTAAATTTTCTTTTATTAATTATAACTTAGGAAAAATAGATTTGTACCCGTAGAGTTAATATTTCTTAGACATCGCGTTTTAGGCTCGGGGTTAGCCCGAGAATTCGTGTTTTTAATTTTTCTTTGCGTTTTTAACTACGTGTGCTTTAGATTACCATTTTCCTTGCTTATTAATTTGCTTTTAGTTTTTATTTTATTTCATTATTTTTAGTTTAAAACCCAAAATCTCATTATTTTCCACTATTCATCACACGTAATCACGAATCAAGATCACAAATTCCATTCAATCCTTCGTTGGGAAAACGACTCGGGTTTACATATTTCTGTTGTAACCCTTTGAGAAAAATATGTATTGATTTTCGCGAATCAATTTTTGGCACCGCTGCCGGGGTGGTTTGAAGTGAATTTTTGATTCCCATTTTGTCGATTCGTGTTTTGAAGACCCTTCCCCGTGAAGTTATCGTTTTCTCTCGTAAATATTTTCTTATAAAAACTCAAAAAGATTTTCTTTTCAAATTTATTTTCCTTTTTCCCTTTGTGCTTTTCAAAATGTTTCTAAAAATCAAAAAATATTCTTCTTATTCCTCTTATTCGTTTAATTTTTTATCTCACCCTCTATCCGTTTAATTCTTTTTATGTCTTCATTTTACCATTATGGTTACAAATGGTGTGGGGGACCTCCAAATGGTGGAAATTGCCCCGGTTGTAGCATTGTAAATTCGGGAAACGGGTTTGTCTATGACCAAAATCCCTACAATGAAACAACCAATTTCCTTAACCAACCCCCGCACCATGATATGGAAACATATTATTGTGAATATTGTGGAGGTCCGCACCAAGGTTTTGACTGTCAAACAAGGAACACGCTTGTCTATGAGCAGGTTTCATGTAACAATCAAAATTTTGGTTATGACCAATATCCATATGATTCACCGAGTCAGTCACAACAGTTTTACTGTTGTGAATTCTGTGGAGGTCCGCATTATAACTCCGATTGTCAAATGAGGAATCCGCTTGTCTATGAGCATGGCCCTTGTAACAATTATGATTATTCTTATCATGACCAACCTTCACAGTACCAAATGACTCAAACACAACCTCAGCCACTTCCTCAAGAACTTCTCCATGTTCTAGATTTACTAAAAGAAGTTAAGGATTTGGTTAATAAACTTCCCCAAGAAGATCGTCATGAAAAATCTATGGAAGAATTACTAGCCGAAAAACGAGCAGCACAAAGGCGTTCCATATTTCTCAAGGCTGCCATTCTCGATGACGATGATGAGGAGGACGACGAGGAGAGTGCTATTCCTTTGAACGATATCATTTCTCAACTCCCTCAGTCTATTGCAATCACATCCATCTTTCCGAATATGGACTCCGAGGACTCTCTCATTATGGGGGATGAGAATCTTAGCACTATTCCTGAAAAGGAATCGGACGAATTCATAAAGTCTATTGTTGAGAACCTTTTCCCAATCCCAAGTGAGTCTGAGGATATATCCGACAATGAATGTGATGAGACTTTTCGTAGTGATTATCCTCTTGACACTGCGAAAGATTTTTCCGGGATTTTCTCTAACCCACTTTTCAATTCCAATGATGATTTTTCCTCTAGTGATGATGAATCACTTTCTGATGAGGACGTTCCAAATGAAAGTCACAAAGTCTATTCGAACTCTCTGTTTGAATTTGATGACGAGTACTTTTCAAGCAACGTAAATCCTCTTTTTGATAAAGTGTTAGAGAACGATTAGGTCAAGGACTCTATTATTTCTAATCTTGATGATATGACCTCAAATATTAATCCCGAAATTCAAAAGGACATTCTTTCCCCGACATATGTGACATTTCCCTTTGAGGATCGCCATTATATTGACTTCACATATGTCGTTCGAGTTTTTTTTGCCTTTCTTCACCTATACGGTGACTTGTCCTCTCCTTCTCTCCTTTGAAAATGAGGACAAAGTTTTTGACCCCGGCATCTCCGCTCATAGTTTTTATTACTAAGGGCCGTGGGTATCTCATCAGAGTGGAACTTTCAAGTACTTCAATGTTTATCCAAACATATTGAATGAAAGTCCGATGGAGATTTTCTCTTCCACATGCTTCCCCATGGACAAATGAATTCGGGGTTGAGTCAAGCTAGTGACTCGGTTAACAAAAACATTAGCACTTCATGGGTGACAACCCATGTTTCTGACTTCTTTCTATTTTCTGACACTAAGTGTGGGGGAATTCCTCTACTATGCTTTGCTTTTGTGTGTTGTTTGCTCTTATTTTCAGGTTTCCCTGAGATCGTGATGATTGATGCGCCTGTTTTCAATCCAGCCGCCCAATATCCGATCTTTTTGCTAACGATTATCTAGGGATATCTTTTTAATCCTGTTTGTGAAAAAGAGAATTCTATCACACACTTGGCTATTAGTATTACCTTTTTACGTTCTAAGTGTCGGCATAATAGCCGGTACTTTGAATATTGAGGGCAATATTCAATTCTAAGTGTGGGGGGGGGGAATTCTCGCGAATTTTGTCACATGTGTACCTTCTAGTGCCCTAGTACTTCCGTTTTGACCAAAATTTTTAAAATTTTTTCGTTTTTAAATAAGAAATTGCATGAAAAAGAAGTGCTTTGCACATTTAAAAAAAAAAAATGTTTAGTCTTGATTAGGTTAGAACAAGGGGAATCCCAACTCTGCCAGAGTGTTGATCTGGCTGCTCCCTTAACGATTAGACTAAGGTTTTACGATTTTTGCAAATGAAAATGCTAAGCGTAGAGTAGTTGGTTCTCTTTAGAGCTTATGCAAGTTATCTATGGCTTTTCCCCCCAGAAGCTCTTAATCTGGCTAAAATTAGTGTTGTTTTCAAACGTTTGAACGTTAAAATCATTTTGTTATGCAAAACAAATTTTTATACAATTTTGATATAGAGTCCGAGTTCAACTTTTTATTTTTAGTTTTTGAGAAAGCTTAAAAAAATGAAAAATGAAAAAAATGAAAAAGAAAAAAAAAATGGAATGATATTGCAAAATAAGAAAATGGAATGATATTGCAAAATGCAATAAGGTTTGATGTTGCAAAAATAAAGATGTATATGTTAATAAATGTAGGAAACTTGCTTTTTCTTAAATTTAAATCGGAAGTTGAACTTGGATTCGTCAATTTTGTCATAAAGATTAAACGGTAATTTGGTAGATTGTTTATTTCAAAGACCCCGAAAGCTCTGGTACCATTCTCTGTGGGGTGTCAAAAGCCTGGTCACCTAAAACCAACTGGTTTGGGATGTGCAGAGAAGAAAGCCGTTACATGGAGTGATCTCACCTTTGAGTCTCTAATCTCTAAATGATCGTTTGTTGTTATTCATTTAAGTATTTAATACTAGCTTAGTGGAAATATCCAAAATCTTTGAAATCGAAATTCCGCTGATTCCGTTACTATTCTTTGTGGGGTGTCAAAAGCCTGGTCGCCTAAAACCAACTGGTTTGGGATGTACCGAGAAGAAAGCCGCTACATGGAAAAGGCCCTTTTCGATCCTTAGATTTTCGAGGTTCCCCGTAAATTAGTATTTGACTTAAACAAGTAACAACCATAATAAATGTCGATTTTTACGGTCAAAATTTAAATGAGCACATTCACCTAACTTGAATAAATTGTGGGAGTGAAAAGTTTAGTTTCGGATTACATAGATTATTAGTATAAGTAGTGTTAGCATTTTACAAAAACATTTGCACAATGAGTTTAAGCTTAGTTGGGAGTATAAAAAAGAGGATGATGATTACAATTCCCTGGAGACACCCATTTTGTGTGAATCCTGTTCCATGATACCATTTTTGGAAATCAAGCATGTTATCTATTTTTGTTCTAGTTTAAATTTCTTGCATTGAATAAAAAGTCAAAACGGGGTATGCTTGGTATTCTTTTGATCCTTTCATTACTTTATATGATCGGATTGCTAGGGACTAGCAATTGATAGTGTGGGGGGATGATGAGTGCCTATTTACTCATCATTTTATGCCCATATAATACATAAAAAATGCTAAAAACGGCCAAATATACCAATTTATACTACAAATATTATTGATTTGTGTTTTTATGTATTTTAGGTACAAAATGATTGAAAACAAGGAAAAAGTGAACAAAACCGAGCTTGGATGGGAAAAAGAGCAAAAACGGACATTTTTGGGTCGTCTCGACAACAGTTATGCATTTGATCAAGTGAAGACAAAGTCAAAGTCAACCTCAGGATATGGCATTGGAATGAGCGTGGAAAAGCGAACCCGACACCAAAAATCACATTTCACCATTAACCCCTAAAACTAATTACAAAATTAATCTTAAACTTAATTTTGTAATTTTCCTAAACTAAATACTAACCTAATCCTTAAACCCAGCCCAACAAATTCAATAAACCCAATCCAATATCCATCCCAACCCGGATCCACTTAACCATCCAACCCTTTTATTAATAAAATCAAATCAAATAGTCAAACCCCCTCCCCCCCTTTTGTACCCGCCAAAGCAGAAACCCAGCTTTACCACTACTACAAGCCACCTCTGCTCCAGCCACCCTACCATTCCCCCCATGCGCATCAGTCACATGTTACCACTACCATGCCAGCTGGAAGTCCACCCATCTCGTTTTCCCGCCAAAAAACCAATTGGAGGGCTGAGATTGATTGAAAGTTATCCAAAGGCTGGGATTGGCTGAGAAGGATGAGAGAAGCTCTTAAGGGATATAAAATGCCTCCTCAGCACTCAGAAGAGTTAGTTAGCTAGTTAGTAGATTTATTTCAAAGTAGGAGTAGTGTAATTCAGTTGTTAAAGTTGAATTTAGATAAGCTTTGTAGTATAGTTTAATTTCGAATTATTCTAATTTCAATTTCAGTCACAGTTAAATTTCATAAGCCTTGTATTGTTTACTTAAAATTCAAATTTAATTGAAATTCAGTGATTCGGATTAATTGTCATAAGTTTGTTTTCAAGCTCTTGTTTCGATTCATTTAAGCTTTTATAAGCTTATTTTGAAGTTAATTGTTGTTTAATTCAGTCTCAATTTCTAAAAATTCAAAAAGTCAACAATGGTCAAAACTGCTTATTAGGCTACTTCAGTGCTTATTTAGATTATATTTTGCTTATTTGATCTTTTTAATTCTAGTCAATGTAAATTTGATAGACTTATGGTTGCTTATTCTAGATTTTGCCTTAGAACCCTCAAAAAAGCCAAAATAGCTTAAATTTAGTGAAGCTCATCTTAGTGCTTATTTTCCAGTCACACTTGCCTTTTAGGAATTAACTTAACTTAATTAAGGTTTATCTTCTCAAGTTTTAGTTTTAAACCATCTTTTCTAGTGTAAAATACCAAGACAGTCTGCCTAAAGGGCTGTTTGGGTTAAGCTTGGAAATGGGTAAAATTCGACATTCACTATTCATTTGCATTTGGTAAAACTTTGGTTAGCTCTAATTTAGCCTAACTAGCTGTTATTAAGTTGATTGATGCTGATTTGATGAGGGGTGCATGATCCCAGCTTGGCCTCCTAAGGTTCTAAGGCCTGCTGATCAGGTAAGATTTCAAATTGAGATTCAAGAAACTGAGCTTATTGTTGTCATTTGTCTGTTAATTATGGCATGTTAAGAGGATCTTCTGAAGTTGAGCTGAACTCATGTCGGGTTGATAGGACTTAGACTGTATTTCTTTATCCCTGCACATCAGTAGTTTTTTCCTATAGTCAGTCATGTTCTAGCTTTTAAAGTCAGGTTTTAGTCCCTATTTGAGTTAATTTATGCTTAAATCTTGTAGTTATGTATAGTGTGGTATCTGTCTTTGCTTAATTTCAGTTCCCAGTTCATTAGCTTAGAGCTTGTTAGCTTTTCTTTTAGCCTAAAATCCACTCATAGTCTAATTTCTGCCCTGCACACTTTTTTTAGTTTTGTCATAATCAGCTTATTTCTGCGATTTTCAATAAGTTAGTTATAAGGTATATTAGACTAAAATTTGGTACATGTAATCTAGAAGGTAGCTTATGTACTTAATCCTTATTTTTTAGATTTTTATCTTTTAACTTAATGCAACTTTTTCAAAGCTGCAAGACTGCCTCAGTTTGCTTATAGACAGCCTGTGCTCAGTCCCTTTATTAGCTTAATTGGTTAATTACAGTGCTCATTACTTATGTTTGTGGCTTATTCTGATATTTCTAGCTTATTTAGACTCCCCTTTGGTTCCCTTAGCTTATTTCATTTTTAGTTTAGCTTAAAGATGGCTTAACAGTCTTTAGGTTAGAGCAGACTTAACTTATTTCCTTATTCTTAACTATTTTGATCTTTATGGCTTATTTCTGAGCTTAATTGTGGTTTTCAAAAATAGTTCAAGTATTATAAGTAGCTTATTATCAAGTGCTTTTTAAGTTTTAATCAAGAAAAAAATAAAAATAAATAAGTTCAGCAAAAAGGCTGAGCCAGGGATTTGAACCCTGGTCTCTGGCCTTCCCAAGCCCACACCACACACACAGATAACCAACTGCCCTAGGGACTTTCTTGGTTATACTTCGCACCCTTTTTTATTTAACCCCTATTTTTTATCTTTTGCTTATTTTTACTATTAGCTTATTACCAGCTTATTTAAATAAGTTGGCATCACCATTTTATTTTTCCTTAATCCGGCTTATCTTAAAGTTGTTTCCTGTAAAATTTTAGATTTTTCCGTTATCATTTAGTATTTTTAAACATTTAATTTCTTTAAAATAGTTTTTAATTCATAAAAAATTAAATAATAATCAGAAAAATATATATATATTTTTTTTTTAAATTTTCTTTTATTAATTAGAACTTAGGAAAAATAGATTTGTACCCGTAGAGTTAATATTTCTAAGACTTCGCGTTTTAGGCTCGGGATTAGCCCGGGAATTCGTGTTTTTAATTTTTCTTTGCGTTTTTAACTACGTGTGCTTTAGATTACCATTTTCCTTGCTTATTAATTTGCTTTTAGTTTTTATTTCTTTATTTTTAGTTTAAAACCCAAAATCTCATTATTTTCCTTTATTCATCACACGTAATCACGAATCAAGATCACAAATTCCATTCAATCCTTCGTTGAGAAAATGACTCGGGTTAACATATTTCCGTTGTAACCCTTTGAGAAAAATATGTATTGATTTTCGCGAATCACAGGTAATTCGCTGAAAACGGAGTTACGGTTCAAAAGTTATGGCCGTTTGAAGTTTTGACGTAAAAAGTCAAATTTAGTCAAACCGCAAGAGCCAAAACGCAGTCACACTAGGCAAATCGCAACGGTCAAAACGCAGAATTTCAGTACCAAAACGCAGTCACACAAGACAAACCGCAGTGGTCAAAACGCAGAACCTCAGTACCAAAACGCAAGGCTTCAAACCGCAAGTCTCAGCAAAACGCAGAACTTGGTCAAACCGCATAAACCACAAAACGCAGAGATATCAAACCGCAGAAGACCACAAACCGCAGAAGACTACAAACCGCAGAAGACCACAAACTGCAGAAGACCACAAACCGCAGAAAACTACAAACCGCAGAAGACCAAACCTCAGTCACAACCAGACAAAACGCAACAGACAAAACTGTCGCTATCACTGCGTTTTGTCTTTTTCCCTTTTCAGTTAAAAACCAAAACGCAACCTGAATCTTACCAAACCGCAACCTACAACTTCCAAAAACAATCACAAAACGCAGGCAAGAATGTACTTTCGAAAGTCAAACCGCAGTGAGGAAATTCACTACAATCTTCCAATAAAACCACAAAATAAGTCGTGTATCACCACTAAACACTACTAGATATTGTAGAACACCTAAGAATTCAAAGTATTAACTAATTTAATCACAAACAACGATTAAACCTAGGTGTTTTCTTTCTATTCTAGCCGAACCATAAAGACTAGACAAAAAACTCCAAAAATACCCCATAAATCCGTGAACATGCAATCACTCGAACCTAACCATGGCTCTTGATACCAATTGTAGCATAGTTATAAACATATAACACTCAAAAGGTGGTGATTTGGCCGAACACTTAGAGAGAGAAAGAGAGAAGTTGGGAACTTAGTGAGAGAAATAGAAATGTATTAGGTTAAAGTGAAGGAAGTTCCAACCCTTTCCCTTGGTAGGAATGGGGTATTTATACAAACACTAAAACGCCCCACTTGGGCTATGGAGTGAGCTGACAGTGGGTAAAGACCCGACCCACCTCCACAAATACTACGAGGACTAAACTAATATTATGAGAGCTAAACTAATACTAATAAGCCTACAAGCTACATAAATGCTAAATAGATACTCGGGGTGACCGAGTCTTTCATATGAATATTTATATTCCTGACACCTTATCTCCTTTGGCTTATTACCATGATACACCTATTGAAAAAACCTTTGGAATAGACCCTACCTGCCAAAGATGCACAACATCTTTATTTATATCCATTATAGCCATTGAACATGGTTACAACTACTCTACCATTACTCCTTTCTATTCAACCATACTACCATCCAAAATAGCCCAAAATTATTACCTTGTACCCTTTAAAGGTGGCAAAAATAATAGACCCCAAACAGTTTAATTCATTATGTACTACTTAATAATTGTAGGTGCATAATCTGGTCTGAACACCCGCTATCGACACCTACTTTGAACGGCCCACTGCAGCTACGGGGTAGAGATATATTAAATGCTTGCCTATGTACGGGTCACTACTGCTACTTGAATAAAGAATAAAAAATAAAGCGTCGACAATGGAAATGCTATATATATAATATATATATATATATATATATATATATATATATATATATATATATATATATATATATATATATATATCAGATACATAGCCTTTCCGGAAAACTGAAACATGCTTTTAGAAAATGGACTTATAAAAAAATAATAATAATAAAAATCATTTGCCTTGATTTTACGGATCCACTTACTGTGCACAATGGAAATGCTATATATACATGTGAGTAGGACCGGTTCCCGTTATTGTTGAATACAAATTTCTTTTTCTAATTTTCATTTAAAATTTACTTCTGCCTAGATTGATTGCTACTGTTTGATAGATAGTGCACCAAACAACTACAGTAGCAACATTTTTTTGCAGTCTAATTTGAGGTGAAGATGTGATGTAAAGGGATTTACAACGGAAATGGAAAGCTGTCTAATGACAATAAACCATGGTCTTCGGAGTTGCTGGCTGTTGATGTCCAAAGTAAGTAAATTGCTAGATGATAAGCTACCTACTTCACTTAAATAAGTACTTTTTATTTCCTGTACTTATGAAAACCATTTACTTTCATGGTAAAAAACTGTTGGCAACCATTTACTTGATTTTGGAAATTATGATTAGTATTCTTACTGAATTTTCCAACGTGTGTGTTGCCAATCAGACCTTTGAATGTTGTAGTTTTTGTGTTTAGTGTATCAAAATTAGAATCTTTTATATCAAACAAAGATCAATGAGTCAATTTTATTGCTTTGGTTTGAAGACACATATCACCAAAGCAAACCCAACCACTCACAAAACTGTTTGTGTGATATAATAAATCTAGAATTACGTTCCATCTTGATTACATATAAAATTGAGTTTCAATCAAATGCCTTAGGTTCCATCTTTATTAAATAAACAGTTGATCATTAGTTAAATAAGCAGCCAACACTATATATCATTATAAGCAACCAACACTACATATCATTATAATTGATGAGTAGTTAGTGTTACTAAGGTACTGTTTCGTAAAAGCTTATGTTAGATGACCCTATTGAGATCAAAGTGCCAAGGAAATGGGCATCATATGGAACAAGAAACGAGTAGTTGAGGGTCCAAATATAATTTTTCCCCAAAATATTGCAGGTGGAATGACTCATAACCCACAAGGTTGAACTTTGTTTAATCAAACATAAGGATAGATGATAAAGAACCATGAAATTATTATAACTAAAATGACCCACTGCATGTGATCATTTTATATATTTTAGATTGTAATATGGGCCATTTACAATCTAAAAGAACCCACTGTATGTACATTGTAGCGTTAACAGCCCCTAGACACTATGTTCCAGATACCTGACTATTGACTCCGCATTATGGAAAACTTGAATCAGACAATTGAGATTTTGTCAACGGTTCTAGTGCCTGACCTTGCATTGAGGTTATAACTGGAATGTGCCGAGGTATGTCATTTGTTGACCCAAAAAAGTATCTGTACTTAATTAAAAAAGAAAGAAGAAGATATTCAATAATTTAAGAAAAAATGTTAGTATCATAACCTATTTTAATAACTACATACTGATTGAGATTAAATAATGGATTATATTGGTAGTTTTTTTTATTGTAAAACATTTGTTTTTTAAATGGACGTTGATCATAATGTATGCTACCTGCATGACTGTTCCATATTTTAGACATTGAATAGATATCTAATTTTTGCTACCCGCATGAAACTGAATACCCATAGGATATTTGCACAATAGCTAGGCTGATTAGTAACCTATGCACATATGATATTTGCACGATGAAAGCAGAGATCGATCATAATTCTATGCATCATTTGTCCTCAATTATACATAGCCTGATCACCTATGTATAATTCAGGAAGGATCATGCCATGAAAGAAACAATCATCTTTTCAGGAATTCTTAATAACAATTTTCATTCAAAAGTTTTGTAACCAAATAAGGTATTTCATCAACATCCCTTGTGACACAATCTCTCTAGATACCTACACCACATGTCACACACTCAACCATTAAGTGAATCTTTACCATTGACCTCTCTAAGAAAGACTTTCCATTTACAAGGAGGATTCCCTAACATAAGAAAACAATGAAAGGATTACAACACCACGAGCAAGGACTAGAAGTATACAGTAAGCAATTAGTATAGCAACAGAAAACATAAGATCTCACGAGGAAATCCAAACCACTATTTTTGGCATAGTCACCTTGTCCTATCATTCCAGAAATACTAGTTAGACTCAACAACAAGAAGCCAACAGAAAAGTTACGCTGATATTCGACACAAACCATTAGAATTTCAAGTTGGTAGCCAGATCCTGCTGAAAGTTCTGCCAAGGAAAAGCATTATACCATCCAGAAAATCTGGGGAGTTACACCAATATATATACCCTGGACCAAGAAGGCATAGTGGCCGTTAGACTTGAGCATTGTTAGAGAACAGTAGGATTACACAACCACGTTTCACATTTTCATAATCCCAAGAAATGACTTTCAGATTCGACTCAAGTACTTGCATCTTTTCACCAAACCAGATTCTGAGACCAACACCAGCTGAATTCAGGGACTGAATTCCTTTTTGGGTGGGCGACTGTGACAAATCACAATTTCAGGTCATTTCCCGAACCTTGACAATTTACAATTTACCATTTCACTAATCATGATTTCCATTCATCATTCAGTAAACCTAGTTTACAAGTATTCAAATTCGCGTAACCGGTAAGGTTTAGCTGCGTATTCATGCATCATCAGTAAGGACATGTCATATAGACTAGAGTAGTCTACATATCATCAGTAACATCATGATCATTTCCATATTAAGTCATGCACGGGTTTGTGTGAGTTTCATTATCGTATGTTCAGTTGTTCAGTAAACGTTACCACTCAGTCATTACTACTAATATTATACCCAGATACTCCCGATTATGATCCTAATATAGTTTCATGCTAATTTTAATGATATAAAATTTATTTCATTAATTTACCCGGTGTTTTGAAACCTTTTGCGATATTTTCCCGGTTAGGGCTTATAACCCCATCGGTTTGCGATCTTTTATCACGAACACTATTTTAACACCCGATTCTTATCAGTAACATGATTTTATGAGTTTTTACAACTTTGTCGAATTTTATTTTTATTCGTCACGTTTTATTTTTAGTTAACCCGGTACCCGATAACGCCGAAATTATGCACTAAACTAACTAAACTTACACTAAAATATCTAACTAGCAAAAAAATACCACAATACCACCTCATACCACTAATGTGCCGCCCCCCTTATTGCATTTGCTTTACCTTATAAGTTAAAATGCATTAAATGCTACCTTAATATTAAAACCTAGCTTAAATCTTAACCTTTTTCACTACACATTTATTTTCTAAGACAAGAACACCAAACCCTCTCCCTCCCCTCTCTATCCCACGGCACACAAGGAAAACAAGGAAAGAAGATCAAATTTTTCAAGAACAAGTGATTTAAATAACCTTAGTATACTTCTATATTAGGTTTTGAAATAAAAACCAAGAAGTATTTAGACACCTAGTTACTTAAACCTCTTCAAACTACTAGTAAGCTTTTCATGATCTTTCTTAACCTTACATATATTTACTTGATGTATTTTATGCTCTAGAAGTAAAACATGCACATATGATTTGTAAACATACCACTTGTTCTATTTTTCACAATAACTATCTCAATCCCTAGATCGGCTTGTTTTATTAACATCCCGCGAAACCCACTATTTTTAGTGATGTTTAGGACCCATGACACCCTAAGAAGGTGTATGGTAGGATGTGTGTACTTGTGGAGTTGTGTTGTAGTCGTTTGATCAAGCCGCGAACCAAGAAAACGAGTTTTTAACATATATATATACCCGCTGTCCAGAAATGTAAACTTTGGAAAAATCAGTAACCATGGCTTTATTTTAGCTTTCATATATAGAAAGTACTCTCAAACACGAAAACGTGGTCGCTTGAATCACTAAAAACCGAGTTATAACGAAGGAGATACGATGTTTTAAAGTTAGCAACGTAAAACTATTATTTTCAGAAAATTGCGGGCTGTTGGCCGAACTTCAGGGGACAGAACGAGGCGTTAGCCGTAGTCTAGCTGAGCCGAACCACTGAGAATATGTTAGTTCATGTTATGACGATCGCGTGGATATAAAGAACGTTAAAAACCGACTTATAACGACCAAGATATGAATTTCTGAAAATCCGACAAACAAAACTCATTTTGACAGCCTCACTATAATTCCAACATTTTCTAAGTATAAACAGTTTTGCGAGGCACCATCTTACGAGCTATTTTCCCGTTGAGCGAGATGGTTTGAGCCATAAACTCCTTGAAGTGAAACGAATTATTCCCGGCCTATTTTTCAAATCAATCGACCGCTTGTTGATTGAACTTATAACGAGTAAGTTATGAATTTCCTAGTATCGCCAAAAACAACTATTTTAAGAAAATGTTTCTAAGTGTGGAAAATTGTTTTGCAAGGCGCCATATTCAAAGCCGATTATCTTTATGATCGAGACGTGTATGATCAAAACTCAAAAGATACGACATTGAGATGTTGTTGCAAGGATTTCAAAAACGTCAAGTTCTATTCCTAACTCTTAACGTACAATATTTTACGACTAGCTTTGCAAGGCCGTTCGGGCATATTTTCACCAGTTGTAAAAGTAATATTTTGCGACGAAACTATATTATTTGACGATAAAACACCAAGTAGGGATCGGGGAGTATTATTCCAACATTTTTACACGAAATCTAGTATATGACTTGCCGGGATGTCAAAAATATATTTTTCGACAGAAAACGTTATTTTCAAAAATAACGAGTGGTATCGTTAACATACGTTGTTGCATGAGTTGCATGGTATCATTGCTTACATTGGGTCACATCATTCATTATAGGTTGCGGTTAGAGCCCGAGCCATCATTACATCATATCCATTATTGTCATAGTGCTATTTCATCAGGTGAGATTTCATAGCCCCGTTTTTCCAATTATTACATCATTTCAAATTCCACGGGGGAGAATACATTGCACCATTTTTCATGCGGACCAAAGTATATAAATTCATTACATTGCTTAAGTTACCTCATTGCCAAGTTAAAGTCCCCTATTATCATGAACCGTTAATTGTGAGCAAGCGAGAGTGTGTGAATAGATCTATTGAGGGTGACTCCTCCGTTCGGGTTGGTAGCACCAACTTGTCATACGAACGCATTACATTTGATCCATTTCAGGGTGTTTGGCAAAGCACTCAGTTGGGGCATTTCATTCAGTCTAGCTTCGGGGTCATGAGCTTAAGAGCTAATGTATCATTTTCATGTGGCAGTTTGTCATAAACTTTATACTTGTGGTTTCCGTGTAGCATTTCATTTACATAAACCTATGAACTCACCAACATTATTGTTGACCCGTTTTAGCAATGTATTTTCAGGTTATTAAGCATCGCATGTTGGATTGCATTTTGGGCATATCATGGAGTCGCGGTGTCGACGCGTCTCACTTTATATTTTATGCACTTAATCATCGTTTGAACTGTGTAAACTTTATTTCCGCAAACTTGTAACATCTTTTGGGACCTCGCTTTGTAAACTCTGAATGTTTTAAGTAATCAAACGATGTATTTTCTAAACGACACTTTAGGTCGTTCAATATAACTGCAGTTAGGATGCTATGGCAGTTGCACCCCTGGAATTCCATTCCGCTGCAAAACAGATAATTTGGGGGTGTGACAGATTGGCATCAGAGCTTGAGTTATAGCGAACTAGGTTATTCACGATACCCTAGACTATAACTACACCATCATAGCATCCCATTATTTCATCATAAGTGCATGTTCATTATGCCGCATCCATTACATGTGATTTCATACATATATCATTTCAGCATGACCCACATTAAGTAAATGTTTATTTACTTTGTTCCACATTGATTGTCACAGAGATGTCGTCAGATTCACACCCCATTGTCCTTTCATCGGACACAGAGAGTTCCTCACTACCCTCCATCATACTAGTGTCTGTTACATCACCATCTTCATTACCCGCCATCATATTGTCGTCAGTGGAGCTTACTCCAGAGTCATCCCCTGTGATGTCGGATGACGAGACCGAACCCTTTGAGGAGGGAGAAGTCGCACCTACCCCACCTGTGTCACCACCGATCCATTGCCGTCCCGTGATCAGATCTCCAGCTGCATACGTATCCTTGCCACCACCATCATCATTTGCTTCGGGTAGCAACCCCGATGTGCCTACTAGATCCAGACCACTCAGAGGTCGCGCGGTTGCGCGAAAGAGTGTTGTTTTCCGTACCCCAGTTCCATCACCTCCTACTATCACTATTCAGCCAGGACAGACTCCATTAGTCCGCCGCTCCAAACTCCGCCAGACTGCGCGGAAGAGGGTGAGACTACCACGACCACTTTCACCTATACCTACTGTTGCTCATCCACCATCACTACCCATACCTGTAGTACCATCCTCACCAGTCCATATCAGGGATTCTGTACCTACCTCGGATTTGCCGCTCAAGAAGCGTGCTCGGGTTGATTCATCATCTTCAGACACTCCAGACCCATCCGAGACTATACCACCCAGCCGATTCGAGATAGGAGAGAGCTCGAGGGCTGCCACTACCAGGCTACTTACTACTGCTGCTCTCGATGCGAGACTAGTTCATCTACAGGGTCAGATGGACAGGGCTTTAGGCTACATAGAGGAGATCCCTGTGAGCCGAGTGGAGGCCATAGAGGATGAGGTTGAGGGATTAGTACAGGGCAGGGTTGCCATCGATGTGTCTTACCAGGGGTTAGAGGCACGGCAGCTAGAGAGCTCAAAGCAGATCACTCGACTGGGGCAGGAGATGCCCGAGTTGTTTGACAGGGCACAGATTGCACAGGAGAAACAGAACAGTCAGGCCAGTGAGATGACATCAGTTCAGGCTAGGTTGACAGCATCAGGGAACCGAGAGGCAGACCTACAGCTTCGAGTGGAGCATTTGGAGGAAATCATAGTTGCTATGGACAGAGAGATCCGTTGTCTCAGGCGTAGATCAGGAGGAGCACCAGGGAGTGCTTAGTGTTGGACTTTTATTATGTAGCTTGTACATTATTATCCTAGTCCCGAGGTGTGGGACGTAGTTAGAACTTGCTATCTTTTGCTTGTAGTACAAACAAATATGTCAAGTGTGACTCTGCTATGCCGGATTTTTGTTGTGCTACTTTATGATATCGGTCCATGTAGGCCGAAATTTTCCTGTATTATATCCTTGCGCATTGTGATTTCATTTTATTTATACATGTTGTGGTTGTATATACATATGGTGGTTGTATATATTGTGTATAATGATCCTTTTCTTTTGTGGATTCTCATTGTTGTTATCTTTTGTGATTGTGAAGAATCATGCCACCCAAGAAGAGTACTCCTTCCATGACAACCGCTCAGATCAAGAGACTTGTTGCCGACAGTATTGAGGCAGCATTGGAGAATGAAAGAGCTGCCGTGGCTGCAGTTGCTGCTGAAGCTGCTTCAGGGGCAGACACTGGAGGAACTGGAGGAACAAATACTAATGGAACTAATGTGCGTAAATGTACGTACAAGGACTTCAAGAGTGGTGATCCGGAGAAATTCAAAGGCACTGAAGGAGCCACTGCTATGATTAGATGGTTTGAAAAGACAGAATCTGTATTCCTTCTATGCAACTGTCCAGAAGAAAGCAAGGTGAAGTTTGCCGCTAGTACCCTTATGGCGGAAGCTATGTCATGGTGGACTTCTTACGCGAAGCCCATAGGAATGGAGAATGCTCAGAAGCTTACCTGGGATGAGTTCAAGAAGCTAATTTCGAAGAAGTTTTGTCCACATACTGAAGTGAAAAAGTTGGAGATAGAATTCTATGAGCTAGTGACCGTAGGAAATGATATTGAAACATATATCAGAAGGTTTCAGGAATTAGCTGCACTATGTCCAAATATGGTTTCGGATAATGAGAAGTTGCTAGAGAATTTCATCGGTGGATTACCTACCAACATCCGTGGTGATGTAATGTCTTTTGACCCGCAGACAATAGATGAGGCAATCAGAATGTCTCAGAAACTCATGGCTCAGATAGTGAAGAAAGGAACTACACCAAACAATAACACCAACACCAACAATAACCAAAATTTCAACAACAACTACCGTAACAACAACAACAATAAAAGAAAGTGGGATAACAACCAGAATAACAACGCGGCACCACCACCACCGCAGAGACAAGAAGTTGCAAAAGCCTATGTGGCAGGTCCAGCTGAGGAAAGGGGTTACAATGGTACTTTACCTAAGTGCAACAAATGTCAAACCCACCATAATCCTGGAAATTGTCCAAATCCTTGTGGGAACTGTAAGAAGGTTGGTCATTCGACCAGGAGTTGCAGGGCTCCGTTTATGGCTGATAATCAGAAACGCCCGGTAACGTGCTTTAGTTGTGGAGAAGTCGGGCACTTCAAGGGTGACTGTCCGAAGGGAAAGAATTAAGGAGACGGGAACTAAGGTGGGATAGCTCGTGGGAGAGCCTATTTCATCAGAGGAGGAAGTTGCCAGGATATCAACAACATTGAGGACGACAACAATGTTTAAGAACAAGGAACTTCTGCTTCAACAATAAACAATAGATGGAGCCCTCTAGGGTTGTATTTCTTTAAGTAGTCTATCTTAAGTACTTTCTTTTAACCTCGTTGTATCATGTACCGTTCTATCTAATGTAATCTCTATCGTTTATCATCTTCACAATAGTCGCAACCTTCCTTTATTTCATTTCCTATACCAATTGACCAATGTTCAATCAATTCGCAACAACATACCACCATCCTAGTGTGGAATAGGTAGATATCGTCTCTGACTATGGAATATTACCATCCCGTAAGAATATTCACCACACCCTACAACCCATATGACATATTCTACTACCGCTTCATAAATTGTTTTCTATCACTCTACCAACTATTTACTACTATTTTACCAAACCACACGTTGAACACCATCTAAAACTTTTGAGAAACATAAGACTACTTTGACTAAACCGAACATCGCATCATTTGTCCTCAATTATACATAGCCTGATCACCTATGTATAATTCAGGAAGGATCATGCCATGAAAGAAACAATCATCTTTTCAGGAATTCTTAATAACAATTTTCATTCAAAAGTTTTGTAACCAAATAAGGTATTTCATCAACATCCCTTGTGACACAATCTCTCTAGATACCTACACCACATGTCACACACTCAACCATTAAGTGAATCTTTACCATTGACCTCTCTAAGAAAGACTTTCCATTTACAAGGAGGATTCCCTAACATAAGAAAACAATGAAAGGATTACAACACCACGAGCAAGGACTAGAAGTATACAGTAAGCGATTAGTATAGCAACAGAAAACATAAGATCTCACGAGGAAATCCAAACCACTATTTTTGGCATAGTCACCTTGTCCTATCATTCCAGAAATACTAGTTAGACTCAACAACAAGAAGCCAACAGAAAAGTTACGCTGATATTCGACACAAACCATTAGAATTTCAAGTTGGTAGCCAGATCCTGCTGAAAGTTCTGCCAAGGAAAAGCATGATACCATCCAGAAAATCTGGGGAGTTACACCAATATATATACCCTGGACCAAGAAGGCATAGTGGCCGTCAGACTTGAGCATTGTTAGAGAACAGTAGGATTACACAACCACGTTTCACATTTTCATAATCCCAAGAAATGACTTTCAGATTCGACTCAAGTACTTGCATCTTTTCACCAAACCAGATTCTGAGACCAACACCAGCTGAATTCAGGGACTGAATTCCTTTTTGGGTGGGCGACTGTGACAAATCACAATTTCAGGTCATTTCCCGAACCTTGACAATTTACAATTTACCATTTCACTAATCATGATTTCCATTCATCATTCAGTAAACCTAGTTTACAAGTATTCAAATTCGCGTAACCGGTAAGGTTTAGCTGCGTATTCATGCATCATCAGTAAGGACATGTCATATAGACTAGAGTAGTCTACATATCATCAGTAACATCATGATCATTTCCATATTAAGTCATGCACGGGTTTGTGTGAGTTTCATTATCGTATGTTCAGTTGTTCAGTAAACGTTACCACTCAGTCATTACTACTAATATTATACCCAGATACTCCCGATTATGATCCTAATATAGTTTCATGCTAATTTTAATGATATAAAATTTATTTCATTAATTTACCCGGTGTTTTGAAACCTTTTGCGATATTTTCCCGGTTAGGGCTTATAACCCCATCGGTTTGCGATCTTTTATCACGAACACTATTTTAACACCTGATTCTTATCAGTAACATGATTTTATGAGTTTTTACAACTTTGTCAAATTTTATTTTTATTCGTCACGTTTTATTTTCAGTTAACCCGGTACCCGATAACGCCGAAATTATGCACTAAACTAACTAAACTTACACTAAAATATCTAACTAGCAAAAAAATACCACAATACCACCTCATACCACTAATGTGCCGCCCCCCTTATTGCATTTGCTTTACCTTTAAGTTAAAATGCATTAAATGCTACCTTAATATTAAAACCTAGCTTAAATCTTAACCTTTTTCACTACACATTTATTTTCTAAGACAAGAACACCAAACCCTCTCCCTCCCCTCTCTATCCCACGGCACACAAGGAAAACAAGGAAAGAAGATCAAATTTTTCAAGAACAAGTGATTTAAATAACCTTAGTATACTTCTATATTAGGTTTTGAAATAAAAACCAAGAAGTATTTAGACACCTAGTTACTTAAACCTCTTCAAACTACTAGTAAGCTTTTCATGATCTTTCTTAACCTTACATATATTTACTTGATGTATTTTATGCTCTAGAAGTAAAACATGCACATATGATATGTAAACATACCACTTGTTCTATTTTTCACAATAACTATCTCAATCCCTAGATCGGCTTGTTTTATTAACATCCCCGCGAAACCCACTATTTTTAGTGATGTTTAGGACCCATGACACCCTAAGAAGGTGTATGGTAGGATGTGTGTACTTGTGGAGTTGTGTTGTAGTCGTTTGATCAAGCCGCGAACCAAGAAAACGAGTTTTTAACATATATATATACCCGCTGTCCAGAAATGTAAACTTTTGAAAAATCAGTAACCATGGCTTTATTTTAGCTTTCATATATAGAAAGTACTCTCAAACACGAAAACGTGGTCGCTTGAATCACTAAAAACCGAGTTATAACGAAGGAGATACGATGTTTTAAAGTTAGCAACGTAAAACTATTATTTTCAGAAAATTGCGGGCTGTTGGCCGAACTTCAGGGGACAGAACGAGGCGTTAGCCGTAGTCTAGCTGAGCCGAACCACTGAGAATATGTTAGTTCATGTTATGACGATCGCGTGGATATAAAGAACGTTAAAAACCGACTTATAACGACCAAGATATGAATTTCTGAAAATCCGACAAACAAAACTCATTTTGACAGCCTCACTATAATTCCAACATTTTCTAAGTATAAACAGTTTTGCGAGGCACCATCTTACGAGCTATTTTCCCGTTGAGCGAGATGGTTTGAGCCATAAACTCCTTGAAGTGAAACGAAGTATTCCCGGCCTATTTTTCAAATCAATCGACCGCTTGTTGATTGAACTTATAATGAGTAAGTTATGAATTTCCTAGTATCGCCAAAAACAACTATTTTAAGAAAATGTTTCTAAGTGTGGAAAATTGTTTTGCAAGGCGCCATATTCAAAGCCGATTATCTTTATGATCGAAACGTGTATGATCAAAACTCAAAAGAGACAACATTGAGATGTTGTTGCAAGGATTTCAAAAATGTCAAGTTCTATTCCTAACTCTTAACGTACAATATTTTACGACTAGCTTTGCAAGGCCGTTCGGGCATATTTTCACCAGTTGTAAAAGTAATATTTTGCGACGAAACTATATTATTTGACGATAAAACACCAAGTAGGGATCGGGGAGTATTATTCCAACATTTTTACACGAAATCTAGTATATGACTTGCCGGGATGTCAAAAATATATTTTTCGACAGAAAACGTTATTTTCAAAAATAACGAGTGGTATCGTTAACATACGTTGTTGCATGAGTTGCATGGTATCATTGCTTACATTGGGTCACATCATTCATTATAGGTTGCGGTTAGAGACCGAGCCATCATTACATCATATCCATTATTGTCATAGTGCTATTTCATCAGGTGAGATTTCATAGCCCCGTTTTTCCAATTATTACATCATTTCAAATTCCACGGGGGAGAATACATTGCACCATTTTTCATGCGGACCAAAGTATATAAATTCATTACATTGCTTAAGTTACCTCATTGCCAAGTTAAAGTCCCCTATTATCATGAACCGTTAATTGTGAGCAAGCGAGAGTGTGTGAATAGATCTATTGAGGGTGACTCCTCCGTTCGGGTTGGTAGCACCAACTTGTCATATGAACGCATTACATTTGATCCATTTCAGGGTGTTTGGCAAAGCACTCAGTTGGGGCATTTCATTCAGTCTAGCTTCGGGGTCATGAGCTTAAGAGCTAATGTATCATTTTCATGTGGCAGTTTGTCATAAACTTTATACTTGTGGTTTCCGTGTAGCATTTCATTTACATAAACCTATGAACTCACCAACATTATTGTTGACCCGTTTTAACAATGTATTTTCAGGTTATTAAGCATCGCATGTTGGATTGCATTTTGGGCATATCATGGAGTCGCGGTGTCGACGCGTCTCACTTTATATTTTATGCACTTAATCATCGTTTGAACTGTGTAAACTTTATTTCCGCAAACTTGTAACATCTTTTGGGACCTCGCTTTGTAAACTCTGAATGTTTTAAGTAATCAAACGATGTATTTTCTAAACGACACTTTAGGTCGTTCAATATAACTGCAGTTAGGATGCTATGGCAGTTGCACCCCTGGAATTCCATTCCGCTGCAAAACAGATAATTTGGGGGTGTGACATGCATGGTTGTAGATAGTTGTAGAGAATGGTGACGGTTCAAGAAGCCACTAGTTTTGGTGACATTTGAAGAAAGATGGGTGATCCGTGCTAAAACGTATATATAAATATTAAGCAATGACGGATACGCGTGAATAAATACAAATCACCCATTTGTGAAAAAGGATACTTGCAAAAACTCCCGTTTGTGTGTAGTATGAAACCAGGTAAGTGATTACCCGGATCGTTTCCCAACGAGGATGGAATGGGCAATATGTTTCAAGCTTGGATTAGAGTGACTGATGATTAGATATTTTTGGATTTTGCTTTTTTATATCTAATTAACAAATGAGAAACAAATATACAAAAGAAAATTAAACGCGAATTAATTAAACTAAAAACGCATAACGGGAAATCTAAAATGCGACTAAAAAGTGAAATCTATGAAATTAAAACCTACAAGTGTAAAATTACTTAAAACTTATTTTAAAACTAAAATTATATATTTTTTACCCTTTTTATCTAATTATTATTAATTATTTATTATTTAATTACTTTTTAAACTATTTTAATTTATAATAAATACTAAATGAACAAAGAAAAATCTAAAACTTTTTTCTATAAATATTATGAGGTAAAAAGAAGCTAAAAAAATTATAAAAATGAAAAGTGCTTAATTAAAAATTTAAAAAGATAAAATCTAATAAATAGAAACTATCACTTATTTTATATTTTATTTTTCTTAAGGTCTACAGATATGATTATATTTTTCCTAGAATCTATTTAATAAAAGAGAATTTTGAAAATTAAAATTATATTTTTTCTGATTATTATTCTATTTATTATGATTTAATTACTAATTTAAACTAATTAAAAGATTAAAAATATTAAAACTATTCAGAAAATTATGAAACTTTCTCCTAAATTATTTTAGGTTATTAAAAGGCTAAGAAAATAAAATCAGAACTTATATCAACCCTGATAAGCTGTTTGGGCTAATAAGTAGTTGCAAATAAGCCCAAAAATAAGCTAATCAACACTAAAAATTATCAAATGCTCAGTTATAGTTCAGACAACTTATTTAAGCTTAAATCAATTTAAATTACATAGCTTATCCCTCAGAATAAGCAAATAAGCAGTATGGCAGGTTGGCTTTTTAGACAGAAAAGATGTTTAAACCCTTAACTTGCAGACCAGATTAAGCAGTTCAAATAAGCTGAGAAATGAAAACTTAAGGGGGAAAAAGTTACCTAGCATATCAGGCTACACTAAAAACCAAAAAGCAAGGCCTCAACTTATCTAGATAAGCCACAAATAAGTTGAGATCAGCAGCTTTAGCTACTCAGTATACACTGAGTCTGCTGTGTGCAGAATTTGTGCAGAAGTGCACAACTCTAATAGACACCTAACCAACTCTTGTATATTCACTAAATGGTTCACAAGGGACTCAGAAAAGCAAAGAAAAAGGCCAAAATGAGGTCATGGCTTATTCTAGCTTATTTGGCCTTTTTGAGGTCTGTGGTTACCACATGGTACTAAAAACTAGCTTTTCTATCTAAAAGGCTAATTTGAACTTGGAAATAGCTTAATATGGTCAAAATAAGCTGGTACAAAGTTGGTGATATGGTCAATGTACAGTAACTATGGGTTTGACCTAGTTGACTGCTTAAAACCAAACACCCCTTATTGGTGTTCTGTGGTGGATTTGCAAATGGAGATCTGATTTTTAGCTAAGAATCCTACTGAACTGAGTTTAACTAAGTTATTTATGAACTAAAGAGTAATTAACAACTGGAAATAAGCTATTAAAAAGCATTTACCACTTTTAACTATTTTTGGCTTTTTAAGTGTTTTTAAGGAAAATTAAGAAACTATTATGAAATACTGATAAGACTTGAAGAAATACTATTGTAAACTACTAATAAGAAGGAAATAACTATAATAAGCTAAAAATAACCTATTGCACAGTACACTATTGTTTAATGCCAAAAATTTAAAAAGCTTACAACTGATTAGCTATGACACAGAGAACCAAGGACCAGAACAAAACCCAGCTTGTTCACACAAGCTAGAAAACCCAAGAAAAGCCTTCCTAAATAGCTTTTCTCTTCAGGAGAGCTTATTGAGAGCTTATGTTGACTTTTGTTGACTTTTCTCCATTTCTTGAATTAGAACTGAATTAAACTAAAATAAACTTACAACAAGCTATTATAAGCTTGTATAAGCTTATAGAAACAACTAAGAAGCTATTTCAATTACTACTTAAGTTGGTTTGATTTCTCAGTACAACATGGAAATGTAAAAACTTGGAATTATCATTAGCTACTGAAATTGTACAAAGATTGATATCAAACACACTTAATTTAACTTGTATTGATTACTGAAACTTGAAATTACAATTTATCACTACTGAAAATGAAATACGATTTATGCTAAATTATCTACATACCATTAAAGGCTTACATTGCTATCTATTTATATTAAAATGAAGTGGGATATCACTCATCTTCTTCTCTGAATCATTCTTGGCCTTTGGATGGTCTTCAACTGATCTCAGCCTTTGATATGGATTTTTGGCGCCAAAATTGAGTGAGTGGGAAATACCACTAGTACTGATAACTTGGGATGGGGAAGAGGCATTTAATGCCTTTTGGTTTGTTAGGTAGATGGGATAGGAGGAGGGTGGTGGGTTTGTCAGAAAGGCGGTGGAAATGGTGGTGGTATTGGTGACTGGTTTTGGCGCGTTGGTGGTATAGAAGAAGAGTTTGACTGAGTCAAACTCTGGTTAGTTAAAAGATGGATCGGGTTGAGGTGGTTTTGGGATTGGGCTAGGGTTATTATTTTTTTTTTTTGGCTGGGGTTTATAATAAGTGGGTTGGGTAATTTAAATTAGCAGTTGGGTTTTTATTTAGGATTGGGAATTGGATTTTTGGTAAACCTTAGGGACTAAAATTGTAACTTCTGAAAATCCTGGGACCAATCATGTACATTGCTGAAAATAAATTCCAAGGACCATAACTGATAATTTTCCATTTTTCAAAACCAAGGACTAATTTTGACAACTTTTGAAACTTCAGGGACTGAAAATGACAATTTTGTGAACTTCGTTTGTTTTCACCTGTTTTCAACCCTTTTGCACTTGTAACACATAAAAACACAATCAAATGATATTTCCTGTATTTTGAAGCATATTTGCATGTTTTTAAATGTTTTTGTAGTTTAAATGTGACAGAAATGATGAGTATTTAGACACTCATCAATCCCCCACACTAAACTATTGCTAGTCCCTAGCAATCTTTTATGAAGATTTAATGGATTTTATGTCTCTTTACCAAAAGCCATTACTTCTGGAGTAGCCAATGTTTTAGTATGTGATACTTTGGTACAATGATAACCAAATGATTTTGAGCAAATCATCAGCTGTCAACGGATTTGACTTGTCTTTACCAAAAGCCGTTTGCTTCTGGACTAGCCAACTCTTAGATAAAATACAGTTATTATCTTTGGTGAGCTGATTACCAATCATGGTTTTCCAATGCCTTTACCACAAGCCATAACCTTGCGGGCTAGCCAACTCTTCACTATAAAAGATATGGTGAGTCGAATACCATACAATTTTTGGCAAATTGTAAGCCATAAACGGATTTGAGACATCTTTACCAAGAGTCGTTTGCTCTCGGATTAGCCAATCCTTATGTGGGTTAGACATGGCGGACTGATAACCATTTATTGCGTTCTAAGTGAGAAAAATTTTTAAAATTTTGGCAAAAATGGGGGTACTAGATGGTACATATGATCAAATTCGCTAGAATTCCCCCCCACACTTAGAACTGAATATTTCCCTCAATATTCAAAGTACCGGCTATTATGCCGACACTTAGAACGTAAAAAGGAAATACTAATAGATTTTTTTTTTTTTTTTTTTTTTTTTTTTTTTTTTTTTTTTTTTTTTTTACATATACATATATACAACATGTGGGGTATCTCCCCCACACTTAGGTGAGACATGGGTGAAAACCCATGTTTTACTACTGTTTTTATTAATCGAGTCGCTAGCTTGACTCGACCCCGAATTCATTGGTTCATGGGGAAGTAAGTGGAAGAGACCATCTCAATCGGACTTTCATTCAAGATGTCTAGATAAACATTGAAGTATATGAAAGGTCCATACCGATGAGATATATCCGGCATTTAAACCAATGTTAGATGGAAAATGCCGGGGTCAAAGGTAATATCCTCACTCCCGAATGAGTGAAAGATAGGGGAAATCACCGGGTAGGTGAAGGGAAGAAGAGAGATCTGAATAGCAATTAAGACAAGAACTTCCTCCTCAAGAATTGCATATTCAAGTGGATGAGGCAAGTCCTTAAACTTGATCTCAGGAAATTTATCAGTTTTCTCAACTGACTTGATTTCCTTACTATGAAGTTGTTTTGGTGGAAGAGGGGAAGATGAATCTTCGTTTAACAAACTTTCTAGAAAAAGAATGTCACCCTCAGGATCAAGATAGTTATCATCAACCTCATGCGGAAGTGAACTATCTAGAGCAAGAAAAGCATCGACCTCATCCCAAAAGGGATCACTTCTCTCAACCGAAGTGAGAGAAGGGGAAGAGTCGGCTATGATAAGTTGAGAAGATGTGGTGGGATTCCCACTCACAGAATTATGAAAATAACCAAGACTTTCTTGAGAGTACTCCTTTGAAGTAATATCAATGACATCGATTCGGTTAACCGATTTAGAATCATAATTTGAGGAGTACCTAGAAGTTTGATCATGGTTAAAGGTAACAGCTTCATTACCCACACGCAATGTGATCTCATGCTTAAATACATCAATAAGAGCATGGCCCGTTTTTAGGAATCCTCTTCCAAGAATGAGAGGAACCTTTTGATCTGCGTCGAAGTCAACAACCACAAAGTCAGCTGGGAAATGGAACTTTCCTGCTTTCACAAATACATCCTCAGCAATGCCATGAGGATGAGATATGGTACGATCTGCAAGCTCAAGAGTCATGCAGGTAGGAGTAAGAGCCGGAAGAGAAAGTTTCTTCCACACTGAATGAGGCATCACGTTGATGCTTGCACCAAGATCGGCCAAGGCATAGCATTCAACCATTCCCGGAAATACACAAGGTATTAGAAACTTTCCAGGATCTCCAAGCTTCTCGGGAAGCTTTTTCAAGATAACTGCTGAGCAGTTCTCATTTAATGGAGTTTTAGCCATTTCAATCAGTTTTTCCTTGTTACTTAACAAGTGTTTGATTGTTGATGCAAACTTGGGCATCTGAATGATAGCATCCGCAAAACTTATGTCAAATTGTAATTCTTTAAAGATTTGAAAGAATTTGTCCATTTGTTGACTAGCCTTTTCCCGGAGCTTTTGCTCATTTAAGCGCGATGGGTAAGGAATATAAGGTTTGGATTTAGGGGCAATGACTTCAGGAGTCTCAACAGATTCAAAGACAACTCCTGGTTTGGATTTCTTTTTCGGGACAACCGAAGGATGGACTTGTGCTATACTTTGTGGGCTTGGAATTTGCACTTTGTCCGTTGTATCGTTCGTCTCTTTTTCCATTTCATACAACGGATGAGGAATAGGACCAGAGGGTCCCTCATAAGCAGCACCACTACGAGTGGTGATAGCTTTGATGAAAGTGGTATTTTCATCATCATCACTGTCATCAAGCACACTGATAGGAGTAGCATTGAGCATATTGGAATAAGCTCTGGCTGTTCTTTGCTCACTAAGTTTGCTTGACAAACTTTTAACCGTAAATCGTGAAAGAGTAGGATCTATTCTTGACAGTTTAGGAGCAATCGTGAGTGTAGAATTTTGGACAACCATAGGTTGGACGTACTTAGCACTTCCATTGTTAGAGGGAAGTACCTGGTCCTTTGTCACCTTGAGTCCATCATGAGCTTTACCACTACGTGTAGTGACAGCTTTGAGTTCACCCCTTGGGTTGACAACAGTGTTACCAGGGAGACCTCCCGAGGTAGAAGGTAGATCATTTAAAGACTTTTTTATATCATTTATTTGGGTAACCAATAACCGGTTCGTCTCATATTGGGTCCTATTTGTCTCCTCTTGAGATTTTATGAATTGCTTAAGCAACTCATCTGAGGACGTCTGATTTTGGTTTTGGACATTCCATGGTTTTTGGTTAAAATTCCCCTGATTCTGACCTCGGTTTTGATTGAGATTTTGGGAATTGAGGAAATTTTGTCCCTGATTTTGAAAAAAGCGATTTTGATTATTTTGATTTGGCACGGGTGGAAAACCAGGTGGTACCATAGCATTTGGTGCTCGGTACTGAGTTTCAGCATGCGGTCGGTATTGATTTTGGTTTACTGCAGCTACGGGAGCTGGGTAAAGAGAAGCATCGGTTGCTTGACAATCATAATATGCATGCGGGCCACCACAAGTTTCACACACTTTGTTTATGGCTTTGATTTGTTCCGGTTTATGAATTTCACTCTTCATTTCTTTCATTTCCTTCATCATGCAACGCATTGCGTCCGTTAGAAAGGCTAACTCTGATGAGTTACCGGATGAAGAAGCAGGAGTGACAGGAACATTCACTTTGTTTCTAGAAATAGGAACTTTTGATTTATTTTCACCAATTTCAATCACCTCTTTAGGTTTACGATTCAAGATATTGCCACCGGCGGCTGCGTTAAGTGAATCTTGATCGTTTTGGTTCAACCCATTATAAAACGTATTGATCTGTTGTAACTCCGTGAAATCGTGATGCGGGCATTTTCTTAGGAGATCTTTAAATCTGTCCCATGCCTCTCCGAAGTTTTCATCGAAACCTTGACGAAATCCAGCAATTTCATTTTTTAGATTAGTCGTCTTTGATGGAGGGAAGAAATAATTGACAAATTTCTTTACGAGATCTTCCCAAGTTTCAATGGATCGAGGGGGTTCTTTATCCAGCCAAATTCGGGCTGCCCCTTCGAGTGAGAATGGAAATAGCATCAATTTGATAACTGTTTGTGGCACATTCTTGTAATTGATTGTAGAGGTCAACTTGTTAAACCAACGAATGTGTGCATATGGATCTTCTCGTTCAAACCCGTGGAATTGGTTTGTAGAAACGAGCTGAATCAAATGTGTTTTCAGTTAAAAATGATCAGAATCGATGGGTGGTAAAACGATGGCATCTCCGTAACCCTCGGTGGGTGCTTGGAGCATCTCAGCCATTGTTTGTTCGTCTGCCATATTATCAGTGGGAACAGTACGAATCTCGGGTTCGACTATTTGGGCAGCACGTCTACGATTACGTCTTCTCGGAATATCTACGAGTTCACGTAAAGGGCTTGATGACGTGGAAGAACGAGTGCGCATGCACTAAATAAAATATTTCAATTAAAACAAGATCGAAGCAAAACACAAAGAACTTAAACCAACAATCAACAAGCGTACGGTAGCTCTCTAAAAGATAAACGCATAGAGTGGCGGAGAAGCAAAGGTGGGCAATTAATGCTCCTTAAAAACCCGCTTCTTTCAGTTCGACAATTTAATGTCAAACTATCCATAAACCTCCTTTATAGTTTGTTTATCAATCAAAGGTGAGCCGATATTCGCAAGTGATACAGAGGCAAGTTTTAAATCTGATGTTTGGGAATCTTATTATGATAATACCCAAGTTGAGGAATATTATTTCAATTTTGCTTTTAATCTTTTATTTAACAATAAAACGGAAAATGTTTTTGGGTTTTTATTTTTTATATGATATTATATATATAAAAGAAAAGAAAAATATTTTTGTTTTTTATATTGGGTTTATGGGAAATAGGAACTTCACAAGGAAGGGTCTCAAATCACTAATCGCTTAAACTTTACACAATTGTCGCAACACAACCTCCCCGGCAGCGGCGCCAAAATTTGATCCGTGCTAAAACGTATATATAAATATTAAGCAATGACGGATACGCGTGAATAAATACAAATCACCCCTTTGTGAAAAAGGATACTTGCAAAAACTCACGTTTGTGTGTAGTGTGAAACCAGGTAAGTGATTACCCGGATCGTTTCCCAACGAGGATGGAATGGGCAATATGTTTCAAGCTTGGATTAGAGTGACTGATGATTAGATATTTTTGGATTTTGCTTTTTTATATCTAATTAACAAATGAGAAACAAATATACAAAAGAAAATTAAACGCGAATTAATTAAACTAAAAACGCGTAACGGGAAATCTAAAATGGGACTAAAAAGTGAAATCTATGAAATTAAAACCTAAAAGTGTAAAATTACTTAAAACTTATTTTAAAACTAAAATTATATATTTTTTACACTTTTTATCTAATTATTATTAATTATTTATTATTTAATTACTTTTTAAACTATTTTAATTTATAATAAATACTAAATGAACAAAGAAAAATCTAAAACTTTTTTCTATAAATATTATGAGGTAAAAAGAAGCTAAGAAAATTATAAAAATGAAAAGTGCTTAATTAAAATTTTAAAAAGATAAAATCTATTAAATAGAAACTATCACTTATTTTATATTTTATTTTTCTTAAGGTCTACAGATATGATTATATTTTTCCTAGAATCTACTTAATAAAAGAGAATTTTGAAAATTAAAATTATATTTTTCTGATTATTATTCTATTTATTATGATTTAATTACTAATTTAAACTAATTAAAAGATTAAAAATATCAAAACTATTCAGAAAATTATGAAACTTTCTCCTAAATTATTTTAAGTTATTAAAAGGCTAAGAAAATAAAATCAGAACTTATATCAACCCTGATAAGCTGTTTGGGCTAATAAGCAGTTGTAAATAAGCCCAAAAATAAGCTAATCAGCACTAAAAATTATCAAATGCTCAGTTATAGTTCAGACAACTTATTTAAGCTTAAATTAATTTAAATCATACAGCTTATCCCTCAGAATAAGCAAATAAGCAGTATGGCAGGTTGGCTTTTTAGACAGAAAAGATGTTTAAACCCTTAACTTGCAGACCAGATTAAGCAGTTCAAATAAGCTGATAAATGAAAACTTAAGGGGGCAAAAGTTACCTAGCATATCAGGCTACACTAAAAACCAAAAAGAAAGGCCTCAGCTTATCTAGATAAGCCACAAATAAGTTGAGATCAGCAGCTTTAGCTACTCAGTATACACTAAGTCTGCTGTGTGCAGAAGTTGTGCAGAAGTGCACAACTCTAATAGACACCTAACCAACTCTTGTATATTCACTAAATGGTTCACAAGGGACTCAGAAATGCAAAGAAAAAGGCCAAAATGAGGTCATGGCTTATTCTAGCTTATTTGGCCTTTTTGAGGTATGTGGTTACCACATGGTACTAAAAACTAGCTTTTCTATCTAAAAGGCTAATTTGAACTTGGAAATAGCTTAATATGGTCAAAATAAGCTGGTACAAAGTTGGTGATATGGTCAATGTACAGTAACTATGGGTTTGACCTAGTTGACTGCTTAAAACCAAACACCCCTTATTGGTGTTCTGTGGTGGATTTGCAAATGGAGATCTGATTTTTAGCTAAGAATCCTACTGAACTGAGTTTAACTAAGTTATTTATGAACTAAAGAGTAATTAACAACTGGAAATAAGCTATTAAAAAGCAGTTACCACTTTTAACTATTTTTGGCTTTTTAAGTGTTTTTAAGGAAAATTAAGAAACTATTATGAAATACTGATAAGACTTGAAGAAATACTATTGTAAACTACTAATAAGCAGGAAATAACTATAATAAGCTAAAAATAAGCTATTGCACAGTACACTATTGTTTAACGCCAAAAATTTAAAAAGCTTACAACAGATTAGCTATGACACAGAGAACCAAGGACCAGAACAAAACCCAGCTTGTTCACACAAGCTAGAAAACCCAAGAAAAGCCTTCCTAAATAGCTTTTCTCTTCAGGAGAGCTTATTGAGAGCTTATGTTGACTTTTGTTGACTTTTCTCCATTTCTTGAATTATAGCTGAATTAAACTAAAATAAACTTACAACAAGCTATTATAAGCTTGTATAAGCTTATAGAAACAACTAAGAAGCTATTTCAATTACTACTTAAGTTGGTTTGATTTCTCAGTACAACATGGAAATGTAAAAACTTGGAATTATCATTAGCTACTGAAATTGTACAAAGATTGATATCAAACACACTTAATTTAACTTGTATTGATTACTGAAACTTGAAATTACAATTTATCACTACTGAAAATGAAATACGATTTATGCTAAATTATCTACTTACCATTAAAGGCTTACATTGCTATCTATTTATATTAAAATGAAGTGGGATATCACTCATCTTCTTCTCTGAATCATTCTTGGCCTTTGGATGGTCTTCAACTGATCTCAGCCTTTGATATGGATTTTTGGCGCCAAAATTGAGTGAGTGGGAAATACCACTAGTACTGATAACTTGGGATGGGGAAGAGGCATTTAATGCCTTTTGGTTTGTTAGGTAGATGGGATAGGAGGAGGGTGGTGGGTTTGTCAGAAAGGCGGTGGAAATGGTGGTGGTATTGGTGACTGGTTTTGGCGCGTTGGTGGTATAGAAGAAGAGTTTGACTGAGTCAAACTCTGGTTAGTTAAAAGATGGATCGGGTTGAGGTGGTTTTGGGATTGGGCTAGGGTTATTTATTTTGTTTGGGCTGGGGTTTATAATAAGTGGGTTGGGTAATTTAAATTAGCAGTTGGGATTTTATTTAGGATTGGGAATTGGATTTTTGGTAAACTTTAGGGACTAAAATTGTAACTTCTGAAAATCCAGGGACCAATCATGTACACTGCTGAAAATAAATTCCAAGGACCATCACTGATAATTTTCCATTTTTCAAAACCAAGGACTAATTTTGACAACTTTTGAAACTTCAAGGACTGAAAATGACAATTTTGTGAACTTTGTTTGTTTTCACCTGTTTTCAACCCTTTTGCACTTGTAACACATAAAAACACAATCAAATGATATTTCCTGTATTTTGAAGCATATTTGCATGTTTTTAAATGTTTTTGTAGTTTAAATATGACAGAAATGATGAGTATTTAGACACTCATCAATGGGTAAATGATAAAACATGTGAGATTGCCTTAGAGATTGAAAGTGAGAAGAAAGCAATGTACACATGTTTGCAAATGAAATGGGCCACAAATTTTAGTGTCCATCGTATGAATATTTATTAATAGTTATTCACCGGGTATAATCCCTTTACCAAAAAAAAAAGATATTCACAAAAGAAGGTGTTCATCAGTTATTTTTGATAATGCTAATCAGTCCAAGTTAGTATTGTTCATTAGTTCATTAATTTTCCAATAAAAACACAATGTTTATCAGTTCATCAGTTATTTTTGATATTGTTCATCAGTTATCTTTGATAACGTTCATCAGTTATTTTTTAAAATGTTCATCAGTTACTTTTTATAATATTCAGCAATTTTCGAAAAAATAACGTTCATCAGTTATTTTTGATATTGTTCATCAATTATTTTTTATAACGTTCATCAGTTATTTTTTATAACGTTCATCAGCTTTCGAAAAAATAAAGTTCATCAGTTATTTTTTATATTGTTCATCAGTTATTTTTTATAACCTTTATCAGTTATTTTTTGATAACATCCATTAGTTATTTCTGATAACATTCATATTGTTCATGTTTAACATGCGATATCTCACTCATATCATATCGGATTTGAGTGATAAAATTTTTGGGTAAAAAATGACAAAAAAGCTACAACTTTCATGTTTTAAGTTTTGCAAAATTCGGCATTTAAAGTAGACAAAATTAGAGAGGAAAATGCCAAAAATTTCAAGAAAATCAACATCCACTTAAAAAGTTGAAAAACAAAGTTGCGATTCATATATTATAATGATATATCATAATGTATACCAAATTAAAGAGAATTAAATTTTAAAAATTATAGTGAAATTGGTTTTTCAAAAAAATTTGTCGTTCGAAAGTTATTTATGTTTGAATTTTGGGGTGGAATAAAAAACGGGTTAAAAGGACCAAAATGTCCCCTAACCAAAATTAATAAGAAAAAAAAAGAGGGAGTGTGTGATACATGTGACACTAAATGAGAGGTTTTCTATACTTTTTAAAAGTTTTTCATCCCAAATAGTTATTGCTATTGGTTTCTTTTTATCGTACGCAATAATTCGAGCCATCTTCGCAGTTTTTGGATTCAACAAAGCTAAGGACTTACCTCCTGGTCCAAACCCGCTCCCGATCATTGGAAACCTGCACTTACTTGGCGACCAACCACACAAGTCCCTAGCCAAACTAGCCAAAATCCATGGCCCAATAATGCTCTTAAAACTTGGTCACATCAATACACTAGTTATCTCATCTCCTGCTGCTGCGAAAGAAGTACTCCAAAAGAAAGATGATCTTGCTTTCTGCACTCGTCATGTCCTTGAAGCCTTACATGCCCACGACCATTTCAAGCACTCAGTCGCTTGGCACCCAGCCAACTCCCAGTGGCGGACCCTCCGCAGGATTCTCAACACCAACATTTTCTCAGTCAGCTCGCTTGATGGTAGGAAGGACTTGCGGAGCCATAAAGTGGATGAGCTCATAGCATATTGCCGTAAAGCTAGTCAATCTAATGATTCTGTGGACATAGGTCGTGCTGCTTTTAGAACCTCCCTGAATCTTCTATCCAACACCATCGTGTCCAAGGATTTGACAGACCCGTATGAGGATTCGGGTAAGGAGTTTAGGGAAGTGTTTAGCAACATTATGGTTGAGGTTGGGAAGCCGAATCTTGTGGACTTTTTCCCGGTGTTAAAAAAGATAGACCTGCAAGGGATCAGGAGGAGACTGAGTTATCATGTTGGTAAGTTTTTTTGATATATTTGATGAATTGATTAATGAAAGGCTGCAGATGAAAATTTTAAACCAAGATGATGTATTGAACGTGTGTTTGAAAATAAGTCAAGATAACCCACATGAGAGGAACCGGAATCATATCAAGAGCTTGTTTTTGGTAAGTAAATTATCTATTCCTCTTGTATTTATGACAAGGATAAATATCTATTTAGGGGATTTTTTTTTTCTTGCAAATGAATTTTCGAAGCTATTCTTAGAACTTGAACAAGTAGTGCTTAAATTTGAAGTTAGAAAAGTTTTAAAACTGTTTCATAAAAGTTGTTGAATTTAAAACGATTTTTAATACCATATAAACCGGGTAAACGGATGAGATTTTTCCTGTTTAGGTAAATTAAAACGATTGTGACTCTTTTAATCGGATGTATGTGCCTAACAAAGGTATCACAATGACCGTTTACGGCCCTGTACCTAGCCACCAAATGTTTATCTAGTGGAGTTTGAACTTTGAACCATAGAGTTCTTGTCATACTATTATAAACAGGTTAAAACTGCACCAAAAAATAAAAATAAATAAACAGGTTAAATAATTTTACACATAATAGATGCGACTGCATTTTATTGTTAAATTTAGATGATAAACATTTATATAATACGAGCCTGCGAAGTCAGTTTTTAATTCAATTCACATGGTAAGCTTTTTAACATCTGCAGTACAAAAGTGGTCCTGTTTTTAAAAGTAACCACATTGGTTAGACCATGCGTACTGGGGTGGTGTTTGCCCAGTTTTTGCACCAACAGCGCCCAACAGCACCTTGGTTGCTGCTACGCCAGGGCGTTGTTGCCCAAAAAAACCACCCATCCGTTGTTCTGACAGCGCCCGCGCCCCTCATCCATTTCGAAAAAAATGACCGTTGGGATTTTGCCACGTGAATTATGTAACTCTTTTTTTGATGTGTTGATGATTCTGTGGGTTTTAGTGAGATGATTATAAGAAGGAAATGAGCTGAAGCCTATGTAACTCTTTTTTTGTATGTGTTGATGATTCTTAGTTAACATGTATTATGTAGATTTAGCAATCAGACAAGGAGCTAAAGCCTATGATTGTGTTTATAGATTTGTTCAAATCAAAATCATTTGGTTGCTTGTAAGTGTGGAGGGTGTGCTTATGTGTTTTCCTTCGCCACATCAGCTACACATCAGTTTTTTCTTTCTTCAAAATTTTTTCCTTTAACTTTCCCTCAACCATTGCAACACCTTCTGTCTCTTTCATTAATTTTTTTTCTTCTAATTTTTATCATTTAAAAATATCCCAAAACACAAATAATTACCCACAACATAATAAAGTAATAGTTTCTTTTTCTTAAAATAAGAAAAGTAAGTGGGCCAATGGTTGGATCTTTGTTGTTTTGTGTGCTCGACTCAAGTCCCGTAACATTTTTATTTTGTTCTTTCCCACTAGCAAAGGTGTGGTTATTTTAAGGTTCCCGCTAAGGAAAACCCTTTTCCTTCATTTGTTTCCCGCCAACACCCTCTAGCCTAACCAAAGTATATTAGGCAACATCTTACTTCTCTTAGTATAATGGTAACGTACGATTTGTTAAATGATATAGGATTTGTTTGGTGCTGGAACTGATACCACTTCGAACACGTTAGAATGGGCTATGACAGAAGTGCTGCGCAAACCACACACAATGGCTAGAGCCAAAGAGGAACTTGAAAAAGTTATTGGGAAAGGACAAATCGTGAAAGAGGATGATGTGTTGAAGCTACCTTACTTATTGTGCATCGTTAAAGAGACCTTACGAATTCATCCACCTGTCCCTTTCTTGCTTCCTCAAAAAGTTGAGAAGCAAGTCAACCTCTGCGGATACACCATTCCAAAGGGCACACAAGTGTTTGTGAATTTATGGGCTATGGGACGAGACCCAACCATTTGGGAAAACTCTCTAGAGTTCAAGCCAGAAAGATTCTTAGACTCTGCGATTGATGTTCGAGGTAAAGACTTTGAGCTAATACCTTTTGGTGCTGGACGAAGAATATGCCCCGGTTTGCCACTTGCAATGTGTATGATCCCTATGATGCTGGGCTCATTACTCAATAGCTTTGACTGGAATCTAGAAACGAGAAGCCAACATGGGGGATTGGATATGACCGAGAAGTTTGGACTCACACTACAGAAGGCCATCCCTCTTTGTGTTAATCCAGTTCCACTGAATTAGCACCCAATTATCTACATCATTTATTTAACATCTTATATGTAATCATATTCCTATTGATATCAAGTCCATAGGATTCATACTTCTATATTTACCACTCCAAAACCAACCAAGTGAAACCAATGCACGCAATGCAAAGAAACTCTTACTGATTTATCTGGTTAGTTTCTCTATCTTGATATGTCTACTTTGTTCCATTGTACTGTATTTCTTTTGGTTATAATCCTTTAATTCTCCAAATATTTGTAAATTTTGCCCATATAGCTAGGGGTGGAAACGAGCCGAGCTCGAGCTGCTCGGCTCGTGAAAATTTTCACAAGCTCGAGCTCGGCTCGGGCTCGACTAATTTTTGAAGAAAACAAAGTTCAAATGAAGCTCGGCTCGTTAACAAAAGGCTCGAGCTCGTTAACACACAAGGCTCGAGCTCGTTTACTCCTTTTAAGCTTGTTTATAAATGGTTATATGTATAAACAATATTTATACGTATATATTTGTAGGGCTCGTTTAGACTCGCGAGCCTACTCGATCTTTTTGTATAGAGCTCGGGCTCGAGCTCGTTTATTAAATGAGCCCAAACTTAGGGTCGAGCTCGTTTAGGCATGGGTTTGTTCGAGCATTTTACCGATCCGATCTCAAACTTTTCACGAGCGGCTCGCACCCCTGCATATAGCCCACATCAATTTCAGCACGTTTGGGTTATCTTAAGTTGTTTATTTTGGGGAAAGCCCATATACGCCGTACTCAATATAAATTTGTTGTGCCATTCAATTAAGCTACGGAGTATCAATTAAAGTTTGTATACGGCTATCGTTGAAAATTTGCCCCTATAAATAATTTTTAGGTACATCTGTCATCTAACCTGATGTAATATGGATACCTAACACATCAAGTTATATATATCATTATATTGGTTTAACATATAATAATTGAGATTTAAATTCATAATAGCAAGTCAAAGGCTAATATTTTAATTATTTAGCATGACTACATTGTTAGAATTTAAATACCATAACGATTATATAATTAATTTTACATCACCAAAGTACGTAACGGAAGCAAGAATCAATATTTAACATGTATAGAGATTAACCGAATAATAAAGATACGTACCTTTGATCCTAGCAAGAATAAGGATCTAAACTTCAATTCTTTTTCTTTATCAAACAATAGGATTAACAAGAAACCTCTTACCTTTTTGTTTCTCAATCAAAAATGGAATTAACTATAGTGAGTTAATTACCAAGGTTTTGTACACACGTACTATAACCAATTAATGTTTGGTGCTAGCAAAAGAACACAAGAATTAAACCAAACAATTTGTTTAACTAGCAAAAGTCGATCCCCCCCCCTCTAAAGAGTTGAGCCGATCGGTTTTGAGAAAAAAAATATATTAATAAAAAAAAAAAAAAAAAGAATAACAAAGTTAGGGTTATAGCAAGAGTGTACAAGATGTAAAACCCTAACCCTTATGCCTTTGTATTTATAGACTACATATCATGGAGGACAAGTTGGACTAGATTTAGGTTTGGAAACCCCTTAGGCCGATCGGCCATAACCTAATTATGGGAATTCTAGAACTTTCTTTCCTCCTATTTGCACCTATGGTCCTTCCTTTATTCACTAACGGTCGTTAGTCAATTCCGTTAATTACTTAACGTCCGTTAGTCGTTATTTCGTGTTCAAATAATTAAATATATAACGGTTATGTATATTAATTATTTACATTAATCATTCATACGTAAACTGTGCAATCCCAAGGTCCCGTGTTCGATTCTAGTCATACACAACTTAATATATTTCCATAACTTTAACAGCTCTCACTTGGAAATATATTAAAAGTGTAATGACATTGGTTAGCGTCTAGCAACATGCCAATGCCCCTAGTACAACTCGGGTGGTGGTCTCCTGGAAAAACCATTCGATGATTCATCATCATACTCATCCTTTTGTTTCTAATACTACATTAATAAAGATATGGATCTAAGTCATTCTTTATTAATTATTCTGTTTCTCATTGTTTCTGATTGAGCAAGATTACCAAATCTTCTGAACCTATTCAGGGGAGATCTTGGGTGTGGCCACACATACATCTTACCAATCCTACGAGGGACCCAAGAGTATTAAACTCCAAACAATTTGAAGGAACAAATTCTATCTTGACTACGAGCATAACCCACGCACTTTGCAACATTCCTAAAAACAATCCTTATAGCTACCAGTTATGTATAGCGGTAAATTGAATCACAGAAATGCACTACATGCATGACAGTTATCTGGCATCTCAAGTCTGAGGATAACTATATTCACATGATTTACTTGATGACAAGATCCATAAAGTAAACTCATGAAGTTGGGATAAGTCCTATATTCAATTCATTGAATATCATATAAAATTGGTATAACAACGCATCAATATACTTTCAAGTATATTCTACCAATACTCAGATTTGTCTTAGTTTAATGATATTCCCATATCATTAATCGACAACGGACAGTTTAGAATATATAAATATATTCAAGGATATAAACATGCAAATATAGGATATATTATTAAGAAAATGACAATCAAACATAACAAGTATTTTATTTCATTAAAATAATAACTGTTCAAAACATCCCATTATCCAAACACTAATCACAGATGGGCATGAAACTACTAGCTAAACGAAGTCCTATGCCTTCAGCATGTTGATTAAGCTTTCCACCAGGTAAAGCCTTCGTTAACGGATCAGCTAGATTGTAATCTGTCTGAACTTTGAGTAACTCAGTCTCGCCTATCTCCACTTGTTCTCTAACATAGTGATACCGAATCAAGAAATGTCTGGTGCCCTTCATGATTCCAGGTTCATTGGCAAATGTAATTGCGGCTGAATTGTCACAATTCATTTTTATAGGTCTTTCGATTGAGGGCATAACGCCAAGCCCTGAAACGAACTTCCTAATCCAGACGGCTTCTATTGCAACTTCTGAAGCAGCAATATACTCGCTTTCTGTTGCAGAAATTGCTATAGTACTCTGCTTCTTGCTCTTCCAATCCACAACACCTCCATTGATGACAAATACATAACCCGTCTGAGACTTCATATCATCTTTATCACACTTCCAAGAAGCATCGCAGTAACCTGTAACACACAGTTCTGCATCTGGATTTCCCCCATATACTAAAAACATATCTCTCATAGCTCTCAAATACTTGAGAATATGTTTAACAGCAGTCCAGTGGAGCTCACCTGGATTCTGTTGATAACGACTGGTAATGTTCTGAGCAAACGCCACATTGGGCCTTGTACATCTCACCGCATACATTATAGATCCCACAACCGAAGCATAAGGGACTCTACTCATGCGTGCCACCTCTTCAGGTGTTGAAGCACAAGCTTTGCTACTCAAGCCATGTTCTACTTGCATTGGCAAATATCCCTTCTTGAAATTTTGCATACTGAATCTCTTCAATATTTTATCAATGTAAGCACTTTGGCTTAATCCAATCAACCGCCTTGATCTATCTCTATAGATCTTGATTCCTAGAATGTATGCTGCTTCTCTTAGATCCTTTATGGAAAAACATTTCCCCAGATTAGCTTTCACCTCATTCAATCTTGGAATGTTTTTACCCATGATTAATATGTCATCCACATATAGGACTAGAAAAATAACATCACTCCCACTAGCTTTGTGATATACACATGGCTCATCAAGATTATGAGTAAATCCAAACCATTTGATTTCTTCATCAAATCTCTTATTCCATTGTTATGATGCTTGCTTCAATCCATAAATGGATCTTTGAAGTTTGCATACACGGTTTGGAAATTATGGATTCACAAACCCCTCAGGCTGCGCCATATAGATATCTTCATCTAGGCGACCATTTAAGAAGGCGGTTTTGACATCCATTTGCCAAATCTCATAATCATAGTGTGCAGCTATGGCTATAAGAATCCTAATAGCCCTAATTTCAGCTACAGGAGAAAAGGTCTCCTCGTAGTCAACGCCATAAGTTTGGGTAAAGCCTTTAGCTACCAAACGGGCCTTATAGGTGTGTACATTGCCATCCATGTCAGTTTTCTTCTTGAAGAGCCACTTACTCCCAACTACCTTGGCATTGGGAGGAAGGTCTACTTCAATCCAGACTTCATTATCTTTCATGGATTGCATTTCCCCATTCATAGCAATCTGTAATTTATCCTTTTCAGGATCATTCATGGCAGCTCTATAATTAGCAGGCTCTCCAAGGTCCCCTAATATAGTTTCCTCAACCTCTGCGTTAAGACATAAACGTTCAGGTGCTTTCACAGTCCTTACGGATCTGTGAATGGGAATTACTTCAGGTGGAGGACCCAGACTTTCTGGTTCCACAAGAAGTTCGCTAGTGTTTTCAGAAGGTAATGTATCCTCTTGATCATCTTCCAGATCATAGATCATCCCACTGAATTCTTGAGATATGAGATCTTTTTCAAGAAAATATCCATACCTAGCAACAATTACTTTGTTCTTAGGTGGGTAGTAACCCATTGTTTCCTTTGGTTATCCTACAAAGATACACTTTACAGATCTCTATTGGAGTTTATCTGCTGAGTCACGTTTAACAAACGCCTCACAACCCTAGACCTTTAAATAAGATAAGTTAGGCGTTTTCACAAACCATAACTCATAAGGTGTCTTATCAACCTTCTTGGTCGGAACCATATTTAATATGCGAATCGCAAATTCCAAGGCATAATCCCAAAAGGATAAAGAAAGAGTAGTAAGATTAAACATAGATCGCACCATATCCAATAATGTACGATTCCTCTCTCAGATACACCATTTTGTTGTGGAGTATATGGAGATGTGAGATGCTGGACAATTCCATTCTCACTTAGATAATCTTTAAACTCCTAACTTAGGTATTCACCACCTCTGTCGGATTGAAGAGCTTTAATCTTCTTTCCAAGTTGCAATTCTACTTCAGCTTTGAAAACCTTAAATGTTTCAAACACCTCATGTTTATGTTTAAGTAGATAAACATATCTATAACGGCTGAAATCATCCGTGAAGGTTAAGAAGTAGCTAGCACCTCTCTTTGACAGGTGTCTGAGTGGTCCACACACTTCAATGTGTATCAAACCAAGTAGATCATCAGCCTTTCCAATACGATTATTAAAAGGTTTCTTTTTCATCTTCCCAGATATACAAGATTCGCACTTATCAAATGATTCATCATTGATATTGTTGGGTCCTTCAGTACCCAAGAGTCGTTAAAACAGGATTTGAATACAAATTAAGCTAAGTGTTAATTAAACCGAAAACATTCTAAGTCACTGAGTGAACAGTCACTCAGTGAGTTACCTTCAAGAAGCTCAGGACGAGTCTAAGAAGAAAGACTCACCAATTCAGGAAGGCGGTTCTCCCTGAAGTGATACTTGAGACGAAGAAGAAGGTAATGGGATCAATGAGCGTTAGACAAGAGCTCACTGAACCCCATGTCTCCTCAACAACAATAACCGAAGACTGAAGACTGAAGGCAAATTACTGAAGAACCTGAAGCCTGAATAAAAGGCGGGATTAAGCGGGAAGGTTTTGAGAAGATAAGAACAAGTCTTATCGGGGTCAGACAAACCATCCCTTAAGTGGCTAAAAGTCGAAGAAGTGTCAGGACTGACACTCGAAGACTTTTTGGCGCAATCCTATTGGTTCTTGGAAATGACAATTACTGTTGTAGTTGTCAGACACGCCTTCCTATTGTTTATGTAGTTTTAATCTTCAGTACTCTTAAACATGTTTGCCTATAAATAGCAAACAGATGGAGAAAAGAGGGTTAGGTATTTTGTGCAATAAAAGCTTAGACTTTCACAATACCCCTTTTCTCCGACAAAGAGTAACGTATCCATGAGATAGCTCAGTGGGTTGAATTGTTACCACTTAAAGCATTGCTTAAGTTTAGATAGGAGACACCATACCTTGTCTATTCAATCCCAAGTGTTTGTTCCGCAAAACACTTGGGTAATAGATTCTTTTATTCATTTCTAATAAGAATTTAAACGTTGAAAATACTTTGTGTTTTTATATTTACGTTTCATTAACTGTTAGAATCAATCAATACATTGTATTAGTCATAAACACAAATAGATTAACTTTCTAGTTAACTTTAAGCGTGTTAAGGGAACAACAAGTGGTATCAGAGCCCTCTGGTTTATTAAATCTTTCAAAATAACCAAGAGTGCTCAAGGTTTTTAAAACCAAGATCCTACTATGACTGATATTAATGTGCCCCAGCTAGTCGACAAAAAGGGTGGAAGCTTTTCAGCTGTTGCCCCAAGACTTGAAGCTGGTAAATTTAGCAAGTGGAAAACGCGAATGCTTTGCTACTTGAATGGTAAGGAACCATACTACATCACTTGTGTCAAAGATGGTCCCTATGTCCCTAAGACTGCCGAAGGGCTAAATAAGCCTGAGGCTCAATAGACCATTGATGAGAGGAGGGTGGTCAATCAAGACCAATGCCTGAAAAGCATCATTATATCATGTTTTCCTGATGATATAATGGAATCAGTCATCAGCTGTTCAACAGCCAAGCAAACTTGGGATGACTTGGTCAATAGCTTTGAGGGTCCCTTAGATACCAAGGAAAACAGGGTCATGGACCTGAAACTTGAGTACAATACTTTCAGGGCAAAGGACTCTGAAAGTCTCTCACAGACTTATACCAGATACAAGACTTTGATAAACGAACTATCAAATGATGGTGTAGTGTTGTCTAAGCATGAGACAAATGTTGGCTTTGTCAACAGTCTCCCTGAGAAGTGGTTAAACTTCTCACAAGGCCTCAGAAATGCTAATCACATTCAGACCCTTGAGCTCCCTGAGATCTATGGGAAGTTTTCCTATGAAGACAACTTAATCTCAAGGAGATACCCAGACTCAAAAGCTCTTGAGTCCAAAAAGGCCTTGACCTCCACACCCATATCAACTGCTTTTTATACTAATGGTGTTGTGCAGGATTTTCAAGAGGATTCTGAGGATGAAATTGATGAAAGGACTAGTGATGAGTACCTAAATGATTTAAACTTGGAATTCCAAGAGAGGGCACTCCTTGCTAGTTCAAAACGTTTCATCAAAAGAAATCAGTCCAACTTTTCTAAAGCAAAAGCAAATGAAACCACTGAATGCTTTAATTGTGGTAAAAAGGGTCATTTTGCTAGGGACTGTTATTCTAAAACCATCTCAGAACCCTCTTACAAATTTTCAGGAAATAGTTCCTCAGGAACTAGCAAGTTTCAACCTAGAATGTTTCAGTCGACCCAACAATTTCAAAACAAGGGTCAAACATCCAAACCTGTTCAGACAAAGAACAAGGTTTTAGTAGCTGAAGCATATGACTGGGATGAAGAAGAGGTCTCCTCAGAAGATGAGGAAATTAGAGTGAGTGCACTGATGGCACTCTCTGAAGGTGATCAGGTGGCTGTTGGGAAAAGCCATGCAAGGAATGGAGAGTGGGTAAACATCACCATGAAGAAGGTAAACACTTTACTTTCTATGGATGATGATTCTGATTGGCAGTCTTACATGAATTATATTTGTGTAGATCTTAAGTTTGTTGAGGAACAAAGGTTTAACCTGTTTTCAAAATATAACAATATTGTGTCAGAATTGAATAAATGTAGAGATGAATTGCTTGTACTGAAGCAAGCCAAATTAGAAACAATTACTCTACAAATTCAGAACACTGAAATTTTGAAACAAAACCAAGCCCTACAAACTGAACTTAACAAAGAAAAGGCTGTCATTCAAGGCTGGACAAAAAAGAACCCTAAGGTCTTTGATACTATGGGTTTAATTCCTAGGAAAACCATAGGAATTGACCATCACACTAATACCCCCAGTGTGAGTCCCAGTGAAATGACCTTTATTCCAGCTGGCATATCTTTTGAGCAAGAGATGCTACCCAAGTCAAATGACTGGATTGTCAGGGACAACCCAGTCAGTAAGTAACCAAACTTTCAGACTGGAAAAATCTTGCTTCCTGAAAGTCAGGCTTTGAAAAATATGCTTGGACTCTCTGACCAACTCAGTAGTACTGAGTTAGTTAATGAGCCTGAATCAGATTCATATCCACCACTCCCTCCACTGAATACCCTTCAGGGTGCTGCACCAAACTCAGGCCTCACACCATTGGTCTACTCCCAACATTCTGCAAAGGAGAAGTCAGGAATGGGAAAAACCATCCTGAAAAGACCAACCCTTGAAGTCTCGGTAAATACTGATGACTCATCAACTTCAGTTCCTTCAAAAGTAATAACCTAAAGCCCTGACTCAAAATTTGATCAGTTAGCTGAAATGGTCAGGAAGCTGAGTGAAAAGATTGAATCTTCTGAGAAACCTTCTCAATCCAAGAAGAAGGAACAAAAACCAGCTTCCTCAAGCACCAAACCCAAACCCTCCAATCCCCTGAAAAGATGTGAGCTGTGTCACTATACCAATCATTTCACTGATGATTGCTATAGAATCCTTTACTGCATGATTTGCAAAAAGGATGATCACAGGACCTCTGATCACAAAACATATTCAGTCATATCAAAGATGGCAGGCCTTAAAGCTCAGTCTTTAAACTACCCTTTTGATTCTAAACAGAAACAAAAACAAAAGGCCAAGCCTTTTGCACCTTGCCTTCATTGTGGGTTCAATGACCATCTTTCTAAGGATTGTCTAATGGACAATAGTTGTAAAATTTGTGGAGATCTCACTCATGACACCTCAGGACATGATAAGGTCATTCAGGCAAGAAGAGGTAAAACAAAGTCATCCTCTCAATCTACTGAGTCTACATCTGCAATTAAATGCAAAACTTGTGGTAGCTCAGTCCACTCCACCACTAACCATGAATCAATTGTAAATGTTAAAAAGACCCCCAAAGCTAAGCCCTCCAAGAAGTGGAATCCTAGAAAGAACTAACCTAGTTTAACCTTTTGTGCAGAGGCATGCCAGGGATCCTGTTTAGCATCTAGATAGTGGATGTTCAAGGAGCATGACTGGTGTGAAAGAGTATCTGCACAAGTATGTGGATGAATCAAGACCCAAAGTGATATTTGCTGATAACTCATCATGTCTTACTGAAGGTTATGGTTCAGTAAACTATAATGGTATAGTCTTTACTAGGATAGCTTATGTAAATGGTCTTAAATACAATTTGATCAGTGTCAGTCAACTATGTGATGCTAAATATATAGTTCAGTTTGATGATAAACAAGGAATCATCTTCAATGCTAATAAGGAAGTTGTCCTTATTGCACCAAGAAGACATGATGTTTATGTGTTGGACATGTCCAGTCTAACTCAGAATGGAACTTGTCTCTTTACCAAGGCCACTGATACACTCAACTGGCTTTGGCATAAGAGACTCTCCCACCCGAACTTCAAAAACATAAACAACCTTGTAAAACAAAACAAGGTCCTTGGCTTACCATCACTTGTGTTTTCAAAGGATAAACCATGATCAGCCTGTGAAAAAGGTAAACATCACAGAGCATCCTTTAAAACCAAAACCAACTTTTCCATCAGAAACTGCCTACATCTTCTTCATATGGATCTATTTAGACCCATCAGTCCTAGATCCATTAACCATGAGAAGTATACTCTGGTCACTGTGGATGAGTACTCAAGATACACTTGGGTATACTTCCTGATCCAAAAGAGTCAGGCAGCTGAAACAATTATGTCCTTTGTCAGGAACATTGAAAATCAAAATGAAATCAAAGTCAAACAGATTAGGACTGACAATGGAACAGAGTTCAAAAATTATGAACTTGAATGTTTCTGTGATAAGAAAGGAATTTCCCAAAAAATTTCCTCACCTTACACACCTGAACAAAATGGTGTGGCTGAAAGGAAGAATAGAACACTCGTTGAAGAAGCCAAGACAATGCTAAATGGATCAGTCCTTTCCAAACACTTCTGGACTGAAGCAGTAAAGACTGCCTGTTAAACACAAAACAGATCCATCATTGTCAAGAGACATAGCAAAACTCCTTATGAGTTATTCAAGGGAAGGATCCCTGACATCAGCTACTTTCATGTCTTTGGGTGTCCTGTGTTTATTCATAATCACAAGGATCACTTAGGAAAATTTGATGCCAAAGCTGATGATGGATACTTCCTGGGATACTCCCTTGTCTCAAAGGCCTTCAGTGTGTTCAACACTAGGAGACAGCATACTAAGGAAACATTTCATGTTACCTTTGATGAGAGCACTGATGCAATCAGTGTCTCTAACAACTCAGTGGAAGTGATAGGTATTGATGAATCATCAAGATACCCTCCCGATGAACATCATCCTGAAAATGGTCCTTCCACTCAGTACCAAGCAAATGATGACATCTCCTATTACATCATTCCCCACAACCTTCCTTACCCAACCATCACTGAGTTTGTTGAAGCACAAAGAAGTACTGATGAAATCATTCAATCTGAACAAAGTGCTCCGGAACCAAACAATCATAGTGATGAGTCAACTCACTCAGACACTCAAGATGTTGAAAATCATCATGTGTCTGATCCTGATCCTACCCATCAGGCCTCTACAAGTTCTAATCAGTTTCCAAGACCTCAGGACAGTTGGACTAGGTCTCAGGATATAGAACTTGTCAATATAATTGGTGAGCCTACTGAAGGCATGCTCACAAGAAGCATGGCTACACAACTGAGAGCAGCCTCGGCCAATGAATGCCTATTTGTGGATTTCATTTCCACAATTGAACCCAAAAGTGTTAAGGAAGCACTTAATCATCCAAGTTGGGTTCAGGCCATGCATGATGAACTGGAACAATTTGACAGAAACAAGGTAATGACCTTGGTCAAGTGTCCTGAAGATGTTTCAGTCATTGGCATGAAATGGGTATTCAAAAACAAACCTGATGAAAATGGCTTAGTCATTAAAAACAAAGCCAGACTTGTAGCCAAAGGCTATAATCAACAAGAAGGCATTGACTATGAAGAAACATTTGCACCAGTAGCAAGGATGGAAGCCATCAGGATCTTCCTTGCTTTTGCTACATACATGAACTTCAAGGTGTACCAAATGGATGTTAAAAGTGCATTCTTAAATGGCTCACTGAAAGAAGAAGTTTATGTTCAGCAACCTCCTGGATTTGAAAGCCATGAGTTTCCTGACTATGTCTGCAAGCTTAACAAAGCCCTTTATGGACTGAAACAAGCTCCCAGGGCATGGTATGAAACTCTTTCAGCCTTCCTGATCCAAAACAAATTTGTCAGAGGCAAGATAGACAACACACTGTTTATCTATAAGACAAATAATGATGTCATACTTGTACAAGTGTATGTTGATGACATCATCTTTGGCTCAACAAGTTATAAACTTTGCAAACAGTTTGAAAAACTGATGGCAAAGAAATTTGAAATAAGCATGATGGGAGAACTGACTTACTTCCTTGGTCTGCAAATCAAGCAGACTGATAAGGGAACCTCTATCAGTCAAGAGAAGTATGTCAGAAGCCTACTGAAGAAGTATGAGGTCAGTGACTGTGCCTCAGTCAAGACTCCCATGGTACCCCCAAACAACCTTGGTCCTGATCTTACTGGAAAACCAGTGAATCAAACTCTTTTTAGAGGAATGATAAGATCACTGATGTATCTACTTGCATCAAGGCCTGATATCCAATTCTCAGTCTGTTTGTGTGCCAGATATCAATCTGACCCAAGAGAATCTCATATCACTGCTGTGAAAAGGATATTCAGGTACCTGAAAGGTACTCCAAACCTTGGATTATACTATCCAAAATGTTCAGGCCTTGATCTTAAAGAATACGCAGACTCTGACTATGCTGGATGCAACATGGACAGGAAAAGCATCTCAGGATCCTGCCAAATTCTTGATGGAAATCTAGTCTGTTGGAGTGCTAAGAAGCAACAATCAGTTGCCATGTCCTCAGCTGAAGCTGAATATGTTACAGCAGCAAGTTGTTGTGCAAATGTACTCTGGATGAAAAGTCAACTCAGTGACTATGGAATTCAGTACAAGATGGTTCCCATCTTTTGTGATAACACAAGTGCAATTGCCATCTCAAACAACCCTGTTCTTCATCAGAGAACAAAACACATTGATATTAGATATCATTTCATCAGGGACCATGTCATGAATAGTGACATAGAATTACACTTCATTCCTACTGAATATCAGCTAGCTGATATATTCACCAAGCCATTGGATGAACCAACCTTCACAAGACTGAAAGTTGAACTAGGAATGTTGGATATTGAGAATCAGTCCACTGATTGATTCCATCCAAATAAGTGTAAATTCTGAAAACCCAAGTCCCTGACTCAATGTGTTCTTTAGTGAAAAGGATCACTGAACCTCAGGAACTAAACCCAAGTTCCTGAAATCTTGGACCTCAGGAACTAAACCCAAGTTCCTGAACCCTTGAACCTCAGGAATTAAACCCAAATTCCTGAACCCTTGAACCATCAGTGACTAAACCCAAGTCCTGAACAAACAGGTTCACTGAATGAAAAGTCATTCAGGGCCCTCAGATGACATTCAATGCTAACTTAAATGCTCTAAGTATCTAGTTAGTAAATGTCCGAGGTTGGTAACTGAATTCTTATTTAATATAAGAATATTTGTTCTTTTGCCTTTCTGGCATGCACCTCATGGGCCACCACATTCCCACTTGGCATTTAATGCCTCACCAATCACATAACAGATATGTGATGACTCAGCTCTGCAAGTTATACTTTTTGCAGACGGCTCAACTGTTTGCCTAGACAGTTGCGCCAAACAGGGATAGTGGAGTGGTTATGCATTAAATGCGGATCTCAAACGTTTTTATTCAAAACTGTTTTTCAAAATAATATCTTTTGAGAAAATAACCGCTTAATGCCTAAAATACACTCCACTTCACTTCCCTATAAATATCCCACAAACAAAAAACACACACACGTTTTTTAGAAATCTTAGGCAAAATCTTGCCCTTTTCTTTCAAAACTAAATTTTATGTGTGTGTTCTTAGCTGTTAGAAACCCAGACCATTTGTTGTTACCCAGACTTACCCAACAAAAATGGCTTCTTCTAATGCTATTACATACGCCCCTAATGTGGAATTCCTCATTGAGGGCGTAGACTTGACCAAGAACAATGTGGTAGGCAATTTTGCCTATCCCCAAACGTTTTGGGCGTACAAGAAAGTAGTTAAGTATCTACAAAACTGCTTTCTTGCTACGGCATTTACAAAGACCCCCTCTGTTATATATCATGACTACTTGAAGGAATTTTGGTGTACGGCAGTGGCAACAAGCCCTGAAGACACCAGGGACTCAATCATAACATTCATAGTGATGAATGGGAGAAGGACCCTCTCCCTTGATTACAAAACCTTTATCAAAGCCACTGGCCTTGATTTCGCTGTGAATTTTGAGCCCAACCCCACTGACCAAGAAGTTAAAGCAGAATTGCTTTTTCTAGGGCCACATGACCCCAAACAACCTGAAGTGGCCCCAGGTTCGTTATTGGCCAAGGCACCAATAATTAAAACTTGGTTTCCCCCAGCCTAGAGGATCTTGATGACTTTCGTCATTCAGGTCCAGGGAGGTAATAAATCCTCCACGGAATAGTTGAACTCATCACAATAATTGATGGTGTTCAGTCTCCTGGAGGGTAGAAAAATAGACATCAGAGGAATAATCTTCCGAGACCTCGTGTCCAAGCTCTCAGGAAAATCTAGGCAAAAACACATGTCGTACCCTAGATTTATTTCCTGCGTGCTTCAGGACTTACTTCGCACTTATTATATGAGGCCTGACGCTCAAGGTTCTAAACTTGACGTCCTACACAAGGCCAATTATACAAGTGGCGTTACTAAGGTACAACCAGTAGCCCTGACTGACTATATGCTGATAGTCATTTAGGGTGAAAAGGCTATATCGCCCATTCCTTCTCCTGAAAGACAGGAGAAGAAGAAGAAGAAGGCAGGGACCAAGAAGGTGGTGAAACCTACACCACTCGCCCTTGGATCTACTGCCTCAAAAAGAGGAAAAATGGCCAAGACCTCAGAGACACCCATCATTGAGACCCTCTTGACCCTAAAAAAAAAGCCAACGGAGGGTACTGAGAAATCATCCTCAGTATCCTCGGGCAAATCCCTTCCTCATGGCTCTACTGACATATACAAGTCAGTGGGGTCAGGAACCTCCTCCCAATCACATCCCGATGAAGGCACTGACAAATCACAATCAATGCCTGAGGGAGAAAAGGGTCTTGAATCCTCGGTAGGGCAGCACTACTCTACTGAGAAGGGGACCCACACCCAATCACATCCCGATGAAGGAACTGACAAATCACAATCAGTGCCTGAGGGAGTCAAGGATCCTGAATCCCCAAAAGGGCAGTACAACCCTAATGGGAAGGGGGTCCATCAACAATCACAAAGTGTGCCTCATGATAGTGCTGGAAAACACCCGTCAGTACTTGAAGGCGCAAAGGGGGACAAAGACTCAGAGGGATTAAAACCACCCGCTGATACGGAACCCACCACCCAATCCAGTCTCTCGGGAACTGACCCCAAACGCCAGGCTGAGCAAACCCACTCAGTTATTATGGCAGGGTCAGGACCTGGCCAAACCCTGTTGCAGATTCAGTCAATAGCGGACTTTCAGGCAGTTCTTTTGTTTGATGAAGAGCTCAGTATTGATAGTGAGGAAGAAGTGTATGAGGCAGGTGATGATATGGAGACTGATGCTCAACCCACTGAACAATCGCATCAGTCCTCTCCACATGGTGAAGAATCAGAATCTCAGGCTGATCATTCTTCAGAATCTGAATCATCCTGCCCTCCAGGACTCAGGAAGTATGACAACATTCTTCCTCTCACTGAAAGACAATTGGTCAAGTTCTTACAGAAGGCCAACAATGCTCTCTTTACTGGGCTAACTGAAGAAATTTTTGACCAACATTGTGAAGCTGCTGTTCACTATGTCAACCTGAAGGAATCAGTGGAATCCTATCATGATGACGTTAATGAGCACAAGTCATCTATCTCCTTCTCTCTGACAAATCTTGATGAGAATCTTAAACTGTTCAACGAAGCTCTCACCAACATACACAAGAGCGTTGCAACTATTCAAGAGTCAGTGAAAGATGACCCTGAACTTAACAAGAAAATTCTTCAGGCTTCTGAGACTTACCACCAACAGTCTACTCAGTTAACTGAGCTGGTCAACATGCTGAAATCCTCCAATCTTCAGGGACTCAGTACTACAGTGGACTCCATCAAATCTTCCCTGGTTCATATGGAGTCACACTTGGCATCTTGGGCTACATCTTCTACTTCCTTGGCTTGGAATCTTGGGCCAAGGATGACAGCAATAGAGGCTTCTCAGGCTTCTCTTGAGGCTAAGGTCTCAACTCTTCAGCAAGACACCTCAGACATCAAATCAATGATGACTGAGATATATCAAGCCTTCAAAGGTCAGTCTGCTCCCTCAACTTCAGTGAGTACACCAACTCTTGCTCTCACCATGCGTCAAGCAACATTTGAGGGGGAGAAAGTCACTGAAGAACAACCTGAACAATCTCCTGTCACTGAAGAACAACCTCCTTCTCACACCGATGGGGAGATTCCTGAGACATCTTCATCTAGCCAAGACAAAGGCAAAGGCATTCTGACTACCACTGAGCCTGAGCCTACAATCTTGGTGCCTGCTTCCGAAGAAAGAAGGCCTGACCCTGATGAACCCATCAAGGTCCCTTATGAGATCAATGGAGTGATGCACCTTCTCACTGAGGCTGAAATTCAGGCTCATATGGAGAAGGAAGAAGGGATGAAGAAAGCTGCTGAAGAGGAAAGGCAAAACAAGTCAGCTCTCAGGAAGAAAAAAGAAGAAAGGCTGAAAAGGACTGAGGAGATAAGACAAAAGAGAATTGGGAAGTACCAATGGGTCATGACAAGCAGACTGAGACCTGAACCAATTACTGATGTAAAGATTCATCAGAACACCAAGCCTGCTGTCATCACTGTTTTCAGAGGTCCTGACAAGAGGAACTTTGAAATTCATGAACCCTTTAGGTTCGCTGACTTTGGGATCACTGAATTGGATGAACTGGGTCCAATCATATTCAAGAAGTAAAATGTGGCTGTCAAAGAACTGATGAAATCCCTGAAGCAAAGATATGAAAAATTGACAGCAACACCTAAGGAACTTGGTATTCCCTCACTTCTCCCAGCTCCAGCCAGTCAGCCTGCCCCCTCTCAGACCTCTAGAAGAAAGAGGAAGATAATTGGATCTGACCCTGAGATCAGAGTCCCTGGCCTTGAATGCAACAGAGCCCTCCCTGAAGGAGTTACATTCGTGAACAACAAGGTCATTGAATAACCTGAGAGAGGGATATTCTTCACTGATGAGTTTGGAGATCCAACCTTCCAAAGATGGAGTGATATTGATCAGGCAGGAATCAAAGCCATGCTTGGTTTTCTCATGATGGCCTCACCAATCCAGAGTCCTGAAAATGTGAGGTTCTGCCAAGACCTAAGAACCAAGATTCAACTTCATCCTGATCAACATGAGCTGGAATCCAAGAGACCCAAGCTTGAAGCCCTTGGATACAAACTAGACTGAGAATCTACAACACCTATCTTGTACATTTAGTAGTTAGGACCCTTGTAATGAAATTAATAAAATGATGTTCCTTTGTTTTGTTATTTCAGTGTCCTTATTTACTTTCTAGTACATTCAGTATGAGCAGAAGTCATTAACTCACTCATAACTGATCAAAAACACTTGAGCATAATTTATATCCAAATAAGGGGAGATTGTTGGGTCCTTCAGTACCCAAGAGTCATTAAAATAGGATTTGAATACAAATTAAGCTAAGTGTTAATTAATCCAAAAATATTCTAAGTCACTGAGTGAACAGTCACTCAGTGAGTTACCTTCAAAAAGCTCAGGACGAGTCTAAGAAGAAAGACTCACCAATTCAGGAAGGCGGTTCTCCCTGAAGTGATACTTGAGACGAAGAAGAAGGTAATGGGATCAGTGAGCGTTAGACAACAGCTTACTGAACCCCAAGTCTCCTCAATAACAATAACTGAAGACTGAAGACTAAAGGCAAATGACTGAAGAACCTGAAGCCGGAATAAAAGGCGGGATTAAGCGGGAAGGTTTTGAGAAGATAAGAACAAGTCTTATCGGGGTCAGACAAACCATCCCTCAAGTGGCTAAAAGTCGAAGAAGTGTCAGGACTAACACTCGAAGACTTTTTGGCGCAATCCTATTGGTTCTTGGAAATGACAATTACTGTTGTAGTTGTCAAACATGCCTTCCTATTGTTTATGTAGTTTTAATCTTCAGTACTCTTAAACATGTTTGCCTATAAATAGCAAACAGATGGAGAAAAGAGGGTTAGGTATTTTGTGCAATAAAAGCTTAGACTTTCACAATACCCCTTTTCTCCTACAAAGAGTAACGTATCCATGAGATAGCTCAGTGGGTTGAATTGTTACTACTTAAAGCATTGCTTAAGTTTAGATAGGAGACACCATACCTTGTCTATTCAATCCCAAGTGTTTGTTCCACAAAACACTTGGGTAATAGATTCTTTGATTCATTTCTAATAAGAATTTAAACGTTGAAAATACTTTGTATTTTTATATTTACGTTTCATTAACTGTTAGAATTAATCAATACATTGTATTAGTCACAAACACAAATAGATTAACTTTCTATTTAACTCTAAGCGTGTTAAGGAAAAAACAGATATCGTGCAAAAGCCTATCACGTTGCAGCTTTTGCTTGCGAGTCTTGCCTATGTGAGCAAGTCGACAATACCAAAGATAAGACGAATCCAAGACATTCTTGACTATCTTATTATTGATGCTATACATCAAATTATAATCATTGCATTCATTCATATCAATTTCAAGTACACCATTCACGGCAATAGCAGTAAAATAAAAAATACATTATTTAACGAAACAGAAATTTTATTGCTTGTAATAATATACTGAAATCCATAATCCAATAAACATGAAAAAGAGACCATACCCCTAACAATTGTAGGTGCATAATGACAATTATTCAAATACAGTACTAAGCCCGAAGATAAAACTAATTCAAATATTCCTATGGCTTCAACAGCTGCATGTGCTCCATTGCCCACGTGCAGGTATTGCTCCCCATAGGCCAGTCTCTTCTCAACTCTAAACCCCTGTAATGTATTGCAAATATGAATACCACATCCAGTATCGTATACCCAGGAATTTATTTTATGAGTTAATGAAAATAATTCAATCATGAAAAAGTTACCTGAAGTACTGGTTTTTCCAGTCTCACCCTTCATCTTTTTCACTCGCAACTCCTCGAGATAGAGAGGACAGTTCCTCTTCCAGTGTCCCATCTCGTGGCAGTGGTGGCAACCCTAATCCTTCTTGATTGGATTGGCCTTGCTCTTCTGAGGGTACTTCTTGGGCGCAGGTTGATAGGTCACAACTTGTTTGCCCTTGTCAGCTTTACCTTTCCCCTTATTCCCTTGCGGTTTTGGCTTTTGAACCCTACCTCCTTGTATAGCTAATACTTGAGGAGTAGGTGCCTTGCCAGGTAAACCCTTTTCATAGTCAACGAGCATTGTGAGCAATTCTGTGACTGTCTTCCCCGAGCAATGCATGTTGTAATTCTGAACAAAACCCATAAAATCCTTGTTCAAGGATTGGATGATTAGGTTCACACATGTATCCTCAGGAACGACATAGATGATCTATGATAGTTGGTCCATGTAACTCTTCATAACCAACACTTGATCAGCTACTGGTTTACCATCTATTTGCCTACAGCAATACAATTTTCTGATCAAATCAAAAATTGCTTTAGGGCTAGTCGATTTTTCTCCTTCAAAAATAACTTTGAAGGCAGAACATTGTACAGTGTTTTCAGGTTGAGCCATTTCTACAGAAAAAGTTCAAATATTAGTATTATGATAATACAATTTTTCAAGAAAAGAAAATTACCCAGGAAATATACATATAACCATTTAATTTTCTTGAAAACTAGGATCCAACTTTCCATAGTTTCACTAAATCAGTTGATCTACTAGTAGTGAAAGTACAAAAGATGGTAATCTGTCGCACAATAATCGGCAAAACAATTTCCGACTCCTAGATCATTATGGGAATTATATTTGCCAAAAACAATTTTGCAATGTAAGCATGTTTCTTCCCATCTCATGCTTTAAGTTTCAAGGTCTCACTTACAACTTAATTAAGTCGTCTAATTTAGAAACTGAAAATACTCCATGTCACGGTCTCACGCCATAGAAATTTACCTTGTCATTAATATTTAGGTTAAGGTCTCACTTACGCTAAATATTAACTCCAAGTGTCTCTTATAATTAGATAGCATGGACTTAAATTTTTAGGGTATTTATTTTGATATGACAATCAAAATATATACGAAGAAGCATGCACACATCTTCATATCATAAGTTTTCAAAATAATTTTAATTACCAATTTAGCTAAGAGTTAAATCAACAAAGTTTTAATTGAGGTATTGGGTTCACCAATCAAAGAATTACCTCCAATTATCACCCACTATATCCTACTACTGCACGAGTCATAAAGACCCAAGTTATTCGGATAATAACCACAAAAGTGGCGCGTGGAATTGAGGTCAATTCACCCTTAAGATGATTTTGTACAAAATTATAGCGTTACTTGGTAGCTCCAATTAGACGGACAAAGGAGCGGAGAGACAAACGTCCGCCCGAAGGCTAATTAAAAACGCGTCCCTTTCGGATGACAATTTAATGTCAAGCCTCCTTATACCCCTCTTATAGTTTGTCTAAATTGGGTGAGCCGTTCACACTATTGGTACAAAACTCATCAGTCAATCAAAAGTTTATGATACTAAGTCTTAAAAAATTATGTTATAAATTATAAAATTGCTAGTCTCGCCTGGGAGCAAATTACCGTGCGAAGCGAACCACTGTCGGCACATAAGACTTGGCAATATATAATTTATCACATCAAAGTTTCATAGTTATTAGGTCAATTTATTTTCTATTCCAAAAAATTATCCTCTTTTTGCTTACAATTCAATAATAATTTAAACAAAAAAGACAAGTAATTTAATAAAAATAAATAAACACATAATAACGCATATAATCTTAACCATTAAATCATATAGCTACATGCAAACCTTTTGATAAATCCTATTAATAATCTGTATGTGAATAATTATGCATATAATTACTAAGACTCCCATTGGTTTTCGAGCTAATGGTACCAATGGACAACATACACCAAAAAGTTGGTTGCGTAAGCCTTAGCAAACATATACCACGTTGTACATAAAAGATTCATTAATTTAATTAATTAGGTATTCCCTAACTTTATATCTATCTTTTTTATTACATGTAGCAAGTAACTTAACAACTAATTACAAACCCTTAATCCATGATAACCTTGCATGAAGTATCATGGATTAATAACAAGTCCAGGAACGTAACCCTTTACACACATAAGCACACATGTTCCTAATTTTAGGGTTACAAAACTAGCTTTTTAATTAAAGAGGGATCGACCCCTCCCCCCCCCCCCTAAAAAAAATAGGTTCGAAATTTTATGTTATAAAAACCCTAAAAATTCGACTACACATGTTAATCCAAATCAAAATTTTGATTTTTGTGCGTTTCGGTAATACAATTACATGTTAAACGGCTCGTGATGCCACTGTTAGAATTTAAATACCATAACGATTACATAATTAATTCTACATCACCAAAGCACGTAGCGGAAGCAAGAATCAATTTTTAACATGTATAGAGATTAACCGAATAATAAAGATACGTACCTTTGATCCTAGCAAGAACAAGGATCTAAACTTCAATTCTTCTTCTTTATCAAACAATAGGATTAACACGAAACCCCTTACCTTTTTGTTTCTCTATCCAAGATGGAATTAACTTTAGTGAGTTAATTACCAAGGTTTTGTACACACGTACTATAACCAATTAATGTTTGGTGCTAGCAAAAGAACACAAGAATTAAACCAAACAATTTGTTTAACTAGCAAAAGTCGATCCCCCCTCTAAAGAGTTGAGCCGATCGGTTTTGAGCAAAAAAAAAAAAAAAAGGAACAAAGTTAAGGTTATAGCAAGAGTGTACAAGATGTAAAACCCTAACCCTTATGCTTTTGTATTTATATGCTACATATCATGGAGGACAAGTTGGACTAGATTTGGGTTTGGAAACCCCTTAGGCCGATCGGCCATAACCCAATTATGGGAATTCTAGAACTTTCTTTCCTCCTATTTGCACCTATGGTCCTTCCTTTATTCACTAACGGTCGTTAGTCAATTCCGTTAATTACTTAACATCCGTTAGTCGTTATTTAGTGTTCAAATAATTAAATATATAACGGTTATATATATTAATTATTTACATTAATCATTCATACGTAAAGTGTGCAATCCCAAGGTCCCGTGTTCGATTCTAGTCATACACAACTTAATATTTTTCCATAACTCTAACATACATATAGTATTGATTAAGCGTTTTGTGAGACCTAATAACATCCTTGATACATCACAGTAGTGTATACTGTAGTCTGTAGACGCCAACACCAAAGACGAACCATCAATGGTGTTTTGGGTCATTATTAGTCTTGGTTTATCTTATGCATTTATTCGAGCCACATCCTATCTTTTTGGGTTGGCAAACTGAAAGACGTAGCTCCATATATGCCAAACCTCACGAGTCCCTAGCTAAACTAGCCAAAATTAATGGGCCAATAAATGCTCTTAAAACTGACTCAAATCACAACACTGGTGATCTCTGCGGACATCGCAAAAGAAGTACTCCAAAAGCAAAGTACGTCTTGCTTTCTTGAGTCGCCATTTCCCTGATGCTTTGCATGCACACCACCAGTTTAAGTACTCTGTCATCTGGCTCCCAGTTATCACAAGATTATTACCTCCAACATCTTCTTTACTGTAGAACCTTAGACCTTGATAGATCTTTGAGCACTCTTGGATCGTTAGTAATGTTTATGTAATCACAAACACACTAATAGAAAATCTCTAATACTTGTATTCTAAAGCGGAAATAAACACAAGTAAGAACACAGATAACTAAGAACGTTTGATCCTCTATGGATCTTTTATTAAACTAAAACTTGTTTTTCTTAACTCGTGCATCATACATAATAACGTGTTCCTTTTATAGATAAGGAACCCTAAATCCATTTCACTAGAAACCCTAAACCGTTTCACAAGAAACGTATATCTAAAAACTAATAGAAAATATGCTATATAATTTCCTAATAAAACTCATGCATATCCAAACTAATAACAAAGTACGCTGAATATCTATATCAGCAGAAACCAACTTCGCAGAATCTCTACTTCCGTAGAAACAAGTCATCAGCAGAATCCAACACTTCAGCAGATTCCATCAGCAGTAACCATCAGTAGAATTCTTCCTTAGCAGAATTCCCAACAATCCTCCCCTAATCTTGAATTTGACATGGTTAAGTTCAAGATTCTTGATAGATCTCTAACACTTCAGAATAAGAGGATTGAATTCGAACATCATCAGCAAAGAATCAAAGGAACCACATCTCTATGAATGGCAAAACTTGAAACTTCAGGTCTTTGCAGCAACAAATGACATAATGTACATCAAAACAATTGAGTTTCAGACTATTCTCATCACATCCAGGTGTGTAAACTCCTGTGAGAGGTGAATCATTGAAAATAATGGATTTGATGTCTCTTTACCAATAGCCATCACTACTGGAGTAGCCAAATGTTTAAGTTCGAAAACTATGGTACACTGATAACCATATGATTTTTAGCAAATCATCAGCTATAAACGGATTTGAGATGTCTTTACCTGTAGTCGTTTGCTCAGGACTAGTCAATTCTTGGTTTCAACTGAACCTTGGTGAATTGAATACCAAATATGGATACCAAATGTCTTTACCACAAACCATACTTTTGTGGATTAGCCAATTCTTTGGATCCCAGAAATGGTTACATCCATGGTGAATTGAGAACCATTTCAACTCTCAGGAATAAACCATCGGTGAGTTGAAGTACCTTATAACTTTGAGCAAGCTATTACAGCTATCAACAGATTTGATGTGTCTTTACCAAAGCTGTACCCTTTGGACTAGCCAACTCTTTGATGGACACAAGTCACATCTGGTGAGTTGATAACCATCAATAGAGTTATACAACAAACCTGCAGAAAAGTTAGTACAAATATATAAATGTTTTTTTTTTTTTTTTTTTTTTTTTTTTTTTTTTTTTTTTTTTTTTTTTTTAACAAAGAACGAGAATGAAATAAGAAGTAAATGAAATAAAGAAAAATAAGATACAAAAATAATACACAATACCAGAATCAAGAAGAAGCTTTGTGGTGCAAAAGCTTGGACTTGATTAATCCAACCAGCTGTGCAGCATGAGTCTCATCATTAGCCACTAGATCAGGAGGAACTTCCAATTTTCTTCTAAGCAGACGTTTCATCAGAGGAATAGACCAAGGATAATGCTGATCAGAAAACATACATACCCTAATGCCAGACTTTGTTTCAACAACATGCACATTAGGCATAGGATAAAACCTCCAAGTATCAACCCTCCATTTGTGTGAATTCTCCCAGATTGAGTAGCCTTTTCCATTAGGAGAGTGAGAATCAAACAGAACTTGCAGATCTCCCAGTAAGTACAAACCAGCACCCTGTGGTGTATGAGAAGCATAGTACTCTGTGACCATTCCATAGAGAGTATGCAAATCGTGCCTATCCACCAAGTGAAGTATTTCTTGCAAGAAAGTAAACTCCATATAGGAATGATCTTGCCTATAAATGGTGTTTATCTGCCCATCTGTCAATGTCCATTTGACCAACACATTGTAAGAACCTTCAGGAAATGTCTCAGAAGAACCCACTTTGATAAAGGTTGTATCAGCAGCATTGAGATCCATATGCTTAGAAGAACTCACCTTTTTAGACTTATGTGCTCTAGAAACCTTCTCTCTAGCTAACCTCACAGATCTTCTGATGGAAATTTGTCTGCTGTGTGCCATCCTTTTCTTCCTTCTCCCAGGTATATATATCCCCATAGGACTAACATTTTCAAATGCACCAGAAGCATCTTCAGGAGGAATGAAAGAAGTGGGAACAGAACCACCTTCTGCAAGCAACTTCTCAGTATCATCTCTGGCCTTTCTAGCCTCAGCAGCTTCTAGTTCAGCTTTCCTCACCAAATCTGCATTGTAGTTGGAAATAAATGATCCCTCTTGTTTAGCAGATGCAGAAGAAGGAATGGGAGCCTCCTCTGTAGAGGTGTCCGCAGATTGATTTCCTTCAGGAGTTGCCTCAGCAGAAACAGCTTGAGGGAGCAGTTGTTCTTTATCACCAGAAGATGAAGTACCAAGCTCAGCTGTTTTGATCCTTTTAGCTTCTGAAGCATCTATACTTGCACTAGGCCTCTTCAATTGAGGTGAATGAATAGCCTTCATAATCTGATTATATATTTGATGTAAATCAGATTCAGACAAGGCCCAGACTTGCTTCTTGGTCAAAGCAGAGTTATATACATAAGTATATTGATGATAAACCACATTTCTCATATAATTCTTGGTTTGTGCCTCAGTCTGAGTTTTAGCTCTCTTAGCTTTGGCCTTCTGTGTAGCAATGGCCTTTCTCCTTTCTGCTCCAGCTTTCTTCCTCTGTTTACCAAGAGCTACCATTCGTGCAGCAAAGTTGTCACTATCAAAGGCAGCTCCTAAGATGCTTTGGGACAAAGTAGGATTGGAAGCAGCTTGTTGAGTATAAGAATCCCATTGTGCATCAGTAAAATGAACTGATTGCTCATCCAGTTCTCTTTTCCTTTCAGGAGGCAAATCTGAAGTAAATTGAGCTGTCATCTTTTGTGCCAAAGCTTGACTCTGCATCATATCCTCATATTCTTTAACCAGTCTTGCTTGCTCCTTCCTTTCTTTTTCACTCACAAGATCTGTACCAAGATCTTCATCAACCATCACTCTTTGCTCATTGCCAGAGATGTCAACACTAGGAACTTGAGTAGCATGGTCATCAGAAGAATCATTACCAGAGATATCAACAATAGGAACTCTGTCAATATTCTCAGAAGAAATACCAATAGAAGCATCAGCAGAAACATGTTGAGAGGTAGATTCAACATGTGAAGTAGAAACCTCAGCAGCAGTATCCAAGACAAAAGATCTCCCAGCAACAAACACTTCAGCAGAAACTTCAGAAGGTGTAACATCAGCAGAAGCCACATTAATCATTGATTCATCTGCCTTAACATGATCACCATCAACATGTTCTTGATCAACATTCAAACTTGGCATTGTAGAGTCATTGCTCAAATACTGTCTTCTCCTCTTTCTATAGAACTTGATCTGATCTTTTTGTTGTGAGGATTCAGCAGCTGTGGGTGAAGAAGTATGAGTCTGCTGAGCAGCTTCAGCCAATAAATCAAGATGATCCAAATAAATATCCTCCTGCTCTTCATCAGAGGCAAACACAAACTTCCTTTTCTTTTTCTGCCCAAGTTGATCTTCTAACTCCTTAACCCTCTTTTTCAACACCACAATCTCACCACCAAGTGAGTATTTGGTATCTTCAAGCTCTTTCTTCAACTTCTCAATTTCTTGAACATTCCTGTTGAGCAAATTATACAGAGAAGTGAGAGTAATAGGGTCCTCAGCTCCACCAGCAGAATTCTCAGTGGTAAAGGGAGCTTCATTGGACCTTTCAGAAGAAATATGTATATTCTCAAAAGTAGGAGTGCTTTCATCTATTGGGTCTCTAAAAGGGCTAGGTGTGGACAGTCTTGGAGTCTCATATTCAAGAGGTGTAGGCACATGAGTATCAAGAGACTGAATTGTCTCCTCAACCTCAGGAACAAGCTCATCAGGAGCTTCATGAGTTTGTGATGGAATAGGACTGGGTGAGACATGTACAGGTGAAGGTGTAGGTTGGTCAGGAGAAACAATGGGTGCTTCAGCAGTTGTGGATGGACCCTCATCCCTTTCCACTGATGGATTACCATCAGCAGTAACACTTGGAATTGATGGAGTACCATCATCAGCTGCATTGGGAGATGGTGGAGCACCAGTAGCATTACCCTCATCAGCATCATCATTGCCATGTGGCAACATAGCTGGTAGCAGAGGGTGATGTTCCCCAACATAGTGAGTTTTCATTGAAGCAAACAACTTAGCACTAAGGGCTCCTATGGGATAATGGCCTCTATCTTGGGTGTTTATGTCTAATATTATTTGAAGAAACCTAGGGTACATGAGAAACTTATGCTTTTTCTTTTGAATATTTTCAACCATATTATCAAAAATAAACTTAGAGAAATTATAAGTTAAACCCTATGATAGACATACTATACCACAACCCAATTGGGTAGAGAATTGATCCCATCCTCCAGACTTGTTGCTGATGCACTGAAGCAATGTGTGCACCAAAAACCTCCACTTGGGGCAAAACTTGTTCTTGAGCCACATAACTTCATCCATACTTTGATAACCAGCAGCTCTCAGCCCATCAAGTATCTCACCAGTGTTGGTGTGATAGACACCACCTTCATCATCCAACTGCAATCTTGTCCTAATCAACGACTCAGTCACCACATACTCTGCTCCATCAATCTTTGCAACAATCTCTGTATCAGAACGTTTCTCAGCAGATGCCCAAAATTGCTTAACCAAAGATTCGTGTACTACATCTGGATAATGAGTCAGTGCAAAGTGAATCTTGGAACGCTTCAAGAAATCCACCATAGGTTCATACATTTCATGTCCCTTTGCTTTTCCCAGAAAAGCAACTTTGTTGTGATCCTTCTTAAATTGTAGGGCCTCCATTGAAGAAATTATGAACGATATGGTATGAATCAAGTGAATGGAGAATAGGCTTAAATTGCTTGAAGAAGGAATAAGTTGTTTTGGGCGAAGATTATATGAAGTAGGTTATAAATAGAAGTTACCCAATTATGGTCAATAATATCGAAACTAATTGTTGACCGGATCTGACGTGTAAAGTAACTCCAGCATTCAAAATTTACTCTTCAGCAGAAATGATGGTCAATCTGCTGAAGTGAGAAGTCAATCAGCAGAATCAACTTAAGTGTAATAATATCCTCAGTAAAGACCCTAACTCGCATTAATTACCATCAACCCTTGACTTCGCCTATAAAATAACCCCAAATCACAATCCGCACAAATTAATTAACCCTAATTTACCATCAAACCCTCATTCAACCAAGATCAAACATCAACACCATGAACAACCAGCCAGAAGTAGTTGATCTTACCTCTGAGTCATCAGCAAACTCAGGAGATAACATCCTGCAATCACCACCAAGACACCAAACCTCCCAATCAACCTCACGACCTTCCCATAGAAGGTATGGTCTTACCAAAGAACAAGCCCGTAAGAGAAAACATGATGTGGGCTCATCAAGCAGACCCAACAATCCACCCAAAACGTCATCATCATCATCATCTGAGGATAGTCGTCCGTTATTTCGATACCCCTATCAGGATGAACCTCGTCCTTTGAAGTCCCCCTTTCTCCCTTCATCTGAAGATGATAGTGTGGTGAATCCAAGTGATTCACCTAGGGGCTCTGATGACTCCACAGAGCGTCTAGAGCCAATCTTCAATAGATTGGTGAGAGAGGAAGAGGAGAGGGAAGCAGCAACAGCCAGGGAAGAGAATCCCCAACCTTCACAACCCCAACCTAGGCCACACACCAGAAATCCACCACTCCCAGTGACAAAGGAGGTGGTTATTGGTCTTCCTGCTCCAAGGTCTGGTGTTTCATACCACAGAGACCAAGAAAAGGGGAAGGGTGCAGAGGTGACCGGTAAAGGAAAGGGGAAAATGGAGTAGGTGATGATGAGATGTTGCCAAGGACCAAAGATATAAAACTAGGTTCTTCAGCATCTTCATTCCTGGTCATGCATCTCCAACAACTTTTGAAACCATGATGATAGGATCTAGATTCTGTGTAGGTTATCTTGTATAGGAATGGTCTTTAGTTTTAATTTGAAGTTGTTTGTATGCTGTAATTTCTTTTGAATGAATGAACAACTTCTCTTTTATCTTTCAATGATTATCACTTGAACTGTGCTTCAGCACTTTCATTCAGCAGAAACAATCTTTAAGCTTACTTGACCATTTCCCATTTAACCAATCTTTAAGCTTACATCAAGGCATTCTGCAAAACAGACACATAAAACAAACCAATCCATACACAACTTAAAGTACATTAGCTGGTTAGTGTGTTAGCAAATAGCAAACATAATCTACAAAATACTACAAGTTTTACAACAACAATCCTCCCCTGAGGCCTATGCCTCCCCTCAAACTGAGCATTTAAGGGTTAACCATCCCAATATGGACAACTAAGTGTTGAAACCTAGGTCCATCAAAAGCCTTAGTCAATAAATCTGCCACATTATCATCTGTGTGAATCTTAACCACCTTAATCAAATGTTTTTCATATGCATCTCTTATAAAATGATGCCTGATTTCAATATGTTTTGTTCTATTATGAAAAACTGGGTTTTTGACAATGCAAATGGTACTTTGATTATCAATGAAGATTGTGGTGTTCATAAAATTAAACCCATAATCCAATAATTGATTTTGTATCCAAAGAACATGTCCACAACAATTGGCAGCAGCAACATACTCTGCTTCAGTAGATGAGGTAGCAACAATAGTTTGTTTCTTGCATTGCCAAGAAATCAATCTTCTTCCAAGAAATTGGCAACCTCCAGTTGTGGATCTCCTATCCAGATTTGCACCAGCATAATCACTATCACTATATGCTTCCAACTTAAAAGGAGACTCTTTTGGGTACCAAAGACCTAAGTTAGGTTGGCCTTTGAGGTACTTGAAGATCTTTTTGACTGCATTTAAATGGGAAGTGAGTGGAGTGACCTGATGTCTAGAACAAGCACTCACAGCAAATGTAATGTCAGGCCTTGAAGCTGTCAAATACATCAATGACCCTATCATAGATCTGTATAGGTGAACATTCACTGCAGGATCTGGTTCAAGATTGTTCTTTGGTTTTGGAGCTTCATAAGGTGTAGTGGTAGTTCTGACATTTTCCATATCAAACTTCTTCAAAATATCCTTCACATACTTATCCTGACTGATAAAGATACCATCTTGTTTCTGCTGAACTTGTAGACCCAAAAAGAAAGTAAGCTCTCCCATAGCACTCATCTGAAACTCTCCCTTCATCAATTCCTCAAACTCCCTGCACCAAGCTTCTTTAGTGGAGCCAAAGATAATGTCATCCACATAAACCTGCACAAGAATTATATCCCTGGAATTCTTCTTAATGAAGAGTGTTTTGTCAATGGCACCTCTTCTGTATCCATGCTTCAGCAGAAATGCAGAAAGCCTAGCATACCAAGCTCTTGGTGCCTGATGTAGTCCATAGAGAGCTTTTACAACCTTGTAAACATGTTTTGGATTATCTAAGTCTTCAAAACCTTTGGGTTGAGTGACATATACTTCCTCTTCAATTTTACCATACAGAAAAGCACCTTTCACATCCATCTGATATACCAGGAAACCCATATAAGATGCATAGGCCAAGAAGATTCTAATGGCCTCAACTCTGGCTACTGGAGCAAAGACTTCATCATAATCAACTCCTTCCTCTTGTCTGAACCCCTGAGCCACCAATCTTGCTTTGTTTTTGACCACAATACCCCTTGCATCTCTTTTATTCTTCAAAATCCATTTTGTCCCAATGGCTATCTTCCCTTCAGGTAGTGGTACCAATATCCAAACCTGCTGATTCTTGAATTGTTGCATTTCATCTTGCATTGCTTCAAGCCAGCTTGAGTCTTCAAGAGCTTGAGCAACACTGGTTGGCTCCACTTGAGAAAGAAAGCAAGCAAACAGACAATGCTTAAAGTCTGTGTGATTGCCCCTTTGCTGATTTGAGACATAGGAAAGAAAAGCAACTTGACCATACTTAGAACCCTTCACAGTACTTCTAGTTCTAACAGGTGCATGAGGATCACCAAGAATATTGGATTGGGGATGAGCAATGTTGATCCTTTTGGTAGTATTGGGGTTGACATCAATTGTGGTGTCAAGATTATTCACAGTGGGTCTAAAATCACTGTCATAGGAGGCTGAGTTGAAGATTCCAGCTTTGGGTTGGTGATTCCCAAGATCAGAGGGACTTGGAAAACATGTATATGGCTCTTCAAAGTCTGTGGACACACTAGGAGAAATAGGAGAACCTTCAGGAGAACTGTCAGCAGAATTGGTGATGTCAGGGGAAACAGAAGAACTATCAGCAGAATCCTGGTTTCCACTGACTGGTTGTGCTAACTCCACACCAAATCTTTCAGCTTCTTGATTGGCTGCATGCTCCTGCTTCTTGAGTCTAGCAAGGTCCTCTGCATAGTGTGACTCATCTTCAAGCTCATCAGAAGTTTCTTTGGAGCTATCACCTGCAAATTGGTTAGGAGAAAAAGAAGGTACAACAATTGTTTGTTCATCATGCTCAGACTCACTATCTGAGTCAACATTCATGGTACCAACACTGTTTGTGGGAGACTCTTGAGAACCTGCAGATTGGTTAGCAACATATCTAGTATAGCCCAAGTAATCCGTTAAGTAATCCAGGTCAAAATACCAAGCATGACCTTGACCCTGAACATTAGGCTTGTCTTCTAGGTATCTCAGGTTAAGGGTCTCCTCAATTTTTTTAGCATTTAAATTATATACCCTATAAGCCTTACTATGTGCTGAATAACCTACATTATACCCCTCATCAGCTTTCTCATCAAACTTCCCCAGTGGATCACTAGTATTCAAAATGGTCACTTGACATCCAAAAGGTTTAAGATAATGAATTTCAGGAACTTTCCCAGTGAGAAGTTCATAAGGTGTCTTGAAATGAGGTCTAGTGATGGATACCCTGTTCAAAACATAACAAGCAGTGCTTACTGCTTCAGTCCAGAACATAGTGGGTAATTTAGAGTCTGCAAGCATGAATCTTGCTGCCTCTATTAAGGTCCTATTCTTTCTTTCAGCAACCCCATTTTGCTGTAGGGTTCTTGGATTGCTATAGTCCCTTTTTATCCCCTTAGACTGACAAAGTTCTATTAAAACAGCATTTTTGAACTCTGTCCCATTATCACACCTAATACCTTTAACCTTTTTGTTTAGCTGGTTTTCAACAAGGGTAATGAATTCTTTTAAAATTGGAGATGTTTCATCTTTAGTTTTCAAAAAGAATACCCAACAAAACCTGCTATAGTCATCAGTGATTACCAGGCAGAAGTACTTGTGATCAATACTTCTGATTTGAGTTGGACCAAAGAGATCCATATGCAGCAACTGAAGAGGTTCTGAGATGGTTCTCACAGCAGTAATAGCTTTGTATGAGGCTCTATGTTGCTTTCCTTTGTTGCAGGCAACACAATTGTGCTCATTGGTAAAGACTTTGGAGGGAAGTCCATGAACTAGACCAAGTTTAGAAAGCTTGTTAATGGTCTTGAAATTCACATGAGCCATCCTTCTATGCCATTTGGTAGACTCATCCAGGGATGCTTTAGCCACCAAACATGTTAAGTCACCTTCAGGTTGAACATCATTCAAATTGAATGTGTACAAATTGTAACTTCTGGGAACTCTCAGCAGAATTGTTGTATCTTCTGGAAGTTTGAAGTCTTTAGAGAGCACAAGACATTCATCCTCAGAGAAGAATACTTTGTTCTTGGTGTCACAAATTTGTGATACTGAGAACAAATTGAAATGTTGCAGTTCCTTCACATAATACACATTCTCAAAGTCCAAATTAGGTGTTCTGATGGTTCCTTTCCCAGTGATTCTACCATCTCCTCCACCAAAAGTCACATTGCCTCCTCCTTCAATGGGTACAAAATCATGCATCATCTCAATGTTTCCTGACATACTCCTGGAACAACCACTATCTACTATGCCTACTTCTTTACTCTTCAGAGGATGATCCTACAACAACAACAAAAAATATACAAGATATAAGTACACATTAGAGACTCAAGTCATTGCTGACTTGAGCCTGCCTTGTGGATCATAAGAGTTAGGCCATGTAGATGTATAAGATCCACCATTGTTCTTGGACCTGCTATGATAATTAGGTCCCTTTTTAGTCCAAAAACAACCTGCTGAGGGCTTAAACAGCAGTATCCCAATATCCCCTACCCACATACATTGGGTCATTATATCCAGGCCAATAACCATTCTGAAAGTATGAGCTAGTTGGTCTCACATATGGTCTAGCAACAGGTCTTCTCCCAGCAGATGGAGAATGTCTATCAGTAGAATTGCTGGACTTATGAGTTGCTTGTGGAACATATGGTGGTATATCCTTAACATTATTCCACATTGGTCTAGGTTTATTTTGATCAGCACATACACCCATTCTTTGCTCATGAAAATTACAATCCTTAATCAAATGAAATTTACTTCCACACACAAAACATTTCTTCTTTTTAGAAGATTTATTCATATTGAAAGATGTTCCATGACATGCAAAAGTATTCAAACCATTAACATTAACAGAATTGTTTTTGACAGAATTAAAAACATTGTTTTGCAAAGAATTAAATGACAAGTCTTCAGAGGAAACTGTCTTTGAATTTGATTCATCAGCAGCAACTCTAACAGGCTTGTAGGGAGTCTTGGGTGTAGGCTTTGGTGAGGTCTTGGGTGAGGTCTTGGGAAGGTCTGACTTTTCACTTGAATCATAACTGGTAGTAGACCCTTGGTCAGAGGGCTTGTCCCTAGAAGAACAAGAGACATAGTCAGTAGAATTAGAATCAGGGTCTGGCAAGTCACTTGACTTTTTGCCATAAAGATGGTGTGATCCATCAAAGTCTGAGGTGGTGTTGGTAGTGGGCATGAATTCTCCTCTAATAGGTCCAGGCACAGCATGTAATTTTCCTTCTTTAACAAAGTTTGCTAAGCCTGCTGGTGTAGGTTTACCCACATCAAACCTAGCCTCTAAACCAAAATATTTTTTAAAACCTAAGCCTATACTAGAGTTTACAGGTTGACTATTATAGAGACAGTTAGATAACTTATCACCTGACATTAACCAAATTTTATGACAAGCTATTTCCTGCTCTAGTTTCTCTTTTAGTTCCTGATTCTCTAACTCTAGTTTAGCTTTTACCTTTTCACAACATTTTAGTTCATTTGTAGTACATAGTAAATCTCTCTCTAACACCCCTATCTTTTCTTCATAGGCAGTCTGATTCTTCTGAAACCAAATTTGTTGTCTTTCTTTAGTTTTTAAAGCCTGTTTGTAAGCCTCAACTTCAACATAACATTCATTATATTTAGGTTTCAATTCATCATATGCCTCCTTAAGTTCATTATATCTTTCACTACAACCAAAAACACAATTATGTACCTGAGAGATGCCCATAAAGGCAACTTGATCATGTTGATCCTCTGTAGTACAGCTTGCCAACAATCCACTCTGCCCAGAAGCTTCATTATTATCAGGTTCATGCGCCTTCCAGTTGACATGATCATCCAGAGTGACCAAAGCTCCAGCTTTCCCAGCTTCCGCTTGATTCTGCTGATAGGTAGTATACCTAACCTCATCACCAGCCTTCCTATCCTTGCACTCTCGTTTGAAGTGACCCATCTGTCCACAAGTATAGCATTTGATCTTCATGTTGGGTCTTATAGATTTGATGAGACAAAACAAGAAGAGTGAAAACAAGAAGGACCTGAAGTGACAAGGAAGAATTCTTCAATTAATGAAGAATAAAAGACAAGGGACTTGCTTGTTAAAGAATATTTATTTATTAGTCCCTCGTAGTATTTTGTAAACCCTAATATCTCTCTATATAAAGAGATCAAGGGTGTAGGGTTTCATGAAGTAAGGTCTTCCATAATGTAGTCGACTAAAAGGTGTGTGTGTGTAACCTAGACGTAAGTTATAAACGTCTAGGGTTTTAGTTAGTTAGTTAGTTAGTTCAGCCTCAAGGTCGAGTCCTTGATCCCTGTTACAAGGCGTGTAACATGTTCTACCTTGATCAAGTAGAATTGGGGCTGTAGATGATTATTAGTGTTAGTATTAGAGATCACAAAGTAAAAACCTTGTTCAATAATAAAGATGTTTTACTTATTCCGCTGTGCATGATTGTTGTCTTTGTTATTGTTTAACCCTAGTGCTCTAAACGGTCCAAGGAGTTTAACAAACTCCACATGTGGTATCAGAGCCTGGGGAGCTCGTTACCTAGGGATGTTACAAGGTTTGTTGTTGAAGAGAAGAGCAGACATGAAGCAGTTTGAAGATGGTCCGCACTGGTTATTATAAGGTATAAACAGATTTACTTTTCTTTTGGTATCGATCTGTTAAATTTATGTGGCGACAAGATAAATTGTGGTCTGATCTGTTAACATCGTGAATTAAACCACCTCGTACTATTAATTAATTGCTGTCGGTGAAAGGATCAATTAATGGGATTGTGAATTTGTTTTTTACTGAATTGGTCGATGTAAGAGAAACGTGATTGGTGGAGGTTGAATTATTAATTCGTTTGTGAGGGCAAGTGGTTATTAATTGGACGTTTAGTTTATTGTCGCTTGTGGATCTGTTTTAAAGTAACCTCGTACTGCATTAATGGTGTATTGATTGGTCGACTGTTATAAGCACGTGGGGCTGTTGACTTTTGGGGATAATTAATATTCTGAGATTGCATCAGTTGGTCGGTTGTGGTGTATACCAGTTTGTCGCTTACTGTCTTGGATAGTTGTCAGTTAATGCGCAATAATGAAGATGGTGTTTTTATTCGATTGATGTTAATTTCATATCACGTGGGTCAGTTGCCGATCTGAGTTGAAGATGCAAATTATTATCCTTATTCGATTATAATAAGGTTTGTGGCAATGAATTCGTGGAGCTAGATTAAATTAGTGATCTCATGTTGCTGCTTGTATATTGCAAAGTACTGCTCGTTGGGTATTCAAAGTACTGCTTCCCAAAGTACTGTTAGTCTAAAGTACTGCTGCTCGTCCAACGTACTGCTCCAAGGTACTGTTATATCTAAAGTACTGTTGTGTTTGAATGATTTATGGAGACACGTAAAGAGTTTTATGGTTCAATATATATGCATGATTTACGAGCAGTGAGGGGAAGTACATATGATTGATTAGAGATGGTATTACACACACAGGTTATTAGTTTCACACACACAAGTTGGTTTTTGTTCTTGAAAGATTAAAGGCTAGTTGGGGATTATTTGAAGAAGACGATTGGATATTATCTATTTGATGTTGTAGTTGAGTTTCACAGGTGCGCGTTCTTATGTTTGTGTTATTGCGGTGACAAAGACTTGGTAAATCTAGCAAGGATGTATGATCTACAAATTATGGTGCGTAATGCTCACATTTGCTATCACTTAAATGAGTTACATTGTAGTGCTCAGTGTCTCATATTAGTTGAGGATTTTTCAAGAGGTCCTAGTAGCCTACTTCTAAGATAAGTTTGGCGTCACATAGAGACGTGGATAGTGCAAGATATAAGACGAAAGTTTGGGAAATTCAACTTCTTCATCAAGTTCGTTATATTTGGTTTTCTTCACATGTAATCATTACAAGGAGCTTACAGAATTGAAGATTCAAGAGATGGTAAACATATTAGTTTCAGGGGAAGCTTATTGTTTAATTGTTTAACCATCTACATGCACCACTCAAGGGGAAGTGTTTGATTCTTACTACCATTGTTCATTATTACTACTGCTAGTTGGAGTTTTCTACTGTTTTGGATTCATTTTTAGTAAGCATTTTGGTGTTCTTCATGGAGGGCAATTTGAAACATTGGAAGGCTTTGATTAAGAAGTGTGGTACTGGTTAATGGTGGTCAAGATCGTCTTTACATACATTCCCTATTTGTTGATAACAAAAAGGGGAAGAGATGTTAGAAGAGATTTGGAGTGGTATGGCATGACTTAAGGGGAAGACAAGACTTGTTTCATTCATGGTGAGATTTAATTATCTCAACTTCTCTACTTCGTCTAGGGAAGTTCGTACAAGAATGTCTATGTTTTGTCATCATCAAATAGGGGAAGATTGTTGGGTCTTATTGATTTGATGAGACAAAACAAGAAGAGTGAAAACAAGAAGGACCTGAAGTGACAAGGAAGAATTCTTCAATTAATGAAGAATAAAAGACAAGGGACTTGCTTGTTAAAGAATATTTATTTATTAGTCCCTCGTAGTATTTTGTAAACCCTAATATCTCTCTATATAAAGAGATCAAGGGTGTAGGGTTTCATGAAGTAAGGTCTTCCATAATGTAGTCGACTAAAAGGTGTTTGTGTGTAACCTAGACGTAAGTTATAAACGTCTAGGGTTTTAGTTAGTTAGTTAGTTAGTTCAGCCTCAAGGTCGAGTCCTTGATCCCTGTTACAAGGCGTGTAACATGTTCTACCTTGATCAAGTAGAATTGGGGCTGTAGATGATTATTAGTGTTAGTATTAGAGATCACAAAGTAAAAACCTTGTTCAATAATAAAGATGTTTTACTTATTCCGCTGTGCATGATTGTTGTCTTTGTTATTGTTTAACCCTAGTGCTCTAAACGGTCCAAGGAGTTTAACAAACTCCACACTTCATCCTGTCAAATCTAGCTGGATCTCTTCCCTTGTAACCAAACTTTCTACCAGACTTCTTCTCAAACCTCTGGACGTTCAAAGTGAGCATTGCCACCTGCCACTTCAAGTTCATCTCTTCCAAATCCAGAGGATCCAACTAGTCAAAATCCTCAAAAGCAAGTTGCTGCTGATGATCATAATCAGTAACAAAAGAGTGAAGTACATCTTCCAATACACCACTAGACTGTGGTTGAGAATTTGGTCTATTGTTGGTGTAGGAAGATGATACTGAGGAGCTTGGGCTTGAAGCTTGATTCATCTTATTGTAGGTGGTGCTAACAAAAGCTGAGTAGCTGGGAGTGGATGAACGAATGGGACTTCTGACATCGGGCTCAAGAGTTTTAAGCTTGTTGTAGAGATCATCAAAAGAGAGCATATCCAGTCCACCTTTAGCTTTGAGTGTAATGCTCACATGCAACCAAGATGGAGGTAAAGATCGCAAGAACTTGGCATTGCAATCCTCATTGTCTGGCCTGGTCTTCAGCTGATTCAATTGACTTAAAATCTTATGAAACCTGTCATACCCTTTGTGGATACCTTCTTCCTCAGAGACTTGGAATTCTTGAAACTGCTGTTTCAGCATTGATTTCCTCATCCTCTTTGACTCATCATTCCCACCAAACCTATCCTTGATGGCCATCCAGATGTCCTTTGCATCCTTTATGTAGTGAAAGTTACCCATATGATCATCTGGTATAGCCTGAAGGAGAATAGTTCTAACTTTATTCTCTCTCTGTACAGCTAGAAACTCTTCAGCAATTTTAGGACCAAGTATGGTAACCTTGCCATCAGCATCTTCGGTGTGCCTTTTCAAACTATTTCCATTTTTGACAATTTCCCAAAGATTCCAATCAATATTTGTGATCCAGTTCTGCATCTTCATAGCCCATAATTCATACTCTTCCTTCTTGAGATATGGGAACTTTGCATTGCTGTTGGTGAGAGTGAGTTGTTGCATAGATGAAGATGTGGTGTTATGATTGTTGTTATTGTTGTTAACTTCTGATCCATCGTCTGATCCAGGCATTGTTTTGGTTGAGAGGGTGTAAAGAAAGGATGTTCTTAGTATCACAGAGATTCTCCCGAGGCTCTGATACCACTTGTAGAACCTTAGACCTTGATAGATCTTTGAGCACTCTTGGATCGTTAGTAATGTTTATGTAATCACAAACACACTAATAGAAAATCTCTAATACCTGTATTCTAAAGCGGAAATAAACACAAGTAAGAACACAGATAACTAAGAACGTTTGATCCTTTATGGATCTTTTATTAAACTAAAACTTGTTTTTCTTAACTCGTACATCATACATAATAACGTGTTCCTTTTATAGATAAGGAACCCTAAATCCGTTTCACTAGAAACCCTAAACCGTTTCACAAGAAACGTATATCTAAAAACTAATAGAAAATATGCTATATAATTTCCTAATAAAACTCATGCATATCCAAACTAATAACAAAGTACGCTGAATATCTATATCAGCAGAAACCAACTTCGCAGAATCTCTACTTCCGCAGAAACAAGTCATCAGCAGAATCCAACACTTCAGCAGATTCCATCAGCAGTAACCATCAGTAGAATTCTTCCTTAGCAGAATTCCCAACATTTACTAACTCCCTTGATGCCAAAAAGCACTTATGGAATCAGAAACAAGAAGAGCTAGCTTGTAGAATATTTCCGAAAAGCTAGTCTAACCAATGACGCAGTGCTGCTATCAAAATATCCCTTGATAATCTATTCAACACCAAATTTTCCAAGGATATAGCATGCTTGTATGAGGATTGTGTAAATAGTTTAATGGGGGGTTTGTAAATATCCTTCGGGGGTGAGAAGCGTAATTTCGTGGATTTTTTTCCAGTGTTGAGAAAGATCGATCCACAAGATATCCAGAGAAGAACGAATCGTCATTTTGAAAAGCTTCTTGATATATTTGAGAAGTTGATTAGAGCGAGGTTGGTACGGGATTACTGAAGCACAATGATGTATTAGATAACCCACATGAGATCAGCCGGACAAACATTAAGAGCTTAATTTCGGTGAGTAACAAATTCTGGTGTACTTTCAATAAGGCAATTTAGTGTTTTGGATTTGCATTTTGAAATTAGTTTTTTTGAATAGGAACAACTAAACATCATATTTATCTTTTTGGTTTAGCATAATTTTAGACATATGCTTTAGATAGAGATTGTATTGTTGGCATATATGGCCGAATGGCCCATGCCAATAGTAGACAGAAAACATTGCTGAAAGGCATTACCAAAAGGCACGCTAATAGAAATAAGGTAGATAATAGGGTGTAAGATTCGACAAATTGTAGATTTAGGGAGTGCCGACCGAATCATGCCTGGTTTACTTAGTAGTTGAGTGCTTGGCAAACACAAAACATAGTCATATAGATTAGTTGAGGAACATAATACTCAGAGGATAGATCGACCCTAGTGCTTTAGCCACAACCAGGAATTTATCTAAAGAAACTGTAGGGAGTGTCGACTGTATCACACCTACACTACATAAGACTCAATGCGTACAGCTAGATGAACATTGCACTTACAAGCATGTGGTTAGTTGAATAGATGATTAGCCAGGTGAGTACGTCTTTTTTGTCTTGATTGTTTCGCACATAGTTAGTTTTAATTATCTTTTTGTTAATTTAAGTTGTTAGTTAATTTAGTAGTTTAAGTTAATAAAACTCACAATCTCGTGGATCTAAAGCACAATTGTCTTATAAATAGTTTATTTTGAATTACTTAAGTACCTGCGCTCGAGTGAACGACCCGGTCTTACCATCTCTATAGTATCACGAACGGGTACACTACCCGTGAGTGTTGGTGAAGTCTAATCATAGTCTAACAGAGAAAGTTAAATTCACACATCAATAACGTCTCATTAAGAATGAACGGTCTATCAAGAATTTGACGACCTTTGATTAACGTAGATTGTTCTATACTGACAAGATCATTAATCACCATGGACAATCGGTTTGCAAGAATTTTCCTGATTATTTTATATTGGAAACTAATGAGATTTATAGGTCGGTGATGAACTCAAATAAGTACATTTTATTACTATCATTTATCCTATTAATTTGACTTGTTTTACTATATTATGTATGAGGATTGATACTTAATCGTTTACTTTTGTAATTCTCAGGTAAAAACAAGCATTTGGTGAAACTTAGCGATTATGGACTAAAAACGGAGTAAAATGATCAAGATTGGAATTGGTTGTTGGAATGAAGAGAATGAAGACCACTGCCTGACTTTAAAGAATGCGCCGCATGGATTTATCCCACGCGCCGCATATGAAACTTTGGTCAACGAAGAATAACCAACTTGTTCTGCTCCAGATGCGCCGCATCTCACTCATTACATGCGCCGCATCTCACTCATTACATGCGCCGCATCACTATCAATATTTCACCAGCTACGATCCAAGATACAAAAGGACATGCGCCGCATCCAAAGATGAAGATACGCCGCATCTTCTGGCGGTGTACGAATATTCCTGGATATTATAATCTTGGACCCCACGCGAAGTTAAGTACATACGCCGCATCTACTTAATAGATGCGCCGCATCTTACCCTCAGACAGAAACTATAAATACCCCAAGACCAGACGAATTCGATGTGACATATATTATATACGAACCGAAGACCAGAAACCCTAGGACGAATTCAGTCAAGGCAGCAGCACAAGACACACCCAAATCAAAGATACAAGAGCTGTAAGAAGGTGCTGCATGTGTTTAATTCATTAAGTAGTTTTATTTTATTGTGTTAGTAAACTTTAATTCATCAAGATTGGTGGCTTGTGTAATGTGACAACGGAAAGGTTGCACTCCCTTAAAACTGCTTTCTCATCAATTAAAGTTTATATGTTAGTGTCTTTGGTGACTTTTATTAGTGCATTGATAACCTCTGTGGCTAGCTGAGCGTTGATCGGGTCGCCATGCCTCTGCCCTCGCCTGTTTATTAGATGCCAATGCATTCTATGGTCTGTAGAAAAGTAGGAGAAAGATAAACGGGATAGTCATAAGTAATCATTAAGGGTTTACTCGCCGATAAGATTAGAACCAACGAGAAAGGACTTAATCTCGGTGCGTTGCATCGAACTATACACTTCATATAACACTAGCAATAAAACAAGTGACAAACTACTTATCATAAGGACAGCCCTCTTATTGTCTCGAGTATTTATCTGTGTACGTGTGTGCTACTTGCTGATTCGTGCCTATTGGTTTAGTTTATTATTTTATTGCAACCAAATCGTGCCAGTCTCTCAGGCTGAACCCCCTTGCGTTAGAATAGGTTGTATAGCTAACTTAATATATTAAAATACTGATTAGAATAACTAGATAATACGTTCCACTCTTAGTGATCGACACTCTACTTACCATTATATTCATACTGACCGGGTACACTGCTTGTTAAGTGTGTGTGTTATTGATAAGTCGGCTAAATATAAATTTAAAACTTGATTAGGCATTAAAACTGCTAAACCGCAACGACACGCACGCGCATCAAGTTTTTGGCGCCGTTGCCGGGGAGTGAATTGTTATTATCTGTTAATTTGATTAGTATTTTAATTAGGTTTTTAATTTTTTTATCTAACCGCTAATTTTGTTGTGTATTAGATTAATTTGCATTCATTGTACTATTTTGCATATTTTCTGTTTTTGTGTGTTATTTGTTTGCTTTTATTTGTGTTTATTTTCGTGTGTTTTTATTTGTTTTTATTTTTCGTATTTTGTGTGTTCTGCTATCGTTGTTCTGAGCTAAATCGAACGATACGGCGCATCTGATTTTTCAGATACGGCGTATTGCGTTCAATTTTTTATAAAATACAACGCGTTTAATTAATTCGATACGACGCATCTTTTCCCCAAGATACGGCGTATCTGTTTTTAATAAGAAATTTTTTTGTAAGCGATAAAGCGATACGACGCATCTTTTCCCCAAGATACGGCGTATCTGTTTTTGATTAAAAAAAATTTCTAAACGTTAACGCCATACGACGCATCTGCTTCAGCAGATACGGCGTATCAATTATTTTAATTAAAAATAGATTTCGAATTATTAAACAGATACGGCGCATCTTCTGAATCAAAAATCTTATATTTTGAAACGTAACGAAAATACGGCGCATTAACTTTTGTTAATACGACGCATTTAATTTTTATAAATATCGATTTTTGATTATTAAAATTGATACGGCGCATTCTAATTTATAAGCGGCGTATCTATTTTCTGAATAAAAGTCTGATTTACTTATAACGTATTAAGATACGGCGTATCCCATTTATAGGATACGGCGCATCAACAGCAGATATCAGAAGCTTTTATTTTACTTTGATCGTTTCACCCTTCTTTTGCACGAGTAAGTTTTATTTCAGGAAGATGGACGATCCGGATATTACAATGGAAGAATATATCAAGCTTATAGAGGAAAGAGCCTTGAGCAATAATCAGATGTATGATTGGAAAAGAGCAAGATATGGTGCACAAGTCATTGAGACGAAAGAAATCACTATGGAAGAATACTTGATTTTAGGGCATGAAAAGTCAAGGAAAGAAGGAAACAAATTGCCATTTCAACACACTTGGTGTATTTCAAATGATGATGAAGAAGATTCATATACCGTGAAACCAATTCCGGCAATTGTTATTGATAGTACTTTTTCTCCGGAGATTGCACAAGATGATGAGTATACGGAACCCTACGTTGAAGAATATTCTGCAATCGTATTACCACCATTAGACAATCCAACGGATGAAGATGAAAAGTATTCTAATTTTGATTTCGAACCATTTGACGCCATAGTTTATGATGACATACCTCAGCCAGATTTTGACCCAACGAGGGATTTTGAAGAAATCTGGGATTACTTATTTAAGGATGAAATTCGGGACGATGCTGTAATTACAAGACCACTAGTTGAAGATGAAGATTCACTAGATGAATTGGAGTCACTTACAACACAAAGTGGTACAAATTTATTTAATATTATTAATCCCGTTACTAATAATCTTGCTAGTTTTCCTAAACAGGTTGCAAAACAAAAAGATGATGAGGTGAAATCTATTACACTACCTATTGAAGCACCTGTGATCAACCCGTATTTGGTGGAGCTCGAGGAAGAATTTGGTGATGAGCTCTTAAACATTGCTACGATCGATGAAGATGACGATTCCGACCCTATGAAGTATATAGAGGAACTCGAACTTTTACTTGCCAAAGACCCTTTCTCATGTTCTGCGGAAGTCAAGGGACGCCTTACTACCAAAGATACTAACCAAGAAGAAAGGAGAATCATTTTTCCTCAACACACTACTCTTTCAGATGGAATGGTCAAGTCATCCAATTTATCAACCAAACCGGGTAAGAATAGAAAAGATGTACACATATTGCCAAGGTATGATCTTTATGTATTTCTTCCATCTTTACTAGCAAATTTACACTCTTTTCGTGTTTATTGCTACTATCATCCGCACTTGATCCCAAGTGGGGGGAACAACACCCTATTACACAGTAAATAAAGGTGGTGTCAGGCTCATGACTCGAACAAAAACAAGCGCTTCGTGGGAGGCAACCCATGCTTATCTTTTATTTTATTTTCTGATTTTGTATTGAGTCAGTCAGGCCGCAGAGGATACGGCGCATCTCAATTATGAGATGTGACGCATCTCCTGCAGATGGTCATATCTTATTTTATTTTTCTGCATTTTTTATTTTCGAATTTAAAACTTTTTATCAGTTTATTTTTAATGCGGCGCATCCCTGGTTAAGGATGCGGCGCATCTGTTATTCTGATCCGTATTTATTCCAGGCTCAATACGGCGTATCTTCTTCCATAAGATATAGCGCATCGACTGACCTGACGATTTTCATTTTTAATTTTTATGTTTTATTTTTACCTAACTACTAATGTATTATGCAAGTTGAACCTTTCTTACCTTAGGTGTGTTTTAAAGCCTTGGTGGTATTATAGATTCCTGCATTTCCTGTGGATACATCAAATATGAAGCTTAAACGTTCTAATCCACAAGAAAGATGATTTTTGCTCTACTACTAATGGAGGATCATACCGAGCAAATCTCAGGGGAGTTTTTCTGTTCTAATTCTTTTATTTTCCAGTTTTTAACCTTTTATACAAACAACGAGGACGTTGTTTAACTTAAGTGAGGGGATTGGAGAATTAGAACACTTAACATTTACTTGTCCTAAACTTTTCAAAATATGCTTAAAATGTGCTTAATATATCAAAACTTAAAATTTTTTTAGCATGTTTTTGTTTAAAGTCTAAGTTGCATAGCTGCACACATGACGTTATTTTCAAAAATTGTGATTTTTCAAAATTCACAAATCTATGAGTGTGCCGGTGACTTGTAAACTTTAGAACTTGGCTTGTATACTATTCGAGACCACCATAATAAGTATTATTTTATATAATTGGAATGACTTGTCTAAATTGGTAAATTCTAGGATTACACCCAAAAAGCCTTATATGTTATGTGATATTAGCTAACTACACTGGTTAGTTAACCCCCGTATAAACCCTTTTGTTACTCTCACTTTTAGAGTAAGATACCCCTAGAAAAACACTCAGAGCCATTCCTTTCGTTTCTTACACCTTTTTTAAAATGTTTCGTTACACCCTTACACCTTAGCCTACCCTGTAGATTAAAATCCGTGGTTGGTTAATTGCTATAGGCAAAGTGTGTTTCCTTACATTACCTGTGTTCGCATGCGTAATTCATTATCTATGGTTAGGTCGGGAAATTGCACAATGCAATTGGAGTGAAAGTAAATATTGTATATCTTTGAGTTTATTTATTTTTTTCGTGTGTTTACTACTTTCACTATTACCGTTATTTCTGAAGTCATGAAAAGTATGGAAAAATTATCCAGAATTATCATTATAGTGATGTGGTGAAATTTTACACATCTATGTTTATGTTAAAAAAAAAAAAAAAAAAAAAAAAAAAAAAAAAAAAAAAAAAAAAAGAGAAAAGAAAAAGAAAAAGAAGAAAGTTGGATGTCTGATTAAACCAACGATGTAAAGTTATGTAAGTGGTCGATATCACCACTAGTTGTTATATATTTATGGATTGAATGGGAGTTGGCAGTTATGGGAACGTCAACTAAGGTTTATTCTTTGATTAAGATCTTGTTGAGTATAATTCGTGTCTACCTAAAGCGTGTGTTTCAAGTATTAAAGCGTGAGTTATCCTATGATATGAGTCTTATTCATGGGATGGTTGGGATAGTGATTAACCACACTTAGGATTTTAATTTATTTGTTTTGTTTATTTTTTATTTTTACACCAATTTATATCCCAAATATTATCCATACCCTGTATTACTCTTTATCCAACCAAACCTTTGATTTATTGAGATTAGGGATTTGAGCAATCTTAAGTATCGTAGTCGTGGATTCGGCTATGTATTTATGATTTTGTCGCCCTTTTTGATATATTATTATTGGTGAAGTTTGGACCTATCTTTAGCCTGTTCGAGTTAAGGATTTGAGCAATTGCAAGTATCGTGTTCGTGGATTCGATCATGTATTTGTGATTTTGTCGCCTTTTCTGGAATTTGAGATCAATAGTGAATAAGAATAATTAACCCTTAAGCCTAAAAACCCTTTTTACCGCTTTAGACTTGTTATTCCTTGGCTTTAGTGGAGGAGATGTGTATACTTGCCAAGCTTATGATAGAATATTCGTCACGACTGGACAGTTAAACGATTAGATTTGCTTTTATCGAAATATTTTTATTCTACTTCTAATTCGTTAAGTGTTTAGTTGTGTGATTATGACAAAAATGAGTACATGCTTAAATATAAAAATAAATCCTAATATCTTTTAGGATACATTTTCATAAGATTAATTCTAAGGTTTACTTGGGGACAAGTAAAGTTCAAGTGGGGGGATATTTGATGAACTCAAATAAGTACATTTTATTACTATCATTTATCCTATTAATTTGACTTGTTTTACTATATTATGTATGAGGATTGATACTTAATCGTTTACTTTTGTAATTCTCAGGTAAAAACAAGCATTTGGTGAAACTTAGCGATTATGGACTAAAAACGGAGTAAAATGATCAAGATTGGAATTGGTTGTTGGAATGAAGAGAATGAAGACCACTGCCTGACTTTGAAGAATGCGCCGCATGGATTTATCCCATGCGCCGCATATGAAACTTTGGTCAACGAAGAATAACCAACTTGTTCTGCTCCAGATGCGCCGCATCTCACTCATTACATGCGCCGCATCACTATCAATATTTCACCAGCTACGATCCAAGATACAAGAGGACATGCGCCGCATCCAAAGATGAAGATACGCCGCATCTTCTGGCGGTGTACGAATATTCCTGGATATTATAATCTTGGACCCCATGCGAAGTTAAGTACATGCGCCGCATCTACTTAATAGATGCGCCGCATCTTACCCTCAGACAGAAACTATAAATACCCCAAGACCAGACGAATTCGATGTGACATATATTATATACGAACCGAAGACCAGAAACCCTAGGACGAATTCAGTCAAGGCAGCAGCACAAGACACACCCAAATCAAAGATACAAGAGCTGTAAGGAGGTGCTGCATGTGTTTAATTCATTAAGTAGTTTTGTTTTATTGTGTTAGTAAACTTTAATTCATCAAGATTGGTGGCTTGTGTAATGTGACAACGGAAAGGTTGCACTCCCTTAAAACTGCTTTCTCATCAATTAAAGTTTATATGTTAGTGTCTTTGGTGACTTTTATTAGTGCATTGATAACCTCTGTGGCTAGCTGAGCGTTGATCGGGTCGCCATGCCTCTGCCCTCGCCTGTTTCTTAGATGCCTATGCATTCTATGGTCTGTAGAAAAGTAGGAGAAAGATAAACGGGATAGTCATAAGTAATCATTAAGGGTTTACTCGCCGATAAGATTAGAACCAACGAGAAATGACTTAATCTCGGTGCATTGCATCGAACTATACACTTCATATAACACTAGCAATAAAACAAGTGACAAACTACTTATCATAAGGACAGCCCTCTTATTGTCTCGAGTATTTATCTGTGTACGTGTGTGCTACTTGCTGATTCGTGCTTATTGGTTTAGTTTATTATTTTATTGCAACCAAATCGTGCCAGTCTCTCAGGCTGAACCCCCTTGCGTTAGAATAGGTTGTATAGCTAACTTAATATATTAAAATACTGATTAGAATAACTAGATAATACGTTCCACTCTTAGTGATCGACACTCTACTTACCATTATATTCATACTGACCGGGTACACCGCTCGTTAAGTGTGTGTGTTATTGATAAGTCGGCTAAATATAAATTTAAAACTTGATTAGGCATTAAAACTGCTAAACCGCAACGACACGCACACGCATCAGTCGGAATTCATTAACCAACTTGGCATCTTGCACTTTCGGAATTAAAGTAACAAAAAACGAATTACATCCTCTTGGAAATTGACCGATGTGAAAAGTGACTTACTGCTTGAAAACATATAAGGGTGTGCAAATCACTTCTCTTTATGAAAAGGTTTAAAAGTGAAGAATAGGCTTATATTTCATTTAAACCATTGTGGAGCTTCATTTTATAGAAATGCTAGAAACACTCACAAAATTCACAGAAAAAAATTCATTCGCTGACGTGTCAGCGGGTGATTGGTTTCTTAATAGAGATGAGAGAGAAACTGCCAGAAAATGCACCAATCACCCGCAGACACGTCAGCGAGTGGATTTTTTATGTGAATTTTGTGAGTGGGTTTAGCATTGCTCTTCATTTTATGTCTAAGTGACATAAAGAGGTCTTAATGCATGTGTTATGTAAAGTTTACCATTATGAATGCTCACAAGATCCCAAGTTGCACCTTTACCATCCGCAATCATTTGATATTATACATATGTTTCTCATCTTATATATCGATATATCTTCTTGGTTAACATAAATTGTAAATGGTTTTTTTATCATTCTGATTTTGAGCAATTTTCAGTTCAGAAATAAAGTAAAATTATAAGTTGTTTCACATTTCGATCCACTCCAACTATTAAATTTCTTTATCTTCGATTTCTCTAAATATTTAAATTATGCTTCTACGACTAGTAGCAAGGTCGAAGGTCCTTTTCTACCTTCGGCAGAACCGGAAACAGCCTCTTTACCTTAGGTAGGGGTAAGGTTGTCTACGTCTCAACCTCCCCCATACACCGTGGAAAACGGTATTGGGACCCATAACCCGTGGAAGTCGGTATTGGGAATTACTTTACTTTACTTTACTCTTTTCTACAACTAGTAGCAAAAGTTTATATCATTAACAATCGAGTGATTAAGACATAATCATTAATGGAAATATTTAATGTCTCTACAAAGATGATTGACTTTTATAAAATGAGTACGGTTGATGATAAACACCACGGAGTATTAACTTAAGAGATTTTTATTTATTTATTTATTTTTAACGGTAGTTTTTATTAAAAAAAATTTAGCAAGTAACTAGATAATACAAACACCAGCAAAGAGACATGCCTCGAAACTAACCTAGAAATGTACCCAAACACAACCAAGGGAAACAAACTTAAGATAAATGTTAACAATAGCTTTAAAGGTTGTTAAATTCTTATTTATTGTTTGAAAATAATACTAATATTAAGATATAAATAAAATTATTCTTTTTTTGGCTTGTACAACAATAAATGAAATGAATTACAAATGCATTTGAAAGAAGGAAAAAAAAAAAAAAGAAAAAAAAAAGAAAGAAAAAAAAGGAAGATAATAGCTATTTGATGGTGATTTTGTTTGGACAATGCACTAAATTTTTAATAAAAAGTGAAAGATTGTTGTTACCCAAAGCTATAAGAAATGTTGTTAGCAAAATTCATATTTTTATTCTTAAGTTTTTTATGTGGTAATCAAATTTACTTCCTATATAGTTTGTAATAGTCTTTCATTTTTACTAGTAATTTTTTTTAGAACAACAGTTTTTCACATTCTAAATCATCTATTTCACAATATATATCTCTTTGATCGGCAACTTATATATCAGTAGGACAAATGCCAATGAGCTAATAAAAAAAAACACTGATAATGATTATTTAGTTTCATAATAGAATGAATGAAATTTATCGTTTAATATAAAAATTGGAACCGGGCTTGTGGCTTGAAGTGTGTTCTCCAATTTTTTATATTTCGTAATTCCAATTGTGGAAGGATATCTTATGAGGGTTTATAGACAAATAGGTTATCAAACTTTCTAACTTTATTCGTCTAAGTTATCAAATTTTTATTTTGTTCACTTAGGTCACTCAACTTTAGTTAAGCATTCAACCTTTATTTTTTCAGTGTAATCAAAGTAACCCGAATGCATTTTTTTAGGTAAGTTAAGTAACCTAGATGTCGCGTTTTACAAAGTTCAGTAACCTGAATGTCAACCCCGTGTAGTTCAATACCCCATTTGCACAAAAAAAAAGTTTGATAACTTAGGCGAATAAAGTTGGAAAGTTGGGTAACCTATCTGTCTATAAACCGTCTCTTATGAAGCAAACGTTGAATTTGGCTTTGCATATTTAGAATGGGTCTTACGAGCCCTGTTGGCAGCTGATGGCTAGCACTCCTTATTTATTTTAAAAGTATATATAAATCATAAAATATCTCAAAGTCAACGAATAATTGTGATCCCATATCTTGAAATACGACCAAATCCAGTGAATATACTGTAAATTCATTATAAAAAGTAGCGTGGGAGATTGCTTATTTATTTGTTAATTTTATTTAAACATGTATATAAAGTAACACCAGTGGAGATAGCATAGCCAGCAACACCAACGAGCTAGACAACAATAATGGAGTTTGTGACTATTGTTCTTGGCTTGCTATTTTGCTACACCCTTGTCCAAGCCACTTTCTTACTTCTTGGCATCGGCAGACCGAAGAACCTACCTCCTGGTCCAACCCCCTTGCCGATCATAGGAAGCCTCCACTTGCTCGGTGACCAGCCACACCAGTCCCTAGCCAAACTAGCCAAAATCCATGGTCCAATCATGTCCTTACAACTTGGTCGCATCACCACCCTAGTCATCTCGTCTGCCGATGCAGCAAAAGAAGTCCTCCAAAAGCAAGATCTTGCGTTCTCAACTCGCTATGCGCCTGACGCCCTTAATGCCCACAACCACTCTGGAAACTCTGTCTCCTGGATCCCTATCGGTCCCCTGTGGAGGACGCTCCGCAAGATACTCAATACCAATATCTTCTCTGGCAACTCTCTTGATGCCAACCAGCACTTGAGGAGTCAAAAAGTGCAAGAACTCGTAACATACTGCCGAAAAGCTAGTGAGTCCAATGAATCTGTGGACATCGGTCGTGCTGCTTTTAGAACCTCCCTAAACCTTCTATCCAACACTATAGTGTCCAAGGATTTAATAAACCCTTATGAGGATTCGGGAAAAGAGTTTAAGGAGGTGTATAGTAACATCATGATAGAGGTTGGCAAGCCGAATCTTGTGGACTTCTTTCCCTTGTTTAAAAAGATGGATCCACAAGGGAACCGAAGGAGGTTGACTCGTCATTTCGGGAAGGTTCTTGATATGTTTGAGGAATTGATTAAAGAAAGGTTGGCAATGAAAAGATCAAAGCAAGAAGATGTGTTGGACGTTTGTTTGAAAATCCATGAAGAGAACCCGAAGGAGGTCAATCGGGCACAAATCAAGAGCTTGCTTTTGGTAAGTAACTTTAATCTCATTTACATGTATCTTAATAGTTAATATACACCGATTTAGGCTCTTAATATTCCAATGAAATGGCTGAACCAATGTAGCAGGGTCTAACGATGTCAACCATTTCTTTTTCCATTTTAACTCCATGTATTGTTCTCAATTTAGACTGAAATTGTTTAGAGAGCTAGATACTATCAATCAACATTATGTATATCTGCTCCACACGAGATTGACCTTTGGTAACCGAGATCACATATGCAGAATACTATCATATACTGTGGCCAACTGAATACTTGATACTTCTTTCCTCTTTTAGTTGATATTTTTTTTTCCCTTATAATTGACTATTAACATGTTACATATTAACGTATAGGACTTGTTTGTCGCCGGCACTGACACAACTTCAAATACATTAGAATGGGCCATGACAGAAGTATTACGCAACCCAGACACCATGGCTAAAGCCAAAGAGGAGCTTGAAAAAGTTATTGGTAAAGGTAAAATCGTGGAAGAAAAAGATCTCTTGAAGCTACCCTACTTACAGTGCATTGTTAAAGAGACCTTAAGAATTCACCCTTCAGTCCCCTTCTTGATTCCCAGAAAACTTGATAACCAAGTCAAACTTAATGGCTACACCATTCCAAAGGGTACCCAGGTACTTGTCAATGCTTGGGCTATAGGTCGAGACCCTGCCATATGGGAGGACTCATTGGAGTTCAGGCCAGAAAGATTTTTGACCGCAGGACTTGATGTCCGAGGTCAAGATTTTGAGCTAATTCCATTTGGTGCTGGAAGAAGAATATGCCCTGGTTTACCACTTGCAATCCGTATGATTCCTATGATGTTGGGCTCGTTACTCAATAATTTTGATTTTAATCTCGACAAAAAAATCAAACATAAGGAAATCGATATGAAGGAGAGGTTTGGAATTACGTTACAAAAGGCCGAGCCTATGTGTGTATTTCCAGTTTAATTGAATTAGCATTCGTGTGTTTACTTCGTTTATCATAATACCAAATCCTTCTCATATACTCACACTCATATTTCATTTGTCGACTTCATGTCATGTGAGACAAAATGAAATTCAACTTTAATAATTAAGTTATCTATATGGATATGCTGTATTTAAATCGGCTCCGTTTAGATATACTAGTCATTACTTGTTTGGCTTGTTTTCTTTTGGTTCCAACTATAATTATAAATATTGTGTGTGTTGCTATGTTTGCCTTTCTTTCCTTTATCCATTAAACACTTTTTTTTTGTTGTTGGAGTAGATCACACGGGTTTAGAAGTCCCCTCGATACTGTGCCCTGCAGGCAATAACTGTATTCATTGATAACTATATACGTGTAAACACTAAAATACTATATGTACTATCTCAGATAACTCATTATGCTTCCATCACTAGTTTTATTCCCACTCAACTCAAGCTTGTTTACGGTCAACGGCCCATTATACATAACTAGCTAGTTCACCCTCTTTCACATTAAGACTAGTAGTAATGGTGACCAGATGGGTGACCAAATCCTCCTGCCACCTCAGCGTTAACTTAGCTTTTCTTTCTAAGACCAAATACATGACCAAATGCCGTAATATTGACCAAATGCATGACCAAATCTTTTCTTTAAGCTAAAATTTCATTAATAATTAAAAATCATTGCATAACAATTCAATAAAATTTAAAACATTACAAGAAATATTAAAAATTTAAACTAATAGTCTAAATTTTATTGTTCCCTTATTTACCGTTTCATCTCCAACACTGTTTATCGTTGTTTTTCGGTTAAATGGTCATCGAGAGTTATGATAAAACATGAGGTCTTTGTCCCTCTTTTTCTTGCTTAATTGAAATATTTGACGTTGCAGCTCAAGTTCTTCGCTCTAATGTCACTACTAGAAAACAGGGCAACAATGACGGTCAAATCCGTCAGTAATCTGTCGGTAACTGCTGTTGCTGACGGATCACCAACTGAAACTTTCTGTCAGTAATTTTACTGACGGCAATTTTACCGACGGATTTCAAAAATCACTAACGGAATTTTCCGTTGCTAATCTGTCATTAATCACCAAAAACTATGCCATATTTTCCGTTGCTAATCCGTCATTAATTACCAAAACTCACTAACAAATTTCCAAATGGATTTCTAACAAATTCTACTGATGGATAACTGTCAGTAAACGCCGATAGTTTACTAACGCTTTACCGGCATATATTACCCACGGTTTACCAACGCTTCCCGACTTATCAACATAAGTAAAAACAAAATAATATCCCAAAAGTACATACATTAAAGTCATGTTTTAAATTCTGTAAATCAACATACGGATTTAACTTTCGAATTACAAGATCAACGTGACAAAATGTTGATAATATTCAATATCCGACTAGTACAAATACCAAAAGATACTACCGTCAAGTATATATTAGTTAGGTGGGAGGGGTGTGGTGATTTTCCTAGCCCGATATCTTGGAACTCCTTAAGCTTGGCTTGCCATTCACAACGATCATCTTCCCGTTGGTCTTCAAATTCCTTCCGTAGAGCAATTTCACGACGAACTCCATCCTCTCGTTGTTTCTCCAACTTTTCTTCTAATCGATGTACCTAAAATACGGATACATAAAAAATATACACATATAAAGTGCTACATGCCTAAATATTTCATTGTTACAAGATTACGTACTGAAAACTAAAAGTCGATACATAACACCAGTTAACCATTAGTTTAATTCAGTTAGCGTATAACGCTACAAACTTGAGCTGACTAGTTTCTGTATATTTTACAAAAATGTTTGGGGGCTTGAATAAAAGATGATTTGCAAAAGAAACAATTACAAATCAACTTAATAACAGATTTGGAATTGACTTGGGTTGCATATTGTCACGAAAATGGTCCAACGTGAAGCTTTAAATTTACCAATTGTTGCCTAAAAGTACTGTCAATGCTTTCTCTATCTTAAAATCTATGACCATTTAATACCTAAGAAATCTATGACTATTCAATATGTATTCAATACCAGCACTTAATATAATAAAGAATAATATAAACAAACCTCAGATGTCGAACTCTCATGATGAGACCTGCAATTAGATGGTGTCGAAGGCATACCCGTCATCAAAAAATGTGGATCCAACAACGAACTGGTACCAAACGTTCTCCACTTAACTTTACCACCGCAACAATCGAGCCATAAATCTATATCACCAGTGTGATGAAGACTTATCTAAACCATGCTTTATCAATAGCTTTTCTTTGTAAGTTTCCTATATGGTTAGCAAGATGGTTAAATCTCACATTTAAAAATTAAAAACACATATAATTCAAAAGAAATGAACAAAATATACCCCAACTCTTTTGGTCTTCGGGGTAATGTACTCCTCGTTTTGTGAATGTGTATCTTCAAAAAGAACTTGAAAACTAACAGGGGCCCTGTTTCATTTTCCTACAAAAACAATCAATTAAGAGTTGATAAAAATTGGCAGAAACAAGAGCTGATATAAAAATTGAATAAAGTAATACAGATAGAACGCTCACCTTGTTTAACCTATGTTGAGTCATGGTAGCTGATCCACACATATGCTTCCCTACTGATCCGTCTACTTCTGTGTTCCTGTTTTTTGATGCTTTTCTTGACTTCACTCACCATTTCGGGCTGTTTCATACCCTGTCTCGCCAACGATAGTCTCTCATCCAGTTTGGCTCGTACGACGCAAGGAGAGAGTAATTTTCTACAAATGTATATAGGTTTTAAAAACAATGTAGTACATTAAAATATATAGAACCGTAAATTCCGTTGATAATCCGTTAGTGATAATGAGAGATAACAAATGAATAACCTTACGTCACTAATCCGCCGGTAATTAATGACGGATTACTAACAGATCTTCGACAGTTGATAATCTGTCGGTAATCCGTCGGTATTTAACAACAGATTACCAACGGATCTTCATCCGTCGATAATCCATCGATTTTCTTGACGAAATACTGACGGTATCTCCCATTCATCATTAGTAAATCAGAGATCCGTCGGTATTTGGTGATGAATTACTCACGGAATTTCGTGCGTCGGTTATCCGTCAGAAATCTGTCGGTATTCCGTCAGGAACAATCTCTGTTAGTAATCCGTTAGTAATTATGTCGGTAATCTCTGACGGATTTCTTTCCGTCATTAAATCCGTCATTGTTGCCCTGTTTTCTAGTAGTGTGTGCTTGCCTCTGATGTTCCAATTCTTGCTCATGTGGAAGCTTTTGTCTCTCCAATTACACTTACTCCCGACGCGCCTGCTCTTCCAGTTTCAATTGTCGCTCTTTTATTCTCAAATACTCAACCGAGGCTTCTTTCCTTTGGGAAAATATAAATGATGCAACGTTTGTCCATTATCGACCAACTGGACTTCTTGACCAGGTAAACCAGCAGCTGAAGATTCCGAACGAGCAAAGGAGGATGACACTTTTCGCTGTCTTGGATTGTTGACGTCTTATTGTAGTCTTCCTTTTGACGGGCGCCACCTCTTCGACGGGAGAGTCGTCTTCAACGGATTCAGATGGACCAACCGAACCTTGGGCCGTAGAATAATCTTGACTGCCAAAAAACGGATCCATATCATCAAGATTAAGTGGGTTAATTAACCGGAGAAAATCGTTGAGAAATTTGAGCTTGGTCCATCGGTGGTGAATTGTGTATTGGTTGCGGATGATAAAATTGAGATTGTTGTTGTTATTGGTACATCGCTTGGATATATGAAGTTTGGAACACATTATTTTGTTGTTGTTGCTTATACGGAGGAAGAATCGGATTATTTACAAATGGAGAAGATAAAGTGGTATTTATTGGAGAAAAGGTGTATTATATATATATATATATATATATATATATATATATATATTATATATATATATATATATATATATATCTTAACTACATATAAAACCAAAATGGTCAAAGTTGGAAAAGTTAAAAGTCAATATTGTGGAATGTTGAAAAACTTAATAATGGAAAGTTCAATGGCTGGCGTTTGAAAAATATGTTTGCATGGAAACTATTGAAAGTATCAAAGGCTGAGTTATTGCAGGAAAGTATTGATAACCATTGCTAGAAACACCTATTCTATTAAAAACACGGTTTGACATTTACATATGCTCCATCTCTCTTTCTCTTTTCTCTCTAAAACAAAAACACCCATATGATATCCCCAACACCATCAAATAGCACCGCTGCCAATTCACCGCCACCACCACCATCAACAGATTCCGCCACCAACATCACCGGTTCTTGCAAAATCTGGTGGTGTTTGAGTTTCGGTGGTTTCATTGATGATTCAGTGGTATCGGTGGTGTTTTTTTTTGTTTTGGTGATGTTTTCGGTGGTGTTTTGACCGGATCTGACCGATAAGGTGTCTTGGTTTGTTTGTTGGTCTTTAGTATGTTTGGTGGCCTCGAATTTGTTAAGATCTATCTACGGTATGGTGGTTTCTTGGTTTCAAGATTTGGACTTTTTTTTTCTCTTTGTTTGAAATCTATCTCAGATCGGAGTTTTAGAACGCTTTTGTTATTTTTTTCAGTTTAGTCGCCGTCACCGCTGATGACGGAATATTAAGCCGCTGTCTTGCCGGAATCTTCAGACATAGCTGCTGGCTCGCCATAACTTTTGTTGTTGCCGCTGCCTTGCTGGAATCAGTTATTTTCAATTATATAAAGATTTCTGGGTTTTAGTTATTTGCAATTAAAGTTTCATAATTTGGTTTAGTTTGAGCTTTCTTGATATGGGTTTTATTAATTTTGTGTAATTCTCAAAAAAAGACAAAAATTACTCATAATTTATTGTTTTTCTGGTGTATTTTGAGGTTTCTTGATTTGGGTTTTCTTAATTTTCTTTAATATTGGTGTTTTTATATTTTTTATTATAAAAAAATGGTTAAATTGAAGGAAATAATGGCAAACAAGACAATAATAGGTCTTGTATTGGGGCAAATTTTATCTTTGCTTATTACTTAAACTGGTTTTTCATCATCTGAGCTTGCTAGAAGAGGTTTGTATTTTTCATTATTTTTAGCATTTTATTTGTTTTTTAGTGTAAAAATGATGTTGCCATATAAGTGATAATATTGTATTGTGCATAAAAGGGTTTTTTTTGTTGTGTCATAAAAAACCTTTTTTGGATATTTTTTTTATTATTATAAGAGTGTACTAAATGTGGTTGTAACTTTATTTGTTATGTGAAAAGTCAAGTATATGTTGCTGTAAGCCTGTAAGTTGTAGTTTACTTTACTTTGTGATTTTACTGTTTAGTATTTGAATAATTTCTAAGTGTTTGACTTAGTTGATTGAGATTAACAATCTTAATTGTAAAAGATGTCAGAAAATAGACTATAGTTTGCAAGCTGTTATTTTCTTTTGCTTTGCGATTTAGTAGTTGATTGATTTCTTTAGTGATAGGGTTGGAAACAGCCACCGGGATACCCAGTTAGGCCGCGTACATCTAGGTCAAACATTCTCCCTTACCGGATAACAACCGCATCCAAATTTGCCCTTTTTATTAACTTTTTTTACTGACCTTACTGATTCTCACATCAAGTTAGAGATCTTCATTACAAAAAAGTTCGCCAAAAAGCACACTTTAATTTGCAAAAAATGGCCATTTTGGACGAATCGGATGTCTGAAAATGCAACGCAATCTCTACAATATAGGTGTGATATATTGACTTTCTTTTTTGTAATAAAATTTATGATTGCGTTGTTCATTTTTGGTTTATGTCATCTGTTCCTTTGTGTTTGTAGGCATGGGATAAGTGTATCTTTATATGCTGTTATGTAAAGTGCTTAGCATACTTGGTATTTCTTATACGTTGTAATTTACTTCTTATTTTGTGACGTAGGTATTAATGCGCCTACTTCACAGTCTTTAGCAAACTATGTTGATGTTACTAAGATTTATCACACAAGCTACTTAATTCAACCTAGATCTAGAGAGAGAAAGAGAGTGGATGATTAAGCTTAAGAGTAATGAAATAATACTTGCATTAACCAACCAACCCTCTCCCTTGAATGTGAGGGGGTATTTATAGTGTTTGTACAAGGATGGGCTTTTAGCCCTAATTAAACATAATTAACATAAATAAATAGACACAGCCCATGGGCCTTCTACACAGGCTGAGCCTTAAATCAAACCTAAAGGCCTAAGCAACCTATTACATAAATGATCAATACTTGATAATAATAAAGTATTTCCAACAATCTCCCCCTAAGTATTGGTCATCAAGGTTGCTTGACATCGTCTTTGCTTCTTTAGCTTTGACGTCACTTGGATCTTTGTTCTTTGTTCTTGTTGTGACATTATATAGTATCGTCTCAATCTGCCTTTTCAACAACGTTCTTTAACGACAGTGTATTTACGTCTTTTCCATCATGCTCATATGTCTTTTGACTTTTGTTCTTCAAACGGTTCTCACTTCATAAGCTTTCATCTTTGGCTTGTGAAAGTTTGTAAGGCTTGAGCATGATGGAGTGGTGGTACTAGAACTCCTGGTCTCCATGATTCGCTGCAGGTAAACAGTTAGCAATAAATCATCCGGCACTTACAGGTTTGGACTTCGAGATCGTCAACAGCATAGTGTGAAGACTTTCTCTAATCCTAACCCAGGCCGTTCTGAATCGGATACCCCCGAAAGGGCTTACACAGACACACCGAAGTGCACCTACGATTCAGTGAGTCGCTGGAGATCACCCCACGACTGTAGACCGTTTTGGAGCTAACACTAAGCGTAATCCACAAGGGATTACCGAAGTGACCTGCTGTCAGGGCTGTTTGATGTTGACCCTGGCAGGATTTCCATTCAATCACTGAGAAACACAATTTGTGAGTTCTCTCATGAATGTTCTCGGCAGATTGCTAAGATCTGCGAAGGACACTCTTATAATTTACAACTGGTGTTCCTTTTGTTGAACATCCAGTGTATACTAAGTTTACCTAAGAGATCTTTGATGTATCTCATGGCTCTAGACTCAATTAAGTGCTTATATTTGGTCGTCGGAGGCATGGAGCAGATTGCCTCCATTTCAATATCAACACGTCTCGGAGTGAGAGGTCGATAGATAATGAAGGGTTCTCCATGTGAAATGAAACAAGTGTCTTTTGAGAGACACCTGAGTGGCTAGAAGGTTTAGTGCATTGCGTCACTGGTCCATGACGACTTTAATCTTCAATATCAGTGTTACCGTAGTAACAACCAGTAGCATATGTATTGAACCCGGTGTCTGCCCTAAGGTTGAACAAATGGAGGGCTATTTCTTTTCACCCTTTTCTTTACTTTTCTTTTTCATTCTTCAACCTCTTCTTTCCCCTTTCATTTCATTTCTCCTTTTTTTTTCTCAATCATACCTAGGACTTTTCTAGTACTAAACTATTGGAATTGTCCTTGGGTAGATCCCTCCGGCTCTGGTGGATCATAGGACGGTTTTTCCTAACCTTAGTCACCTTATAACTCCATGACTATCTTATTGTTGCCATAAACCAAACTTTTTGAAAAATCTCTCAAAGTGTTTATGATTATGAAAATATATTTTGTTAACACTTTGAGAGTTTTGTGATTTTCATAAATTACTCCCCCTTAACATGTGCTCATAAGTAATTAAGGTAAATTTGCACATGTCGGGTAGAGTTAGCACTTTTTGAATTGATTGATTTTCAATGAATCATGATCATAGCGAGACACGTTTACATCACTAGTAGAACTAGCTTGAAATTATTACCCGTCCAGATCATATTCAAGGAAAATCGCTCGAAATCGGTACATTCTACTCAGACAAATCCTTTGCGAGACACGTTTACATCACCAGATAAACTGGCTTGAAATTATTACCCGTCCCGGACATGTCTTTTCGACTACTGACTTTTTGCTATCGTCAATTCGAGGGTCAATTCTGAGTCGAGCTCTTGTGAGATATCAACTTTTGAGTTACCATATTTTGATCATATCTTTATTCTCCCCCTCAAAAATAGCATACTTATGATGTTTTTGATAAACATTTGATAAAAATATGCTTTTTGAGTCTTTTGGGAAGAATTTCAAGAACTTTTTTTTGTGGAACAAATATTATTTTTCAAATACTCCCCCTTGACGAGGGAATACTTGTCCTTATGAGCAGAATTTTGAAAAACTTAGAAAAAATTCTAGTTTAATTCTACTCATAAGTAAGAAGATTTCGCTCCTTTGTTTAGGATTGAGGCACTGAATCATACCTCAGGGTCCTTTCATTACAAGTACGGGTTGTGCACTGTTATGTGTACACAAGCCATCGTCAAATATAATACATGATGAAATATGACAATGGTACCACAGATTACTGCTCAGGATGACGGAATGTGAGAATGTTAGAAATCCTTGCTCGCCCTCCCATATAGCTTTCCAATCGTCTCATCGTCACCCGGAACTTGATTCTTCGATCAATCTTCTCCATGAACTTGATTGCTTGCTTCACATCATTCTTACTCCATTGCATATGTCTTAACCACCCGGACTTCAACCCCTTTCTATGGTTTTCCAGAATCTTTTGAAGTTCAGACTTGACAATCAGCAAGGTTTCATCGCTAAACTTGTGGAGATCCTGATAACCCATGAATTTTGGTGAACTTCTTCTAACGTATACTACCCCGAATGGTCTATCACGGAATGTATAAGGTTTCTTGTCATTGATTCCCTGAGGTTTGAGATTTGGCTGGACTAAGTTCAATTTCTTTTGGTAGCTTTCTACCCCAAGGTGCACATCTTCAACTCTTGATCAGATGACAATGTTGCGGATGTATAGCAGAATCGAGTTGATGATGTCATACTGAAGACGTCCAGGAAGATGTTCGAGTTTTCCTTGAACTTTCAAGAGATACATGTCTTCAATATCGTTGATATTCAGGCAGGGGTAATCTACTTCGCTGAAGGTGTATTCTTGATCATCTAGCCTCCTCACGGTAACCTTCTTCAGAAAGTTATACCCAAAAATTGATTATGTTTCAGCGCTTATGATTGATAGAATCTTACTCTTGTGAAAAACATCATCCTTTGAACTTTTGGTAAGCATCCATTTATAGAACCATTTTCACATATCTGGCCAGTGATAGATTCCAAGAGCAGCTTTATCATCGTATTCTTCAACTTTGTTGATGAATAAATCGCTGATTTGTTCTTCGAAACCTTCTAATGTATAAGATGCTGCCTGATATTTGGTGCGAGAAGTAGCATAACGTTTTTCAGGGTTTGTGTTTCCATAGACAAGATAATCCAGATCGTTGTTGAAAAAATAGGCTTTGGGTATCTTCGGGTTGTTGGCTTGACCGACGAGTGGTAACGGTTGAGAATAATCACGGAGTTGAAGTTGATCGGACGGACGAGAAGTCCGAGCATGATCCCAATCAATATTATCTGACAGAGCTCTTGCCACTTGTTCCAAGTTTTACTCAAATTCCAGCTCTGAAGTTGTGACTGTTTTGAATTCCGAGAAGCCATCTTTGCGAATTCTGATGATATCAGGCAACCCCAACTTCTGAACTCTCATCACCTCCTTTAACCTTTTGGTGAAGTCCACAATTGAACCTTCAACAGGTGCTTCATCCTGAGCTGGAACGTCTGGATATGCATCCACCATCGTCTCAAACCAATCGAACCTTGGAGCGTTCCGATTTACCAATTATGGTGCAGGTGTGGCTTTTCCATTTGCTGGTGTTGCGGGCACATTTGTAACTTTAGGTGGTGCAGGAGCAAACTCATCTTCATCTAGGCTTACATCATCATGTGATTCAGCCTCATCAAATGCCCCGGTTTCAAGAGGGATGAACTTGTCTTGACTTGATTGCTTAGTAGTGCCTGAGGAAGGTGCTTTGGTAGAAGGGCCACTTGATTTTGAAGGTTTTGTTCTTTTCTTCCCGTGATCGTCTTTGTCAGGATCATCCTGACGACGCTTGGTTGGCTTATCCTTCTTACACGCCTCTGTTTTCTTTTCGGCTTTCTTGATCGAATTAAGCAATGCTTTACGGAGTTCTTCCTCTTCGGGATTATCGATGATATTTGCAAGTAATTTTCCTTTGAGTTCTTCGGTAGATGGTTTGGATAGGATTTTCTGAATCATCATTGGTGTTGTCTGCATGAGTTTAGCCACAGTCTTTTCCAGATTACGTTTAACATATTCCGTAAGAAGTGTTGGAAGTTCTTCTTGAATGTGTTTGCCAACTTCGTGGGGTACTTGAGCACTAACTTCTTGAGGGACACGTGTCTTAAGATATTCCCCTGCTGCCTTTTTTAGATCAAAAGTTTTGAGATTATTGATGTGAAATTTATGTATATCCAGCTGTTTTTGCACTTCAGTGAGCTATACATCCAATGCTTTGTGCTCACTTACTTCAGATTGTTGAAGTTCAGCAACCTTCTTTTGAAGTGCATCAAATTGCTCTTTTAAGTTCATTGAGTTCACTGGGGGATTGACCCACTGAAGATGGTTATGGATATGGTAAAGGGTTTTCCCCTTGGTTGTCATCATGTTCGTCTTCTTCATCATTGTCTTCATCATCTTCATTATCTTCACCCTCTTCATCTTCTTCTTCTTCATCGTCATTTTCCTCTTCATCATCATCATTCACATCCGATGACTCTTCAGTTTCACCCTCTGATTCATTAAGAGTCATTGATCTTGTGGCTTCAGACTCCTCTTCAGATAAAAGTTGTTCTTCTTCAACGTATGAAGCTGAACCTTCTCCTTTCTTTCTTCTTTCAATCTTCTCTTGTTCAGCTAGATCTTTCTTTCTGCTTGCCTTTGATGCTTTCTCAAATTGTTCTTTCTCTTCTTCTTCAGTCAGTGGTGGTTCGATGGGTTTAAATGATTGATCTGACATTTTGAGTGATTTTCCCCTTCCTTTGCCCAAAACTTTGTCTGTTTCAACCATTACTGTCTTCAACTTTTCAAGTTCTTGCTTCTTCCTTCCTTTTCTAAGATCTACTCCTTCTTCTTCCTCTTCATCAGTGGGTTCGTCTCTGAGATGCAACTCAGCAGACTTGGCTCTGGTTATTAGTTTCTTCTTTTCCACTCTTCCAATTTTCTTTGTTCTTGAAGTAGCTAGTGGGACAGTTTTTCCTGTTGCTTTACCTTTTCCCCTGGTTGTCTTTGTTCCCTTGACTGTCATATACCCACCTTTCCGGCCTTCTCAGCCTCATCGTACAATTGATATGTTTCAGTTTCCATCACTGCTTCTGTCAACATACACGATGGGATTCTCACACCCTGTTTCTTAGTGTTGGTTGTCTGTACTTTAACCCTGGTGAGCATGTGATCCATGTGTTCGGTATGTGCCTTTTCATTTGTTCTTCTATATATCTCAGGATGATTCTTCATGAATTGTGAAATTATCAACTTGGTGAATCGAGGAAAGGGTACCTTGTAACCCTTCTTTTGTTGGAACTGTTGGGCTTGGAATATCATGCCTTTCCATATGAACTTGGCGAAGTCCATGTGGTAGAAGTTGACGACACCCCAGAAGAATTGTAACTGTGTCAGACTTGGGTGTTCAAGTCCAGTTGATTTTCCGGTTATACAATGCATGATTATGGTGTAAAGGGTCAACCAAGGCCGAGGGATGTACTTTCTGTCCACTTTGGAGATTGAGGTGAGCTCTCCATCTTGATCATCATAGCCGAGACGCATTAGTGTTTCAGCCATGGTTTCAAAAGTTGGTTCATCGTGGAATCTGCCTCTTGGACCTGAGGCTTCTGATGGAAGGTCTAGAACGAGGCGAAGAATGTCAACCCCAAATTGAATCTCTGTGTATTCAATTTTGACTGTAATGTTTTTGTTGTCTTTTCCTACGGTCATGTGATGCCAAAACTGATTCATATACACTTCAGGTACACTGGCTGTCTTTGTCATCACATAACTGACGTAGTGTCTCTTGAGTATTTCCAGAACTATTTTACATGATTCGTGACATGGGAGATTCTCAAAGTCGACTCTTGAGTTTGATTCACTGATTTTTCGTTCATCACCTTCTGGTATCATCTCCTTTCGAGTTACAGATCCTTGAGACATAATTAGCCTGTATGCCATAAATACCAACAACAATACACAATAGACATCGCATATACGTGTTAGTGAATGTTATTTTTTACAAGATAATAGCCTAACTTATATGATGCGTCACATAGATAGACTAAATCATGAAAACATTCACATATCATTCATACAGACCATACTCAAGCAAACAAGTTTCATAATAGTTTCTAAGTCTGAAAAATTTACAAACTCGAAAGATCTGATACAAACTTGGAAGAATTTTAGAAACTTGAAAAAACTTTGTGACAAACTTGAAAAAAATTTTGAAACTCGAAAACTTTTAAAAACTCAGTGAGTTTGTAGAAACTCGGCAAGTTTGAAGAAACTTGGCAAGTTTGTAGACACTCGGAAAATTTGTAGAAACTCGACAAGTTTGAACAAACTCGACAAGGTCATACAAACTCGACAAGTTCATTCAAACTCGACAAGTTCATACAAACTCGACAAGTTCATACAAACTCGACAAGTTCATTCAAACTCGACAAGTTCATTCAAACACGACAAGTTTAAACAAACTCGATAAGTTCATACAAACTCGACAAGTTTGTACAAACTCAGAGAGTTTATAACTTTAGTCTCCTAACTCGGAGACAAAGTCAAAAAGTTTCAGTTCATTCAAAGTCGATAGCACAATCTTGGAAAATTTTACAGAAACTCGAGAGATGAACACTTAGAAACTCGGTAATCTTATCAAGCTAATCAAATTTCATGCAAATCATTTACAAGTCACAGTATATGTTTAACAGGCATCGTTAACATGTTCAAGAACACCAACAATCACTCATAAGCTCATTCATATCAATATTACAGTCAATACTTATCACAAGCAATGACTCGAACCAAAACAAACTGTTAGACTTATGTTATGAGACATTAATCGCATGTTCAAGAAGATCAAACAAACATATCCCACTACTCAAATATCAAAACACAACACTCATTCTCCTCAGCTCATGAATTCGACTCCTAAAACCCTAATTCAATCGAATTGCCCTATCTGATGTTATTGAATCTAATTAATCTACTACATATCATTCTAAATCATGTTGTGAAGCTAATGCACTGAATTAATTAGACTAAACATCAATAATCAAGAAATGCCCAAATTCAATATCTTAAACCCTAAATCGTAAAACTTAATATTTAGCCACAGAAAATGATGCGTGAGTGATTATAAGGTCTAAATAATTGAATTAAACACTTACAAGTTGATTTTTAATAAAGAGTTGAAAATCTTGATGTTCTTGGCTTTTTGGCGGGTTTTAGTTTTAGTGAGAAGAAAAAATGATACTGTATGTTTTAGTGAGAGGGAAATAGGCATATTTTGACCTATATTTGACTACTTTTGCCCATTTGTCAATTCTAGTCCCTTAACTAGTATCCTAGTTCTCATAAGGTTCTATTGTGACAATTTCAGCCCCTTAACAAGATTCCTAGTTCACATAAGGTCCTATTGAGACATCTTTTAACAACTTGACAATTTCAGTCCTTGATGTTTGTAATGGTTGAAACTTTGAACAATTTGATGAAAAAGAACTTTGTTTAATTCCATTTCTCCCCCTTGAGCTAAGACATAATTTTGAAATTTTGACAATCTTGTAGTTCAAGAGATCATAGAAATATTTTTCGATGAAGATTTTTGATAATGATTAAGATTTGAGATGATAAATATGCAAAAGTTAAGAAAATTCTCCCCCTCAAAATATGTTTGTGATTTGAAGTTGATGAAATTTGAAATGACGAGAATATATTTTGATTCATTTTGACTTTTGCACATTTAAAGATGTTTTTTTTTTTTTTTTTTTTTTTTAAAGATTTTTTTTTTAATGAAATGAAATTCTTTTTGTATTTTTGAAAAATTTATTTACAAAGATAGTTTTGATGTTTGACTCGGTTTAATTGTTTTTAAGAAAATTTTCCAAGTCATCTGGAGTCAAACATCGCATATCAATCTGGTGAACCAATTCCACAAATCTTGCATGAGGCAAGTCTTTGGTGAATAAATCCGCCAGTTGGTATTCTGTACCCACGAAATATAATTCAATTGTACCCATTTCCACGTGCTCTTTGATGAAGTGATAGCATAGAGCAATATGCTTGGATTTTGAATGCTGGACTGTGTTGCAGGAGATAGCAATGGCACTCTTGGAATCACAATACATTGAAATCTTGTTGAAGATGTAACCATAATCCATCAGTTGTGATCTTATCCATATGACTTGAGCACAGCATGCTGACATGGCCACGTATTTAGATTTTGTTGATGACAGTGATGTACAATCTTGCTTCTTCGATTGCCAAGATACGAGCTTGTCACCCAAGAATTGAACTCCCCCAGACATACTTTTCCTTGTGTCTATGCATCCGGCATGATTGGCATCTGAAAGCGCGATTAGTGCAAAACCAGAATCCTTCGGATACAAGATCCCCAAATGAATGGTTCCCTTTATGTATCTAAGGATTCTTTTAACAGCAGATAGGTGTCTTTCAGTTGGTCTCGATTGATAACGGGAGCATAGGTAAGTAGCAAATACAATATCCGGTCGGCTAGCGGTGAGATACATGAGATACCCAATCATACTACGGTATTTTGTAGGATCAATGGGTGTCCCATGTAGATCAGCATCTAGCTTTGGGGATGAGGATGACATGGGGGTATTATAGGTGTCACAACTGGTCATGCCATGTTTTTTCAAAATCTCTTGAGCATATTTGGACTGACTTAAGAAAATACCACGGGGTGATTGATGAACTTGCAGTCCTAAGAAGAACTTAAGTTCACCCATCATGGACATCTCAAAGTTTTGTTTCATTAATTTTGCAAAAGCGTTTGAATATTTTTTTATGAGTTGAACCAAAAATGATGTCATCTACATATATTTGAACAATGAGAATATCCTCCCCGTGTTTTTGTATAAATAAAGTCGGGTCAACTGATCCTTTAGTGAAATGATTAGCTAATAAGAAAGCAGATAGTTTGTCGTACCATGCCCTCGGAGCTTGTTTAAGGCCATAGAGGGCTTTCTTGAGCCTGTAGACGTGGTTCGGATGCTCTGGATCGACGAAGCCCTCTGGTTGTGAAACATACACCTCTTCCGGGAGTTGTCCATTGAGAAATGCCGTCTTCACGTCCATTTGATATACCGTGATATTCTTGTGAGCAGCGTATGCCAGGAACATTCGAACGGCCTCAAGACGTGCCACTGGTGCGAATGATTCCTCGAAGTTGATCCCTTCTTCTTGACTGAATCCTTTAGCAACCAACCGGGACTTGTTACGAATAACTGTACCATCCGCATCTAACTCATTCTTCCAGATCCATTTTAGCCCGATGACGTATACCTCATCTGGTCATTCTACCAATTCCCAAACTTCCAATCTTTTGAATTCATCAAGTTCCTCTTGCATCGACTCAATCCAATTATCGTAGGTAAGGGCTTCTTTAATGTTTTTGGGTTCTGGCAGACAAACGGTGAGTGCATAAATGCAAGATTCACCGTCTGTGTTGAGGCGTTTACGTGTCATGACTGGGTTTTCTAGATTGCCAATTATATTCACAAGGGGGTGATCCTTTGTCCATTTGTGGGTTGATGGGTAGTGTTGAAAATTTTGATGAAAATTTGACGGATCCAAATTGCTCGTCGATGATTCTGCAATGTCTGGAATGGTGGGAGCTGGAGCAAATGGATTGAAGAACGCATTTCCGTCATAATTTGCAGGTGTGGGTACTTCAGAAGAATGTATAGGGGGATCTTCAACTGCAGACATAGAAGTAGAAGCTGTTTGTTCTACTGATGATGATGTTTCTACTTGAGGTGCATCTTCAGCAATTGTTGTGGTTGTAGTTACTGGTGTATCAGGTGCTTGATTATCGACGAGTGGTTGTGCAGCGGAGCTTATGGATACATCAGAAGCACTACTCACAAGAGTATCATCAAAAAAAGGAGCAAACAAGTCTTCTAAGTCTTTGCGGTTAAGAGTTAAAGGTGCTGCTGAATGATCAGGGAAGTTGAGACGGTTAGATTCGGGTCCTAAGCTGTTTTGCTCAAAAGCCATTTCTGTAAGTTCATCGAAATTAGCGTGTATAGTCTCTTGAATCTCTTGGGTTCGACGGTTCCAGATTCTAAATCCTTTCGAATTCTCGCAGTATCCAACAAAAATCCCGATGTCAGCTTTGGCTTTTAATTTTCCAAGGTCGTCACGATCATTCATTGGGTAACAGAGAGCCCCAAAGACATGAAAGTAATTTATGTTCGATTTTCTGTGGTGAACAAGTTCATATGGTGTTTTGTTATGCCGTTTGGTGATCATACATCGGTTTTGGGTGTAGCAGGCAGTGGAGACAGCTTCAGCCCATAGGTAATCCGACAATTGAGCATTGATCAACATCGTTCTTGCTACTTCCACTAATGTTCAGTTTCGTCTTTCGACCACGCCGTTCTGTTCGGGGCTGCGAGCAATGGATGTTTGATGTTCAATCCCTACTTTCTCATAGAAATCACGAAGAGTGTGATTCTTAAATTCAGTTTCATTGTCAGTTCTAACTTTTCGGATGGTGTTGCGTAGTTGAACCTGAATTTTGGTGAGAAAGGTGATGATCATCGCAGGTGCTTGATCTTTACTGCGAAGAAAATAGACCCAAGTCCATCTTGAAAAGTCATCTACGATTACCAGTATATACCGCTTCCCATTGATAGTCTGAACACGCATTGGGCCACAAAGATCCTGTTAGTGCAAATATTACGATATTTAAACTAAACGGTTTCTTCGGTTTTAATGATGACAAACATGTAACTTGTAATGCATAACGTAAAATGTGCAAGTTACTTGTAAACAAAAATCATCAATGCATACTTCATCAACACCTCCCGACGTCTCAAGTATGCTTCAACGAAGTCGTAGATTTCCATCCCGACATAAATCACTCAAGGTATGGACAAACAAATCTACTACTTGACAAATGATCAAAGGATTATATTTTTCTAAACTTCACATTTTTAATGTGACAAAACATTTTTTCAAAAATATATTTTACAAATTATTTTTGAATTAAAAAGAAATGTTTTATTTTGAAAAATAAATTTGAAAACTCCCAACAGCCATTTTTCCCCCCAAAACAGCTCCAACTTCCCCAAATAAACCTTCCCCACTAAATACAAAAAAGGGAGCGTCCAACGGCACCTTTAAGTATGGACAGCTCCACTAAATTTAGTGGAGCCGTCGGGTATTTAGTGGAGCCGTGGGTCTGTAACGGTCAGATTTTCACTTGCCTATAAATAGTGGACCATTCCACACTTCCAACTTGATTTTTCCAGTCCTTTTTCTCTGGTCTTATCCCTCTTCACTTAGATAACTTTCTTTGATCATTTGGAGAGTCTTAGGTTGTTTAAGAGTGATCCAATCATCCACTCAAGTGATCCTCTTCATTCCTCTTGATTAGCAAGAGAAGAAGACAAAGTATCCTAGATACAAAGTGTTGTCATCCCTCTTGATTAGCAAGAGAAGAACACAAAGTATCCTAGATACAAAGTGTTGTCATCCCTCTTGATTAGCAAGAGAAGAACACAAAGTATCCTAGATACAAAGTGTTGTCATCCCTCTTGATTAGCAAGAGAAGAACACAAAGTATCCAAGTAGATACAAAGTGTTGTCATCCCTCTTGATTAGCAAGAGAAGAACACAAAGTATCCAAGTAGATACAAAGTGTTGGAGTTGTTAGGTCTTGTAACATTTGTTACACTCTTGATTGTATCATAGAATACATCAAGATTACTTTTCTTTTGTGAGAGAGTGAGTCAAGATCATTGTGATCTTAAGAAATAGTGAAGATCTCTTGAAGCCATTGGGCTTGTGTGATTGATCATGTGGATCAAGGGTAGATCGGGTAGATCGTGGTAGATTGGTGCTAGCTAAGATTAGCACTCGACATCTAGCTTAGTGTCGGAAATAGGATAAGCAACGTGTATAGTGTAGATCGGGTAGATCGTGGTAGATTGGTGCTAGCTAAGATTAGCACTCGACATCTAGCTTAGTGTCGGAAAACAAGTTAAGCGACGTGTACGGTTTTCTCCGCCTGAATGGAGTTTGTTGATTAGTGAAGTAACTCTCGAGTTGGGTACTCGGGGAGTGGAGTAGGGCGAAGAGGAGCTTCGTGACCGAACCACTATAAATCACCGTGTCCGGTTTGCGCCTTCTTACTTATCTCTTTACTTTCATTTCATTCTTTATCGCTTTATACTTATATTTGCATGAAGTTTATGCTTGTGTGATTAGGTGCTTATGTTATGTTGATTAAGTATGTGTCATAGCTTGATACTGCTTGTGTTGTAATTTAGTACATTCATCTCTAAGTGTTAAATGACCATAGTTAACACTTTTCACATTATGTCACACTTGATCGGGTGTTTGATACAAAAGTTTTAAGTTTTTAAATGGAAACGTATTCACCCCCTCTACGGTTTCCACAGTTGGTACCAGAGCCACGTTGCTCAAATTTTTAAAACAAATGGTTTTCAAAATTGAGTACGATCCATGTATCAAATTACCCATGAAGGTGATAAAAATATGAAAAGTATTTAGTTGCATAATACTTACAAGTTTTGTTGTTAAGTATATGTTGTCATACTAGCTTGAAGTTTTTTTTTAATTGATAAAAGTTGGTTCTATTCAAAAACTGAAGTAACACGTACGGCACCGTTAAATACAACAGACGGCTCCATTAAATATGGACGGTACCGCTAAATTTAACGGAGCCGTCCGTCTGTTTTTCAAAATTCGTATAAAATCAACCGTAAGTCCGTACGAGTCGTGCCACCTATCGTTTTAAACGTAATTGAGTCTACTTTCACTTAAAAATATTTTTAGAAAGTGATTGTAAAGTAAAATTTACGAATGTCTTTAATTCGTAACACAGAGTCTTTTCCGGTCTTGCCGATTGCACAAATTTTGTTGTCAAATCACAAAGTGAACATCACACGTTGATGCATTCATGATTTCAAGGTGTTGAACTTGATCAAATTTTTAAATGGGGTGGAAAATAATTCTTTTTCAAATAAAGTCAAGCTAAGTGTACATTGTTATATTTAATACACAAAATGACGATAAGTATCTTTGTGTGTTATGCTAAATGACTATTTGCTTTTGTTTGTGTCTTAATATTCTTAGTTAATACTTTTGTATGCTTATTGTTATCTTTGTTAAGCTAATTTTATCTTTAAGCATAAGTGTCTTTCATGCCTAGTTGCTATGTGTCGAATATTAGCTTTTCGGCTTATGTGTCAATAGGACTTAGGCTAGACTTCTTGCACTAAGTTGCGTAATTGATTTTGCATTGCATATAGGCATCAACCATTTGTCTTGCATTTGTTGCAAGTTCTTAAAATGGTTTAGTAAGCTTCTTAGGAATAGAAACTAAGTTGGTAGATCATGTGTGTCGAAAGATATTGTCTTACACAATTATTTTTCCAAAGGTTTAAGTGTAAAAAGTACATCATCCCAAAATACTTAACACTTTCATAAAATCCGTAACATGATCTCTAAAACATTACATCGTTTGTCTTGTTTGACCATGGTTGTCTAAACAAGATAAAAGGTCATTTTAATACATTAGTATTTAAGTAAAAGAAAATGTATTAAACTTGCATTAATCTAACACACATACAAAATGTTTTTAAACATTTAGTATTTTACGTATGTTGTATAAAAATAGTTAAGATAATTATTTTTATACTAATGAGGTGTCGAAAAACTAAAAGTATTATACTTAATAATATAAATAGTTTTTCTCAAATAAAAATTAATGACAATATCGAAGTAGTAACTTAATATGTCATTAACCTCACACATACAACTAGTACTAGAATAAATGGAACACACTCCTTAAATTTTTATTTTATTTTTAAAAGGAGTGATCGTGAGGGTCAAGAAAGATTTCGAGTACGTATCAATTCATTATTCAAATTATGATTGATATCATCATCAAATCTAATTGACAAGTTTTCGAGAGTGGACACGAAATTGGAGTCATTATTTGTCCAGCTTCAAGATAACATCAAAACATGATGAAATATATTATCTTGAATCTACATACTCAATCACAATCGATTGTTATGAAAATAATGACGTCCTCTCAAGACGAAAATAATATGCATCGGATCATAACTCACACTTGTCTTGATGATGCTATGTTAAGTCTTGTTGTCCAATGGTTGTGTTCCTAACTTTAAACTAACATGTTTAAAAGATGCATAAAATACACAACCAAGTAGGATTGACAACTTGGATGTTTCATCCGAAATATACAAGTAATTTACATTGCAGTGCAATTAGTAAATGTGTCATTTCCGAAAAACCAAACACGAGCAAACAAACAACATATGTAAACTTTGCTCATGAACGACTCAACACTCAAAGTCACATGTCTAGTAAAAGTGTCACACATAATATGTTATTAACTATTATGTAAGTCATCAATCTTGAGAATATCACATGTATTTCTCTTATCAAAAGATTGAGAATGGATAACTTATATCCTATGCATCTCATTTTCTTTGTAACATGAATGGTTATGTTACAAGAGAATACATTGCATCATGTTAACAAATATAGGATATTAGAGTTGAATAATAACCTAATACAACATGTGTTATTGCATAAACAAGTAAAATTGGTCATACACTAAAATACTTGTTTCACAAAGCATTCTTAAGAGTGATAAGTTTCCTCTTAGAAAAGCATACTTGTTGAAGTAAACAGTATGTCTCATTTCAAATAAAATGCTCACAAGATCTATTGAGGTAAGTAACCTTTACTAGATTCTCACTCAAGATATGCAAAGGAGCATTCTTGAAACACACACAATGTAGTAGGTTCTACATTGTATCACATTAGAGTGTCTCTGGTTCTAGGAAACCAAATCGTGTTAAAATAACATGTAACAACTCAACAAACAAAGATGTTGTCCAAGAGATCATAAAATACACCATCTCCATCAAACAACCTTTAAATCTCAAACACGAAATTAAAACATCTCGCTTGCCTTTGTTAGGAGTTGTGTAAGACATGTCATTTTCTTAACCTACTTTCAAAGTATGGTTAATTGAGTCATATTAGGCCATGTATAGCAAAACAAGATAAAATCATCTTTGCTATACTTCGATAGGCAAATATAGGAATTCAAATTCTTCTAACATGAGAATGACTACTGGAGAACCTATCGCACTAGAAATTCAATTTGACCTAACGGTTGGATTGCTTCCAGGAGAGAAGTTGGGTTAGTGTGTAACCCGTAAAAATGGTCGTGTTTAGCCTTAATTGAGCACCACTAGTGATAGTCTCATACTCATTCTCTAACTTGAAAAGTTTTCATTCCTACATTTGACTAGAGATAGTTTACATCGGTGAACTTTATCTCCTGTTAGAATCTCATTTTGAACAAGTAGTAACTAGGATCTTCCTTAGCAAACCTAGATTGCTTGCATCCCACATATGTGTTTCAAAATGATAACATGTTTTCATAAGATATGATTAAATGTCTTCGTGATCTTAAATGCTAAATGATTATCATGTTCTGCATGATGTTTGCAGTTATTCATTATGTGCATTTTACATGATTTGCTTGCACCCACACTAGGTCATTTTGACACATTAGGAATTAGGTATGCCTATCACTATGAACCCTTAGAAGCCATAGAGTCATACACTAGTGTCAAAACCCATAAGTTAGAGTAGTCGCGAAGTTGTGCTAATTCCCTAGTTATCACTTCGCCTTCTTCCAAGTAATACACCCTTTTGTCATGGGAAGGAAAGATACAAACCTAGTAGAACTCGGAGTAGGATTGACAACTTAAATATTTCATCCGAAATATTAAAGTAAGTTTAACTTGCGATCGCAATTGTTAAATGTCATATCCGAAACATCATACTCAAGCCTTTTAACAACATATGTTAAAACGCTCATCCAAAGGACTCACGAGTTACTATATAAGTAATTAGTAGTCCCTTTCATCCTCGTGTGAATATACACGTCTTAAGATCCCAAACCCTGCTGCGAATCAGCACCATAGGCTTTGCTTTACGTCTTTCAAAACCCCATGAAACACTCATGTGCGAAGCACATCAAAATCCGTAAATCAACCAAACCTCTCAACCGAGAATCCCCTAACCATCTTCATCTAGGTCTAGGAATGATGGAACATTTTCCATAAATCTTATGACTATTTAAATATTTCACTGGAAATATTAAATTCATCCCTTGTACCCCTCTTATGACTTTTTAAATATTTCACTGGAAATATTGCAGTCATCTCGTGTGTCTCGTCTCATGACTATCTAAATATTTCACTGGAAATATTAAGTCATCCCTCACATTCCTTGCATGATCTCTTGAATATTTCACTGGAAATATTGAGATCATCTCTTCTATTTCGTGTCATGACTTTTAGATACTTCACTGGAAATATCAAGTCATTCCCTCTATCTCGTCCCATGACTGTTAGATATTTCATTGGAAATGTCAAGTCATATCCTGTGTCTCGTCTGATTACTTTTTAAATATTTCACTGGAAATATTAAGTCATCTTTCACATCGCTCTAATGACTACCTATGTATTTCCTCGGAAATATAAAAGTCATCTCTTCTCGTCCAGTACCGTTCAAAGAATTTATTGGGTATAAATTCTTTCCTCGTGTCGAAAAGTCTCACTGAATCAGCGAGATTTATTCGTGAAATCAACTTAAATTCCAATGACAACTTAAATATTTCATCCGAAATATTTAAAGTATATTTAATTTGCGAAATGCAATTAAATGTCATTTCTCGTGTCGAAAAGTCTCACTAAATCAGCGAGATCTATTCGAAAAATCATCTTAAACTCCGATGACTACTTAAATATTTCATCCGAAATATTTAAAGTGTATTTAATTTGCAAAATGCAATTAAATGTCATCTCTCGTTCTCGATCAACGTTTATCGAATCTCGTTGGATTCATTCATAAAAGAACTTATTCGGTATAAATTCTTTTAATCTAAAGTCCAGAAAAATCACAACATATGTGAAATTTCTTTGTCAAAAATCTTGCTTTCAATTCTCACTAACTCCATCAAAACCCATTCGATGTAGTCTTGAACCTAAAACCATCTCCTCTCAGAATAGATTGTATCTATCATCTGATTCCTTAGCCTTTTCCCTCACACTTCCGCATGGTACTAAGCACTACCAATGCTTCCGCATCCCACTCACCTTCCACACACCTCAAATGAAGAACCGCTAGGATAAGTTGAGATAATCCCACTAGAACCTTGTCACCAACCTCACAGCTTTGAAGATTTTATCTTCTTAACCCTTAGGATATCTCCTAGTAATCACATGCCTCATCATATAAATATTCTATGAATATTCACAATGATTGAGAAGAGCTACGTGACTTCAAAGGTGAAGTTTATCGCATGCTATCCACCACTTTTCATGACGTTACTAAGCTCATCGCTTTCGTCAACGTTTGTCTTCCTCTTTATCTCTTACATCTTGTCCGGATGGTCATAGATTAAGGGGGAACGAAAACACATTCATACAGTCTTTCACCAAACATTCTCAAGAACACACAAATGTGGTTCTTATTCCTTAGGAAACTTCCATTTAGCTGCCCAGAACTAGGCTGCACAGGAAAATTCGTGACTTCCAGGTCACGGTACCGTTAAATAGGCCACGGTACCGTTAAATTTAACGGTACCGTGTGGTATTTAGTGGTACCGTGCCTATGTTTGACGAATTTTCGCTGTTTCCTTTAGATCCCTGCATCCCTAACCTCAAACCTGCAAAATTTTGCAAACTCACATACACCCTAGGATTCTTTCACTACACCATAGGACTCTACCACCAACTTTTAGTTTGAATCCCACAACCCTTGCCTATAGAAGGCCTCACTATTGCAAGCTTATCTTGCATCATCACACTCAACCCTCATAGCTACACTTCACTCTTGACAGTGATAGTTAGTCTAAGAACCTTAACCCATAGATCATCACACTCACACCTTACAACCTTCAACTCATCGATCATCACACTCATACCTTACAACCTTCAACCCTTATATCAATCCCACTCAAACCTTTTAGCTACACTTCACTCTTGACAGTGATAGTTAGTCTAAGAACCTTCAACCTATATATCATCACACTCAAACCTTATAACCCTCAACTCATCACACTCAAACCTTACAACAACCTTCAATCCTCACAAACACATGAAACCCTTCATGCACCAAATTATCTCTAACACACAACTAGGATCATCCAACCTAGAAACCTAGAACTTCGTTACCTTAACCCCATTAGAGATATCCACCAACAATCCTGTTAGGATCACATACACCTTTTCTTTTTCCCTTTTGAAATATATCATGCATCTCATTGTCAGTGCAAACGATATATTAACCTAAACCATCCTTTCCCACCTTTCCTCAAAGGGCAAAACCAACATCTCCAACCACATCATCATCATCCTTTAGGATTCCTACACCCTCACCTCCACCAAGTCCACCACAACCTTTAGCTATCACACTAACCCTATCACCATCAAACCTCTTTGGACTTGGCACCAACAACATCATCCTTATCACTATCACCATCACCACAACCACTAATGGGTCATCCCATTATTTTTCCCCTACAACCACATAACCCAAGTTGTCCTTGTTGTCACCACAACCAACACTCTCCCACCTTATGGAATCATTTAGGTATAACCTCTATCGAGTCTACTTTATGGCACGACTTGTCATAATAGTAATCATTTAGAGTATGTCTTATCAACAAACTATCCTTAACATCAGTCATCTTAGGTAGATAATTATGTTGTTCAAAAGGTTTGTTAGAACTTTCCTTCCCAATGACAACTTGGAAGAAGTCATTTAGTGCGTCAGTCAATGAACGAATCTCGTTCTTGATTAGTGTGATTGAGTGAACAGTTACACCTTAGGTTTTTGGTCGGGTTGGGACACTTATGTGTTAACATAGTTCAACCCATGCATGTCTTGCTATGTGTATTCTATCCCTATAATGTTGCTCCTATAATGTTATACATTATGTTGCACGAAGCTAACCCTTGATGTAGGAAAAGCCTTTGTAAGAATTTGATCCATGGATCCGCTAGATACTAAGTTAAATAAACAAGGGGATTAAGTCACCATAGGGGAGCATTGAGCTAGGGGGAGCTCGGGAGTATTTGAATACATAGCATGGAGTCATCTTCACAAGTGATGATAGAAGGCTTCACTAAGATGATGCAAACTCGCCTTTCTAGGAAGAAAGGAATGTAGTTCAATAAGGGGGAGTAGGGAATGAATTCAAGGGAGCACTCGAGGCAACTACCTTTTTGATTCGACAAAAGGGGGAGAAGGGGAGTGTAAACAGGTAACTTTTATATTTTACTATGTGTTACGGTTTACATATTTGTCATCATCAAAAAGGGGGAGATTGTTAGTGCAAATATTACGATATTTAAACTAAACGGTTTCTTCGGTTTTAATGATGACAAACATGTAACTTGTAATGCATAACGTAAAATGTGCAAGTTACTTGTAAACACAAATCATCAATGCATACTTCATCAACACCTCCCGACGTCTCAAGTATGCTTCAAAGAAGTCGTAGATTTCCATCCCGACATAAATCACTCAAGGTATGGACAAACAAATCTACTACTTGACAAATGATCAAAGGATTATATTTTTCTAAACTTCACATTTTTAATGTGACAAAACATTTTTTCAAAAATATATTTTACAAATTATTTTTCAATTAAAAAGAAATGTTTTATTTTGAAAAATAAATTTGAAAACACCCAACAGCCATTTTCCCCCCCAAAACAGCTCCAACTTCCCCAAATAAACCTTCCCCACTAAAGACAAAAAAGGGAGCGTCCAACGGCACCTTTAAGTATGGACAGCTCCACTAAATTTAGTGTAGCCGTCGGGTATTTAGTGGAGCCGTGGGTCTGTAACGGTCAGATTTTCCCTTGCCTATAAATAGTGGACCATTCCACACTTCCAACTTGATTTTTCCAGTCCTTTTTCTCTGGTCTTATCCCTCTTCACTTAGATAACTTACTTTGATCATTTGGAGAGTCTTAGGTTGTTAAGAGTGATCCAATCATCCACTCAAGTGATCCTCTTCATTCCTCTTGATTAGCAAGAGAAGAACACAAAGTATCCTAGATACAAAGTGTTGTCATCCCTCTTGATTAGCAAGAGAAGAACACAAAGTATCCTAGATACAAAGTGTTGTCATCCCTCTTGATTAGCAAGAGAAGAACACAAAGTATCCAAGTAGATACAAAGTGTTGTCATCCCTCTTGATTAGCAAGAGAAGAACACAAAGTATCCAAGTAGATACAAAGTGTTGGAGTTGTTAGGTCTTGTAACATTTGTTACACTCTTGATTGTATCATAGAATACATCAAGATTACTTTTCTTTTGTGAGAGAGTGAGTCAAGATCATTTTGATCTTAAGAAATAGTGAAGATCTCTTGAAGCCATTGGGCTTGTGTGATTGATCATGTGGATCAAGGGTAGATCGGGTAGATCGTGGTAGATTGGTGCTAGCTAAGATTAGCACTCGACATCTAGCTTAGTGTCGGAAATAGGATAAGCAACGTGTATGGTGTAGATCGGGTAGATCGTGGTATATTGGTGCTAGCTAAGATTAGCACTCGACATCTAGCTTAGTGTCGGAAAACAAGTTAAGCGACGTGTACGGTTTTCTCCGCCTGAATGGAGTTTGTTGATTAGTGAAGTAACTCTCGAGTTGGGTACTCGGGGAGTGGAGTAGGGCGAAGAGGAGCTTCGTGACCGAACCACTATAAATCACCGTTTCCGGTTTGCGCCTTCTTACTTATCTCTTTACTTTCATTTCATTCTTTATCGCTTTATACTTATATTTGCATGAAGTTTATGCTTGTGTGATTAGGTGCTTATGTTATGTTGATTAAGTATGTGTCATAGCTTGATTGTGCTTGTGTTGTAATTTAGTACATTCATCTCTAAGTGTTAAATGACCATAGTTAACACCTTTCACATTATGTCACACTTGATCGAGTGTTTGATACAAAAGTTTTAAGTTTTTAAATGGAAACGTATTCACCCCCCTCTACGGTTTCCACAGATCCATATGGAGAAGTTGGAGTATGTGATCAGTACTGTGCTCAGTTTTAGGAGGAAAGTGTGTAAAACCCTAAAATCTGAAACAGGAAAAATGACCAAAATGCCCTTGCAATTTTACAATTTGATTTAAAAGCTTATAAAGCACCAAATAAATCCCAAACTTCTGGAGATGATCAAGATATGAAGCAAATTAATTTTAGCTACTACATTTAACATTTTTAGAAGTACTAAAATCATTGTAAAACACCTTTTGGGCCGAAATAATTATTTAATTATTATATTACATTTTTTTATTGTTTTAAAATTCAAATAATGGTAAGTAAAATAAGGAAATTTAAATGCAAAATTAAAATGTTTGATTTGGTCTTTATGTGGGCCGATTTCTTGGTCAAATCCCCCCATAGGTCTCGGCTATCAACCATAATTAAGCTAACAAACCTTTTTATTATTTTAAGAAAACCGTGTATTCCACAAACACACACATAATTTCGTACCACATTCATCCGATCCTCTAAAATTCGTGGAGTATTTTTCTGGGTTTTTTCATCATCCAAGGAGACTAGGAAAATTGGTTTGAAGGTCTGGGGTTCGTTCGTTTGATCGTGAGAATTCTTGGTGGCTCGTTATTCCATCCGATAGGTCTATTTTCTTTTCGACTCATCCACACGTTCGATCTTCGATCTGGTATTTTTCCCATGTTTCTTTCATCATATAAGACCTATGAAAAATATTATAATCGAATCATGCAAAATAAAATGGATCGTACGAATTTAAAATGGGTAAAACACGTATAAAATATAAAACATGTAATACGATTTTTCTGGGTCATTCTTATAATTTTCCTGGGTTCTATGGTCATCATATGACCTGGGAAAAATGATGGTTCGATGTGTTATAGCTCACTTTTGGCCTTGTCGAATTTTGTTCAAATAGGGTTAAAAATAAATAAAAAAATAAATAAATAAAAAAAAAAAAGAAAAAAAACGAAAAGGGAAGAAAACCTACGATCCGATCTAGGGTTTGATGAACTGGGTTAGATCTGGAAATTAAATGATGATTTCATGATGTTTGAACGATTGAAACATGAATTGATGAACTAGGTTAGGGTTTGGTGATTTTATGTGTTACCGATCGGATTTTCATAACTAAAAGGGGACGTTTTGTAAATAATCAAACTCGTGGACTATTTTTGGAATACACTATAAATCGGGGCTGTTTAGAATAAAATATAACATGGGGGTGTTATACGTGAAATATGAAACTTATAGGTTTGACATGTAAATCGTTATATATATAAATCGTTTTGTAAAATGAATAAAATGGAGGGACTTGTATTGTAATTTCTGGAAACTTAGGGGTGCGACGTATAAATTATAATGTAAGGGATTAATGTGTAAAATTGGATATTTAAAGGTCTAAATTGTAAATATAATATTTATATTACCGATTTGTGTTTTTATATAGTAAAGGGACTAAAATTGTAAATAATGAAAAAGTGAGGGTGTATTCGTACCACATTTAAATTAAAGGATATATTGTGTAATTTCGTTAAAGGGATGGCTCGTTATGTATATATTGATATGTTAAGGGTTAAAATGGAATTTAATGAATTATAAGGTTTAATTTGGAAATTAACTAAATAAGGAAACTTTCTAAAAATGGAAAGTTACTAAAAGTGGAAAGCCGACTAAAATGAGAAATTTGATTTGAATAAGTTATTAATAATAAGCCGATCATTAATTCGTGTAGATTCGCCGAAGGAGGAGTGATTTCTTATCCTTATGTTATGTTTCGTTGGCGGTTAAGGTACAAATATTCTACCCTTTTTCAGTAAGGGTGTCTTCTTTCTCATGATTCATTGATCTTGATTCGTTTTAAGATTCCATAAGCCACTGCGATGTTTCCCTACACTTTAGTTCGTTTGTTTGACTCATTTTGACTTTGACGTTCAGTATGACCATTTTGCTTTGAGCCTCTATGATGATCCATTCGATATTCGTTCGCACCTTGTGATATTAGTATTCGAAACACTTGATACTTCGAGGGTTCATTTGATTTTGGTAACTAGATGTGAAAACCTTTTTAATTATAACATGGAAATGTTTTGAGGAAAACTATTTTTAAAATGATGTTTATGAAATATGCAATACCACATTTATTTGGAATCTTACTAAACTTTTATGAAAATTACTTTTAAAGACTACTTTGTGAAAACAGTTAATAAAGATCATTTTTGATGAAAACCATTTGATAAAGATTTCTTTAAATGAACCATTTGATTATGAACCTTTGATCAGTTCGTTTGGATTCATTTGACTTTGATTTGGATATGAACCCTCTGCCATGAACTTTGGATATTTGGACTTGACTATGAAGATGACTTGGACTTTTGAACCTTTGTAATGATTTGGACCTTTGTAATGATTTGAACCTTTGATATGATTTGGACCTTTGACCCTTCAGTTTGATACCCGAGCCAAAATTTGTGACCCTAGCCATGAAGGTAACATGGCCATGTCATTGATGCACCAATGGCATGACTCTAGTGTGTTTGAGTGATGTTACACACCGTCCCCATTTGCTACTACATGCGCGCTTTATTATTTATATTGGCCAGGATTATTTGTTTGGGGGGCGTATGGATGCATCCTAGATTTGTTTTGTTTCGAGGGATATATCATGATTTGATTTGATTTGGTGACTGATGATGGGTGCAATCCACGTCTTTCACAAGTTCGGGAGCTAGCTACTCCATTTGAAGAATGAGGACACCCCTCATATTATCTGATTATCTGAGAGGTCTCCCCTCTATATGATTTTGAGGATATGGTTACTATATTTGATTTGTTCAGGCTCGGGGTGGATTACTGACCTTCCATTTTCCCTTTCCTACTTTGTACCTTTGTCTATGCCTTATATTATTCCATTGCTATACCATATTTGTTCGTTTGCTTTTGCTTTCGTTTTCGTTCATTATATATCTATTCACTGGGCTTTTTAAGCTCAGCCGCATTTCTTTTCCTGCGGCAGGTTTTAGTTGGAAGATGGGTATGAGTGAAGAGACTTTTGGACTTAGAAGACTTGATAGTTATTTTGGCCTAGAGATGATTAGAAGTTATTATATTGTAGAATTTGTATTCGCATTTGTAACCTTGTAATTTCAATATTTCATTTGTAACCTTTGAGATTCCTTGTATTACTGTAATGTATGCTTTGTTTCGATCTGATATGAAACCATTAGTGTGACACTTTTACCCTTGTCGGGTTGGGGTGTTACAATTATGGTATCAGAGAGATAGGCTGCGATTCGTAATACATTTACCCTTGGCCTGTGTAAGTTAGGACCACTAAGTTTTCCCTGTAGGCGCTCGTAAGTCAACCTTTGAAAATTTGCTTTAAGATTTCCCTATAGGAACGTAAGTTTTGACCAGTGAGGAAGGGGTAGACTATAAAGGCATTTGTTTAAATATCATTGCTTCCGCATCACTTTGATTCGTGCTTTGTTTTTGGTTAGAGTATGTTGACACCACTTTTGGAAAGTGAAAGCTTATGCTTTGCACCACCTAAGATTTGAACCTGATTAAATCTTGAAGACATTGAGAATTTCATAATAATTGCCAGACACTATTTGATCCTTATCTTCAGATTTTGACTCTGGTCTCTGACCCTTTCGTTAATCATTTTGACGCCTCTTCGGGCACTCTGAGAAACTCCATGGCGATGACGTATTCGATATATTTTGTTATTTGTCTTTTGCTTTTGATAAGTATCTATGAATCTTCCGACACCATTTGATTTCGTTTCACCCATCTCTATCCTTATGAGAAATCTTGTGGTGTGTGACCACGAGTATGAGAATGTTTCCCCTCACTTTTGAAGGATAAAGATTTGATTGGTGATCCGTCTTTCTTTGGTTAGTTAAACTTCGATTTTATTCTGATAAGGAATTGGTTGATTGAGCATTCCAATATTGATAACTACCCTTCTATGTTTCACCTTTGGCGTTTGAAACAATTTTGAACTCCCTACTACGATTACCGATTATTAAACCCTTTGCTATCACTATTACTCTGGAGACTCGTGTATTACTTTCGCGGTTATGAAGTTTGCCTAGAAACCATTTCGTACACCAATGAATGAATCGTATCTTGAGAGTTATTTGGCACCCTGCGTTTTCTGAATATGATTCCTGTTCGAACCCCCCAAAATTTTTCCCACCGGAATGTGAAGTAGGATTTGACATGATACCGAGAGATTGTCGAGTCACTAAGCGAAGGTGCCTTTCAGATGTGTCCGGGATCATATAAATTGATTCGAGCAACCGGGAAGAACAGCAGCCGAAGACCAGGAAGTGAGTTACTTAAGTGTATTTCCTGGGCGTGTTTTAGTTCGTTCGTGATAAAGAAGGATGGTGACTGGAGATATGTATTGATTACAGGAAGCTGAACCGTAATACTGTTAGGAGCCAATATTCATCCACCCTGAAACGACTATGTTTTGTTTAATTTCGGAGCGCGAAGTTCCCTTCTGATGAATTGAAGTTATTCTTGAAATCACTTCCGTATTCGTAACGACTGCTATGACGGTGAATGACGCTAATAGTATTAGCTAAAGCTCTGACTGTTTTGCGAATTTAATAAATGATGTTTTCTCGTGAGTACTTGGGCAAATGGTCATTGTATGACTTAATAGTATGTTCGGAAACGAGGAAGAGCATGAAAATCATCTTTGCACTTTGCTAGGAAATTCGTCGATCGTTTGTGCATTCTGAGAGATTGATAATTGTAAAGGCAACGATGTCCTTAATTGAGAATACCTCTTTAAATCCCGCAAGTTTTGAAAACTATCACCAATTGGTCAAGACCGCGCAGAAAGGAAAACTGAAACCTTTTGAACCTTGCAAAAGAATTCTGGAAGATGTTTGCAACTGATGATACCATGGGGAAATTTCATGAACAGAGAGAAACAGCTTAGTTTGATTGAGAATGGAGTTTTGGAAAAGCTGAAATAGAGATTAGCTTCCATATCTTCGGGCGGAACGAATTTTGGGGCATTCCAGAAAAAGACTCGATTATACTCCCTTACAGCATGGAAGGTTTTGCGTATGCATCAAGACAACTAGAAGCGCATCAGAAGAGTTACTTCAATACCTGACCTGGAGTTGACAACAATGGTGGCTACCCTGAAGAGTGAAGACATTACTTACAAGGCAGAAGTGTCGGCGATGCTGAAGAAGAAATTCTTGTCAAGATGGAGAACCTGGAGCTGATGAAGACATGCAGTCTCACTTCCCTATTCATCTTGGTTGTACTAAGATGAATTGAGAACGGAAGAAGACTGGATGATGAAGAGATTTAAAGATCGTGCCAGAAATCCACAACACTCCATCACATTCCAAGAAGAACTGCAGGAGGCTCGATGAACCAGACATAAGTTCCCGATTTTGGTTTCACTTCCCGATTGATGGACAGACGAAGACAGATTAATCGGACTTGAAGAGATTGGAGGTGTTGAATGAGCGGAATTTTGAAACAGACCCTTCATGTTTGGAAGATTAGATTTTATGAAGGCGAAAGTTCTTGACGATTAAATTTTATTTCCGTTGAATCTCTTAAGTTTCGTGATGAAGTAATAAGATCCTCTTACGAGTTAAGTTCCCTAGAAGCATTTCAATTCGTGTTCATTTTTTTTCCGTATATTCGGTGATGGCTTTGTTTTGAAAGATTTTGGCAAGTTGTGGAAGATATGATGCTTGTGATGGCGTACCTCACTTCTGCTAGACGATCTGGGATTTTGATACTCTTGCGAATAGTTTTGTTTTCCTCTTGTCTATGGCATTTGATTTTGTTGGCCTCTGAGACGGTAGAAGTACTAGGTGGATTAAGATAGGTGGTTTTGATTACGACTCGAGATAAAGTATGATCATCATGAAGGCATACTTATGTGATGCTAGTATTATGACGCCTGATCAACGTGATAATTACACCATATAACGTGCACTCATTGTGGCCATAGGATATCTTGGGGAGTACCTAAGAAGTTTAGAATTTGAACTCCGTGGGATTATCCGTGATTTACTGAGACTTTAGGTTCATCCTATCTATGCGTATACTCTGTTTCGTTCATTAGATATCTGATTGAGTTTGAACTCTCGATTTGCATTCTGTGACCTAAGTTATAAATCTTGAACTCCTTTTAGAACTTCCTACTGTTGATGCGATTAATTCGATTTGAAATCTTGTTCGTATTCCATGTGAGCTTTCTGAAGATTCGCCTATTCTCCATTTTGTTGCGTGGTCTTTTGACTAGAATCAATTTAGTTTGCCTCCTTTGAGAAATTTGAACCCACCTCGTTTTGATATGAGTCATGAGAAACGTTTGGTCTGAAGATCTTTTGGAAGAAACTCCTCGGGCATGAGAATATTACGATGATCTGTTGCGATTTGCTACGACTTCGTTCACCTTGCGACTGCAAATTTCGAGGACAAAATTTTTCTGTTAGAGGGGAAGAGTTGTAAAACCCTAAAATCTGAAACAGGAAAAATGACCAAAATGCCCTTGCAATTTTACAATTTGATTTAAAAGCTTATAAAGCACCAAATAAATCCCAAACTTCTGGAGATGATCAAGATATAAAGCAAATTAATTTTGGCTACTACATTTAACATTTTGAGAAGTACTAAAATCATTGTAAAACACCTTTTGGGCCGAAATAATTATTTAATTATTATATTACATTTTTTTATTGTTTTAAAATTCAAATAATGGTAAGTAAAATAAGGAAATTTAAATGCAAAATTAAAATGTTTGATTTGGTCTTTATGTGGGCCAATTTCTTGGTCAAATCCCCCCATAGGTCTCGGCTATCAACCATAATTAAGCTAACAAACCTTTTTATTATTTTAAGAAAACCGTGCATTCCACAAACACACACATAATTTCGTACCACATTCATCTGATCCTCTAAAATTCGTGGAGTATTCTTTTGGGTTTGTTCATCATCCAAGGAGACTATGAAAATTGGTTTGAAGGTCTGGGGTTCGTTCGTTTGATTGTGAGAATTCTTGGTGGCTCGTTATTCCATCCGATAGGTCTATTTTCTTTTCGACTCATCCACACGTTCGATCTTCGATCTGGTATTTTTTCCATGTTTCTTACATCATATAAGACCTATGAAAAATATTATAATCGAATCATGCAAAATAAAATGGATCGTACGAATTTAAAATGGGTAAAACACGTATAAAATATAAAACATGTAATACGATTTTTCTGGGTCATTCTTATAATTTTCCTGGGTTCTATGGTCATCATATGACCTGGGAAAAATGATGGTTCGATGTGTTATAGCTCACTTTTGGCCTTGTCGAATTTTGTTCAAATAGGGTTTAAAAAAAAAAAAAAAAAAAAAAAAAAAAAAAAAAAAAAAAAAGAAAAAAAACGAAAAGGGAAGAAAACCTAGGATCCGATCTAGGGTTTGATGAACTGGGTTAGATCTGGAAATTAAATGATGATTTCATGATGTTTGAACGATTGAAACATGAATTGATGAACTAGGTTAGGGTTTGGTGATTTTATGTGTTACCGATCGGATTTTCATAACTAAAAGGGGACGTTTTGTAAATAATCAAACTCGTGGACTATTTTTGGAATACACTATAAATCGGGGCTGTTTAGAATAAAATATAACATGGGGGTGTTATACGTGAAATATGAAACTTATAGGTTTGACATGTAAATCGTTATATATATAAATCGTTTTGTAAAATGAATAAAATGGAGGGACTTGTATTGTAATTTCTGGAAACTTAGGGGTGCGACGTATAAATTATAATGTAAGGGATTAATGTGTAAAATTGGATATTTAAAGGTCTAAATTGTAAATATAATATTTATATTACCGATTTGTGTTTTTATATAGTAAAGGGACTAAAATTGTAAATAATGAAAAAGTGAGGGTGTATTCGTACCACATTTAAATTAAAGGATATATTGTGTAATTTTGTTAAAGGGATGGCTCGTTATGTATATATTGATATGTTAAGGGTTAAAATGTAATTTAATGAATTATAAGGTTTAATTTGGAAGTTAACTAAATAAGAAAACTTTCTAAAAATGGAAAGTTACTAAAAGTGGAAAGCCGACTAAAATGAGAAATCTGATTTGAATAAGTTATTAATAATAAGCCACTCATTAATTCGTGTAGATTCGCCGAAGGAGGAGTGATTTCTTATCCTTATGTTATGTTTCGTTGGCGGTTAACGTACATATATTCTACCCTTTTTCAGTAAGGGTGTCTTCTTTCTCATGATTCATTGATCTTGATTTGTTTTAAGATTCCCTAAGCCACTGCGATGTTTCCCTACACTTTAGTTCGTTTGTTTGACTCATTTTGACTTTGACGTTCAGTATGACCATTTTGCTTTGAGCCTCTATGATGATCCATTCGATATTCGTTCGCACCTTGTGATATTAGTATTCGAAACACTTGATACTTCGAGGGTTCATTTGATTTTGGTAACTAGATGTGAAAACCTTTTTGATTATAACATGGAAATGTTTTGAGGAAAACTATTTTTAAAATGATGTTTATGAAATATGCAATACCACATTTATTTGGAATCCTACTAAACTTTTATGAAAATTACTTTTAAAGACTACTTTGTGAAAACAGTTAATAAAGATCATTTTTGATGAAAACCATTTGATAAAGATTTCTTTAAATGAACCATTTGATTATGAACCTTTGATCAGTTCGTTTGGATTCATTTGACTTTGATTTGGATATGAACCCTCTGCCATGAACTTTGGATATTTGGACTTGACTATGAAGATGACTTGGACTTTTGAACCTTTGTAATGATTTGGACCTTTGTAATGATTTGAACCTTTGATATGATTTGGACCTTTGACCCTTCAGTTTGATACCCGAGCCAAAATTTGTGACCCTAGCATGAAGGTAACATGGCCATGTCATTGATGCACCGATGGCATGACTCTAGTGTGTTTGAGTGATGTTACACACCGTCCCCATTTGCTACTACATGCGCGCTTTATTATTTATATTGGCCAGGATTATTTGTTTGGGGGGCGTATGGATGCATCCTAGATTTGTTTTGTTTCGAGGGATATATCATGATTTGATTTGATTTGATTTGATTTGGTGACTGATGATGGGTGCAATCCACGTCTTTCACAAGTTCGGGAGCTAGCTACTCCATTTGAAGAATGAGGACACCCCTCATATTATCTGATTATCTGAGAGGTCTCCCCTCTATATGATTTTGAGGATATGGTTACTATATTTGATTTGTTCGGGCTCGGGGTGGATTACTGACCTTCCATTTTCCCTTTCCTACTTTGTACCTTTGTCTATGCCTTATATTATTCCATTGATATACCATATTTGTTCGTTTGCTTTTGCTTTCGTTTTCGTTCATTATATATCTATTCACTGGGCTTTTTAGCATCATTTCTTTTCCTGCGGCAGGTTTTAGTTGGAAGATGGGTATGAGTGAAGAGACTTTTGGACTTAGAAGACTTGATAGTTATTTTGGCCTAGAGATGATTAGAAGTTATTATATTGTAGAATTTGTATTCGCATTTGTAACCTTGTAATTTCAGTATTTCATTTGTAACCTTTGAGATTCCTTGTATTACTATAATGTATGCTTTGTTTTGATCTGATATGAAACCATTAGTGTGACACCTTTACCCTTGTCGGGTTGGGGTGTTACAAAGTGAGCACGAGTACCCTTCCCTTGTTCACAAGCTGGACAGAGATGATCTTTGGCGTACCAGAATCTTGGAAGACCGTCTACTAACTTATGATGAGCGAGTTCCGTCATAGTTTTGAAGTTCAAGTGAGAAAGACGTTTGTGCGATAACCAAGCTTTTGTCGAGTGTGCCTTGGATAGCAAGCAAATCGGAGATGAAACGGTCATGTCAGAGAAGGGGATAGTATAAAGACTAGTTCTGCGTTTCCCTTTCATAAGGTCATTCCCTTGTAAATCTCGAACAAAACATGTTTTCTCCCGAAAAGCCATTTCCAAGTCACCGTCGCAAAATTTCCCGATGGAGAAAAGATTATGACCGAGACCTTCCACGTAATAGACACGACTGATTTCGATGTTCTCGTTGACGTAATCACCATAACCCATGATAGCAGCGAAGTGATCATTCCCGAACCTGACAGTACCAATGAACTTCGCGACGAAGTTTACTAGAAGCTTTAAGTTGCCTGTCATGTGCCGAGAACACCCGCTATCAACAATCCACAGAACGATTTGAATCACCTGCATCACAAGAGATTGACACACATGGAAAGTTGGTAACGGTGGATCCCGTTGGGTTAGTAGCACAGTTGTTATGCATCTTTGGTAACTAAGTAAAAGTGGGTTTATGCTGTAACCAACGCTGCCACGTCCAACTAGACTCTGCTTTCTTCCTAGTGAATGCACTTGGTGATCGGATTGTCCTAGGTGCAACTATGGTCTTGTCAACTTTGGTCTCAGAAACTACTTGTGGCGGTTTTCCTAAAAGCGGTAGTAGGCCTTGAGGAAATGCCATAAGTACTTTTCTTTCTACGAGATAAAAGAGTTTGTGCAATGCATTTCTCATGATTACCAGATAATACACTAGTACGACAAAACACACAATAAGTATCCACAATAACATCATTACAAACATTCGAAGTTTTAGCATTCATTACATCATTTTTAGAATTACACTTTGACAAGTTGGATTCTACGTTAGACATAACATTCGTCTTATTCGATTTCCTAATGTGAACTTCTACTGCTTCATCTTTAGGTGAGCCGCTCTTAGGTTGCTAGACACTAATCTTCTTGTTGGTCTTTTTGGTCTTTGGTCTGCTAACTGGAAGAGGGGTGCCTAATCCTTTAGAAGTGGAAGCCTGCACATTAGAGGTCTATGAAGATGCTTGCTTAGGTGTTTCCTTAACTTGATACATTCCTGGAGCAATCACATTCTTTTGCACAAATTTTCCTTTTTCAAGTAGTTTGAGTTTCTCTTTCAGCTCAATGATGATGTGATTCTTTTCTTGAATTTTACAATCCAATTCGCGGTTTAGTCGAATAGTGTCATTTATGTTTTTGCAAATTTCATCAATGTCCTTTTCTTGTTCAACAATTTGACTCTTTAAAACAGCATTTTCTTTTGCAAGAGTTTGAATTTTGGACTCATTACTGTTTTGAAAGGACAATGACTCATTTTGGTTTTGTAATCTTAACTCGGGGACTTTGAGCCTGACACCATTGCAACTTTTTGTTGAGTTGGAAAACTTCGTTTGAAAATTGATGTTCCACATCATCATTGACCTGTCTAAGTCTCTCATTTTCTCGTATTAAATTTTCAATCTCAATCCTCAACATTCCAATTTCACTAGAGTGATCATCAACAATCATTTCATTGTAGAACATTTCAATTTCATTGTTTCAAAATCTTGTTATCTTTTGCTTTGAAAACATTCATCATTGATGTAACCTCTATTTGAAGTTCCTGTTCCCATTGTGTAGCACAGAGTCGCAGGTGTTGAACGTGAGGTAAAAGTTGTTTTTGAAAAACTTCTCTCTTTTCTTTCTCATAGGGAGAAAGAAAAGTAGAGACTTTTATTTTAGAATTACGTTCAATTGCTTCTTCCAAAAGTTTTATGTCGTCCATGAAAGTATTAAAATATCGAAGGATACGACATGGTTTTTTCATTGGGGTAATCACACCCGGATTTGGTAAAGGACCATTAATTTGTGCTACATTGGTTACAGGGACAACTTCAGAAGTTTCATGCATTTCAGTTAAAGACGATGTTTGTTCTGGTTTATCCTTTTGAGGAACGAAAGTTGCATTAATATGAGGTACTCGTGAGTAGTCATATTGTTTATGAAAGTGAAATTTACTCATTTTGGATCGACTCTCGTCCTCTTGTTCCATTTCCTCTTCATTATTGTATACAACAACACGCGTGAAAGTATCATCAAACAATAGTTCTGCACTGTACAACTTAGGATTTTCCTTAAGTGCTTTATGTAAAAAATGTAGTTGGTCACTTCCAATTGCAAAGCCATATCCTTGGGGATTTGGTTTGACAGATAGCTTTTGAATAGTTGTTATTGATTCACCATTTTTATACACAACGTTTTGAAATTCTTTGAGTTTGGATTCCAACACAACAATTTCGTCAAGATGTGAGTCAATATGTTTCCTTGAAACTTGTTTTTGTTCAAGAAGATCATTTTTATAGTTTGACAACTCTGTTTTTGTTTGAGAAAGTTCAGAGTGTAAAATGTCAACTTGTTTTTGATAATCTAATTTTTTTTTTGTTCTTTTTGAGAAAGTAACTCATTTTTGGAAACGGTTAACTCACATAGTTGATGTTCCAAATCTTTATTTTGCATATATGTTTGTTGGAATGCAAACTCAAATCTTTTCTCACGTTTTTCTTTATTTTCAAAATTTGAAAGCTAAAGTTTATTGCACTCAAGGTCCTTTGTTAACAATGAAACTTTGGCTTTTAAGTTTCGATTAATGTCATTGCATTTTTCAATCTGAGATTTTTGTGCATCTAATTATATTTGGGTGGTCAACAGCAAGGTCATGAGCTCTGGATCTGTATCATGCACAAGATCATTTTGGTCAATGTGATCATGGTTATCATCATCAAATGAAACAACGGTGTTAATTTGATCATCATCAAAGGTAACAACGGTGTTTATTTGATCATCAACTTGAGAGGATATCGATGAGTCATTTTGACCAAGATTTTCTTGAGTAGATGCAGAAGCAGAGGGTGATACTATTTCATGAATGAGACATTCAGATTCAGGTACCTGAGACAAGTCGTCTGTATCATAGACCGGGCCTGTTTCACCCATATTTAGTTCTTGCATGTTTGCCATCAACATTACGGCTGCATTTGCCTCCAGATCTTCCATGTCGTCGTCTGAGAATGCATCTGCCATAAAGTTGTACTCTTTCTCAGTCAAGATACCAGCTTTGTCATCCTTGAGAGCCAAAAAGAGAGCCTCCTTGTGACATGCACTGCCCATTATCCTTGGCTTGGAGAATGCATTGGCCATGTGACCGCTCCCTCCACAATTATAACATGTGATTGATGTGTTTGCAATCCCTTTCCCTTTATCAACAATCTGAGCCCTCTGCTGTGAATTACCAACATTGTTTCTGTTATTCCCAACTGAACTGAACCTTTGTCCTCCAGAATTCCCCCTGTAACTGCTTGAACCAAATCTCCCTGAAGCCCTGTTCTGGATTTCAACCCTTCCGTCATGAACTTGGTGTTGACGATGGTAAATATCCACCTCTTGCTGCAATGTCTTTGGCAACTTCCGACTGATGATGCTTTAGATAATCATACAGCAACCCGTATGAGGTGGTGTGTAGATTTTTGGCTTGGTGAACAAAGGTGACATACTTTTGCCAATCGGGGCCAAGACAGCTCAGAAACTTGGTGTTGACAGCAATCTTTGGAAGTATTATGTTATGACGATCCAAGTCATTGATTATGTTGGTGAACCTGTGGTAGTATGATTCTAAAGATTCCCCGGCCTCAATATGGAACATAGTATACCCCAGATAAAGCTTAGACTCCATATCCTCCTGATTCAGTTCTGTTCCTTCCATGAGAAGGTGTACATGCTCCCACATGTCTTTTGCCATTTTCTGAGCATCAATACTGCAAAAGATGGGTTTCGGAATTCCTTGGAGTATATAAGACATGGCTAACTCATTCGCTTCTTGTTGAAGAGCTTGTTCTGCAGTGAGTTAAGCTAGAGGAATGGGAGTTATAGTTGCTTCTCTTGGAGGGGTGTGGTTTGGATCTGCTGGAATGGTTGTAGTAGGAACTGGATATGGACCTTCAATGATTACTTTCTTTAGATACTTGCCATGAGGTTTCTTTAGCTCAATAAACCTCAGAAAACTACTGGACCATTGAACATTATTCCCTGGACTAAGCATTGGTGGTGTGTCTAGGGATCCAGCTTCATGTCGAGATTGCTGACTGCTGATAACCTCGCACATCTGGTCAAACCAGTGTGGTGGTTTTGGTGGGAGTTGGTAAGTCTGCAGTGGTTGTTGATGAATAATTTGTTGCTGAGGAGCTTGTTGTTGAGGGAAAAATTGTTGTTGTTGCACGAACGCTTGTTGTTGATAATATGGTGGTTGATGAAATTGTTGTTGTGGATGCTGTTGTTGAAATGGTTGTTGTTGACGATACTATTGTTGTTGATTATAGAAGTAGTTATGGTTTGGTGGTTGAGACATCGTGAAGTAACTTGTGGATGTGGATATAGGATCTTTAAAGGATAATGACGGTTGTTGTTGAAGATTAGGTTTGTACGTTTGAAAAAACTTGAAGAATCCAAACTCGAAAAATCCTTACAAACTCAGAAGAAACACTGTTTGAAACTCGGAAGATTTTACTCTAGAAACTCGGAAGATTCAATGTTAGAAACTCGGTGGATTCCTAGTTAGAAACTCGGTAGATTCCTAGTTTAGAAACTCGGTGGATTATCAATTTTCCAAACTCGGAAACTTGATAAGAAACTCGGAAGATTCCAAACTATTTCCAAACTCGGAAACTTTGATAAGAAACTCGGTAATATTTACCAAACTCGGTAAACTGTCAGAAACTCGGTAATATTTACCAAACTTGGTAAATTCCAGAAACTCGGTAACGTTTACCAAACTCGGTAAACTTTCATAAACTCGGTAATATTTACCAAACTCGGTAAGGTTCAGAAACTCGGCAAATTTTACCAAACTCGGCAAAATAGCATAAACTCGACAGATTTTACCAAAGTCGGTAAAATAACAGAAACTCGACAGATTTTACCAAACTTGGTAAAATAGCAGAAACTCGACAGATTTGACCAAACTCGGTAAAAATTGCACGTGAACAGTAACCGACTCAAATTTCTTGAAATTTCACTCAAATCTAATCTTTAACAACCTAAATTACCCCTAGGCGATTGATACCACTTGATGTTACTTAGATTTATCACACAAGCTACTTAATTCAACCTAGATCTAGAGAGAGAAAGTTAGAGAAAGAAAGAGAGTGGATGATTAAGCTTAAGAGTAATGAAATAATACTTGCATTAACCAACCAACCCTCTCCCTTGAATGGGAGGGGGTATTTATAGTGTTTGTACAAGGATGGGCTTTTAGCCCTAATTAAACATAATTAACATAAATAAATAGACACAGCCCATGGTCCTTCTACACAGGCTGAGCCTTAAATCAAACCTAAAGGCCTAAGCAACCTATTACATAAATGATCAATACTTGATAATAATAAAGTGTTTCCAACATATGTGCTGTTGGCAATTGTTTATGGAGGAATACTGATACACAGGGGAAGTGGGGTTAAGGTTAGTTATCTTCAATCTATATTTTCTTTAGGAATCTGAGGTTAATATGGTTTTGTCTCGTCATTTTTAAATGTTATCTTTTAAGAATCTCATTTGATTTTATGTATGCGTTTGCAGGCCAGATGGTATACAAATGTATCCGTGTTTACATGGTTATGGCGTCTATCATTATAACAAAAAGCATTGTTCAATTGCCTTATTATCTATCAATATGTTTATAGCATGACTTTGATAATTGTTTATCATGCAAGCAAAATGGCATAGTGAAATTGGTTTTCGGGGATTGTTTCATGTTTGTCTTCTTTAACAATGTCAAAAGTAGGTGTATTAGATGTGCTTTGTCTCATAAGTGTATCACAAATAAGTCAAAACCACTGTGGTTTAACCCTGTTTAAATTGATCCATTTTTCGACCGAAACGGTTCAACCGGTTGAACCACCCGGGTCAAATCGGGTTTCAAAACATTATGCTTAATCTCTAAATCCTCAAACTTTTATTATTTTTCATTTATAACTCATAAACTTTTTTTATCACGAAAACTATCTACCGCTATAAAATCCTGTTGCTATGCACGGGTACTCGTCTAGTATATTTAAACACCCACAATGGCTAGTTTTCTTTGCATTCCATTCAATCACAAAACCTACCAAATCAAACAAAAATAAAGGGGGTACAAGTTTGGAGGGCTCGACTGACCGAATGGTCGACACTCCATTACTACTATTAAAAAAAGACTAAAATACCATTTTGTCTTCTTCAACAACTATCACTACCACCTCCGGCCGCCAACATGCACCACCATCGCTACCGGCCATAAACACCACCATCACCACTTTTACCCGCCACCGCCAATCAAAAAATGTCAAATATTCCTAACTAAAAAAACATAACCAACTAATCTGTAATATTATATTATTTTCCTTTTTCTTTTTTCTTTTTTTGGTTAACCATCATTTTGAAATTTTGGCCGACTAATTCACGGGTTTGAACCCATCGCCACACAAACTCAAAACAGCTAAAGCTCTCCCTTTTCAGGAGGTTGGCGTAGCCACTTAAGGTTGTTTGCATCTAGCAGGAATTGAACTTGAGACCTCACACATTTTAGAGTGATAGTCACAAGTGTTTTTGCCACTAGTGGGTTATTTTCTTTTCCTCTTATTTGCTGCTCTCTCACGTCTCAAAAGCAATGCACTAAACGAAAAGTGGGATGATCTAAAATCTTCCATCCTCCAATATTTATGAGTAAGGTGGTGTTTGTTTTTAGAAAAGAAAAAAAAAACATTTGAATGACCTTTTAACGCTAATTAAGTCAGACGCGGTCAAATGTCATAGCGTTTTTTTTTTCTTTTGGTCAGACATGGTAAGAGCTAGAAAGATCTTATTGAGAAAGAGATGCATGAGTTATCTTATAGCCTCTTACTCAGACATTAGAACGTTGCACACTTTCACTTTCATGGATTTGCTTCACTCTCTGCCACCCACCTCGATCCACCACTGTTGTCGTCGACCATCTTCCATCCGCCATGGCCGCCAGCGTCATATTCTAGCCAACGCCGTCACCACTCACTTGCTTATCAAACTTTTATTGGTCCTAGCTATTTCAATGCTATCCTCAATGGTCCTATGGGTTTTCCTTAATGATGGTTTTTGTTGTATCTGTTTTTTAATAACGGTTTTTGGTGAGAGGGGGAGAACCGAGAGAAGAAGAAAAGAAAAAGTAGTTGCAAGGTTGAGATAAATGAGTAATAAATAAATATTGGATTTGTGGTATATGGGTACGTGACGTGTTCTCTCCAGCTTTCAAAAAGTGCCCTCACAATTTTCTTCCCCGTGAAGATATAACCCTAAGGCCACTCACATCAGTTAACTCAGCCTTAAATTTTAAGGCATGCCACGTCAGCTTTTTCACCCTTTAACTTAACTCAGCTTTAACCCACACAACAATAACTCAGCTTTAACACACCTTAACTCAACTTTACACATAAATTTTCAAATTCAACCCCTAACTTATACATTACTTCATTTTTTTAAAAACATAGCCTTTATTAAAACATAACATTACATTCAAACATAACACAACATTAAAACATAACATACTTAAAAATAAAATTACAACAAGATTTAAAAAACATAACATGATAACGAATTAAATATTTATTCATCGTCTTCTTCATGTTGAAGGTGCTTCTGCCAAACGTGATCCATAAGGTCTCGTTGGAGTCGAGTATGTGTGTCTCTGTCGTGAATTTCTCTTGCCCTTCGACGTTGGCCATCGCATCTGTCGACCCACGAATTTTGCCTCAGATGTTGTGACGGATCCACCCACATGTCGTTAAAATCACGTATTGCAAAATTTTGATCTTTTATAATCTTGTTATGCAAAATAATGCAACAATACATGATTCTCTTTATCCTCGCAAGTTCTAATTGACGTGCCGGTTGTCGTAGTATACCCCAACATCCCTGAAGCACACCAAAAGCACGTTCGACATCCTTTCGTGCACTTTCTTGTTTCTTTTTAAAGTAAGCATGTTTCGCGTCAGTTGTTTCCGAGAAGGATTTGAAAAACGTAGCCCACTGTGTGTAAATACCGTCGGCTAAGTAATAGCCCTTTTCATACCTCCTTCCATTTACCATATAAGGTGCTGCAGGGGCGGCGTCATTAAGAAGGTCGTCGAATAATGGTGAGTTATCCAAAACATTAATATCGTTATTCGCCCCCGCCATCCCAAAAAATGCATGCCAAATCCATAAATCTTGCGAAGCAACTGCTTCAAGCATTATAGTTGGGTATTTTTATCACCCCTACCAAATTGCCCTTGCCAAGCAACCGGACAATTTTTCCACTACCAATGCATGCAATCAATGCTACAAAGCATTCCAGGAAAACCATGGACCGACTCATGTCTTTCGTAAATAGTTTGAATGTCGTTCCATGTTGGTTTTCTTAAATACTCTGGCATAAACAAATCAATAACGCACTTGTTAAAATTATCAAGACACTTCGTTGCTGTAGTCGCACCCATCTGCAAATACTCATCAAACGCATCGGGTGACGTGCCGTACGCCAATTGGCGTACAGCAGATGTACACTTCAAAAGAATACTTATACTTTTTTGACCAGTACAATCTTCCGCTTCCGTAAAATACTTAAAATGATCAGGAACAATACCAGAGGTATAAGATTGAATACCTTCGACTATTTGTAGAAATAGTCGCCGACTCATACAAAATCTTCTTCGAAAAACCCGTCCCGGATACTTACAGTCTTCATCGAAATAGTCGGCACGCAAACGTTGATCAGCAAGCTCACGTTCACGAAAGATATGCCCACGTGCAATCGAAGGTCCAGCGGCTTCTTGTTGTTCTTGTTGTTCCATATGCACAACTTGTTCGTACACGGATGCCATCCACTGAATATCGTCTTCGTCACTTGAAAAGTTGTTAGCTTCGTTGGGATCCATTGTGAATCAAAAACGTTTTTTTTTTTTTTTTTTTGGTGGAAGGTTGAAGAAGATAGTGTAAGATGTAGTGTATTGATTTGTGAAAGTGTGAAAAAAAATGTGGTGTGAAATGGGTATTTATAGGAGAGTGAAATTGGTTTTGATTTTTTTTTTTTTTTTTTTTTTTTTTTTTTTTTTTTTTTTTTTTTTTTTTTTTTACTAAAGTAGCCGTTTAAAGACAAGGACCACTTTTGTAATTTTTGAAACTGTCACATGGGCGCTGCACTAGCCGTTTGAGGGGGCAAAACTGGTTTTTTTTTTTTTTTTTTTTTTTACATATAGAACTCTTAACGTTGCGTTAGGGTGCTAACGCAGAGAACCCTTAACGCAGCGTTAACTCCTCTAGCTCGCATCAGTTAACGCACGTTAACGCCACCAAATCTTGCATTTTCACTCCTTTAACACTAGTTTAACGCCACTAATGAGAGTGATCTAACAGTCAAGGTTCAAGTCGGAATGAGTTGTGTTAAAGTGGTATAAAGATAAATATTTATTTATATACGTTATGTTTGTTGAAGTATTTAATTGGGCTGAGGTCATATTGGACTACATTTTTTTTGAAAATAGGGGTGTTCATCAGTTCGGTTCGAGTTGTTCGGTTTATTTGGTTCGGTAACCGAAAATCGAACCGTATTTAAATTTGATTAAACTGGACAGAATAACTGAAAACCGAACCAATAACCTGAATTACTTAATTTTAATTATTTATTTATTTTATTATATATATTTTTAGCACCAAAAAAAAAATCAAGCTTAAAAGATGTTATATTTAAACTATGAAAGAGTTTTAATGTCTTTTTTATATTATAAAAAATATATATATTTATGTGAATTCGGTTTTTGGTTCGGTTTTCAGTTCATTGTGCCAAAACCATATCTGAACCAAGAACCGAATATTTATTTCGGTTCGGTTCGATTTTGACAAATTCGGTTCGGTTTATTTTGTTTCGGTTCAGTTTCGACTTTCGGTTTTTTTTTTGCGAAACCCGAATTCTGCACACCCCTATTTGGAAGTATATAGTGGACTAAATGGGTGAAACTAGATTCTAACCACAACAAAAGTTTGTTAAACAAAATTGAACATTTTTCGAACTCAAAATTATAAATTATATTTATAAATTTGACGGAAATTTTTGTTTTTTTACATAATGTTACTTAATAACGTGCACACAAAACAATGTATTAGAGAGAATGAGATTGTTGCACTTTCTGGGATCGATGGGCTGATATGTGGGAGAAGTACGCTCAAAACAGAAAAAGCAAGGATCACACTATATGCATCTTGCAGCCTGGGAAGGTCAAATACTGGGATGGTATGTATTCAATTATTACTTACGTTTTGTACAATTCAACTTATAGTATGTTCTACTATTTCGTTAATGTTAAATGATCACTTTGATACATTTCATATGTTCACAAACTATAAACATCATTTACACAATGTAGGAAAACATGTTGTGCATAATGCTCTTTTTGGTTCCAAGATCTACATTAACACGGACTTGCCTGAGATAAATGCTTTTAGAAAAAAGGTATCTCTTAAACAACTATTCTAAAAACATTTATGAAAATGAAATTAAAAAAAAATGTCTTCTTTGTTATTTTACTGGTTCACTGAACAAGAAGCTTATGAGGAAAACAACTTCAAAATAGCTAAGTCAGCCCCAAAAAGAAAGTGGTAACAATGGAGTCCTTTTTTGCAAATACCACCAAGAACATATTGATGGAATCAGAGATTGTCAGCCAGCAAGTTTCATGATGATCAAATTTATTTCTACGCCACTACAAAATCAATAAGAAAACATAACATTCATATGAAAACCTTATACAAATAATGCTTCTTCAGCCAAATACGATATGCAGGAATCTGGCTGTGTCGTATATGGTACCATTCACAAGATACATCGTGAACATGGGTTTTGTTACGTTGCTTGCAAGGAGTGTAGTAGTAAGGTTGACATGGTTGTTGCCAAGGTTGGTAGAGACCTCCATGTTGAGCTTCTGAGGCGCTGGTCTTCCCATTAGCACATTGTACTTTGACACAAATTTGACAATATGTAAGTCCATCATGATTGTCCTTGACAACGGGTATGCCCCGACTGTCAGTTCCAAACTTATGACACCCCCAGGGTAGGATCATTCACTTGAGAAACTAATCAGCGGTGTTTTCGGTGGCTTGAGATCACGCCTGATGTGGTCTGGAAGTTTATTGAAGCAATGTTCATACATACCCCTATCCACTTATATTCTACTGACTTTGTACGAAGCTATTGTCACACCCCCAAATACCTGATTTGCAGCGGAATGGAATACCTGGGGCGCGACTGCCATAGCATCACAGTTACAGTTATATTGAACGACCTAAAGTGTCATTTTATAAATACATCGTTTGATTTCATAAAACATTCAGAGTTTAAAAGCTAGGTCCCAAAAGTTTTGCCAAAGTTGCGGAAATAAGTTTGTTACAAATCAAACGATAGTTTAAAGTGCATATAAATACAAGTGAGATGCGTCGTCACCGCGACTCTATAATATGTCCACATGCAGGCCATGATGTGAATGCCTTAATTACCTGAAAATACATTGCTAAAACGGTCAACAATAATGTTGGTGAGAATCATAGGTTTATGTAAATGTTTTGTACGATATCCACAAGTATAAAGTTAAGTGTGACAATGTCGCCATATAAAGTTAAGTGTGACAATGTCGCCATATAATTAAAATATTACAATTGCTATAAGCTCATGACCCCGAAGCTAGACTAATAATGTATGGCCCAACTGAGTGTTTTGCCAGACACTCTATTATGATTCAAATGATATGCATTCGTAGACTAGTTGGAGCTACCAACCCGAACGGAGGTGTCACCCTCAATAAATCTATTCACTCACTCTAGCTTAATGTTAATTAACGGTTCATGATAAATAAAAAGGGGACTTTAACTTGGCAATGTGGTAACTTAAGCAATGTAAATGAATTTAATGTACTTGGACTCGCAATAAAATAATGTGCAATGTATTCTCCCCCGTAGGTTTGAAATGATATATTAACTTGAAAACGGGGCTATGAAAACTCACCTGATGCAATAATTATGATGACAAAAGTGGATACACTGAAATGAGGCACAATCTCTAACCGCAACCTAATATGAATGATATGATCTAATGTAAGTCATGAAATGATGCTACACATACAAATACGTATGTTATTGATACCACTCATGAATTTTGGAAATAACGTTTATCGTCGAAAAATATATTTTTGACGCCTTGTTAAGTCATAAAACCTTTTACGTGAATATAGGTTGTAACGATATCCCACGATCGTCGTTTGGTGATTTGTAGCAAAATAATAGAGTTTTTCGTCGTAATTTAGTATTTTTCAACAACTAGTAGAAAATGACCAAGTAGTCTCGCAAATCTAGTCATAAGTTGGTGAATATTGAGTGTTAGGAAACGATCTCCGTGTTTTTAGAAAGCTTGTAACAACATCTTAAATTCGTATCATCGAAATTTTGTCCATACGTGTCCCGATTATAAAGATAAATAATCGTTAAGTTAGTTAGTTGGCTAAATTGACTGTTTTTGTGCAGTTTTCGGGTATGTTTGAAAGGTCATATCTTACTCGTTACAAGTCTGGTTGACGAATGGCTGGTCAATTTGGAAAATAGGCCATGAGTACTTGATTTCACTTCAAAGGGTTAAGGTCTCAAACTGACTCGATCAATGAGAAAAATGGCTCCAAACTTGGTTACTCGCAAAAACAGTTTTACACTTGGAACATTTTTAATAAAAGCTGATAAAAACTTGTTGTGAATGTCGGGTTTCAAACGCTTGTATCTCGGTCGTTATAAGCTCGTTTTCTACGTTCTTTATGTCCTCGGCTTCGTCTTACAGTGAACTAATATATTTTTGATATGTTGGCTTGTCTAGGTCGCATTCAATGCCTCGTTTCACCCATTGAAAATCGTGTGACAGCACACTATTTTTCAGAAAATATAGTTTTCGTCGTTAAACTTAAAATTAACGTATCTTTCTCGTCGTAAGCTCGTTTTTGCTCATTCCAATGGCCACGGTTTCTTTTTTGAGTGTATTTTCTAAATATGTAAACCAAAATAACCCATGGTCTACTGATTTTTCCAGAAATTGCAAAAGTGGACAGAACCTCATCTATATCTTGTAAGAATCATTTTTACTAGTTCAATACTTGTATATATCCCTTCCAATCAACACCAAAGCTATTCTAAGCCTACCATACACCTTCTTAGGGTGTCATGGGTTCCTAATATTCACCAAAAATGATGGTGTTCATAAGATTACTCATAAAATTCCTTAAACTCATTTTAGTGACAAAAATATGTGTTAAGTGGTATATAACATATGTATATTTGCATGATTTGCTACTAGAACATCAAAAGTAAATTAAGTAGAAGTATAAATGAGTAGGAAAAATACTTAGAACACTTACTTGAGGATGGATGAGTTTTTGAGGTTTGTGGCTTAGTTATTTCTAGGTTTTTAATTCAAAACCCTAAATAGATGAACTAATAGAACTTTTAAATTACTTGATCTTGAAATCTTGATGGATTTTTCTTCTTCTTCTTACAATGGCCGAACCACAAGGACCTTGGGAGAGATGAGAGAATTTCTTGGCTAGTTATTTGGTTACTTGTATGTATTATGTTTAGTGTAGGTAAATAAGTAGAAAGATCTTTGATATTTTTAGACAACTGGTACAAACATTAATTGGAGTTAGTAGAATTTTTCAAAGAGGTGAGGGGGAGGTATGGGGGGCGTAGAAAATGGGGATGGGTGAAGGAGTGTAAGAAATAATCTTGGACTTTGATGTGTTTTAGCTAAGATTTGGCTAGGATATTGTGTTATCTGGTATTGAGTTAGCTAGAAATAAATTTTGACGGAAAAAAATAAGGTATGACGAAGTCGTAAAAATTATGAAATCACATTTCTTGCAAGTATTGGGTGTCAAATTAGTTATTGTGTTGAAATTTCGTAAACCGTCGTAGTTATAAGCTTTTAACGGTATATATAGTAAATAGTTTCAAAACACCGGGTAAACTATCAATATAATATTTATATCATTATAATGAGTGTGAAAATATGTTAGGATCATAGTCGGGAGTGTCGGGTATATTGTTCGTAGTAAATACTTGTGTGGTAGCATTTATTTAGTAAATAAATATACGTGAATAGAAATTATGTAAACCCGTGAATGATCTAACATGCAGATGATGTTACTGATGATATGTAGACTACTCTAGTCTATATGATATGTCCTTAATGATGTTTCATGAATACGCAGCTAAACCTTAATGGTTACGCGAATTTTGAATACCCGTAAACCTAGTTTACGAAATGATGAACAATGACCATGAATAGTGATTTCCCTCCGGGAATGAATAGTGTTTTGTGAATAGTAATTTTTTTGAAAACATCTCAAAGTCGCAAACTAACTTCAAAAATGGTGAATAGTGAATGATGAATATTGAAATGATGAATAGTAATTTGTGAATAGTAAAATTTTGAAGTTTGGGAAATGACCTGAAATTACGATTTGTCACAGCTATCATTGTTGAGATGACAATTAGGTCAGATGATGGGAGGAAGGAGTCCCATGGAATGTTTCGGGATTGGGTTAGTTTTAAGTCTTCCATAACTTCACTACTTCTTTTATTACCTAGTTGCCATATTGGATAATGTAGACATGGCCTGACTTGATGTCATGCATGTGATTTACCGCGTGGGTCGGTGGTGGGATATGGTATATGATACCTTGAGAGGGTGGACCAAGGGTCGAGAATATGATATCTCCTTGAATTGGATTCAGGGTGGATGTAGCTTGAGAGTTGGTGCTAGGTAGTGGTGTGCTTGGAATATTGGGTATATGCGTATGTGGAGAAATATAAGTAGGCGATCCTGTATTTACTTGAGATCTAATCATCGAATTTTCTGCTTCAAGTTGTTCTAGGTAAGTTGAGTGAGGTAATGTAACCTGGACATGAAAACGTCTACTTTCCTGCTGAGCCCTAATACCCTGTGCATTACCTGACAGCGGTGATTGAAAAGTTTTAACCCGTAACTAGACCATGAGAACCCCAAAACCGCCTTGGCTTCTCTGCTTTGCGAGTGGTCCCTGGTGGGAAGTGTTTTGAGTAAGCTGACGTGCTCCTTTTTTGCATGCACCTCCTCTGATGGTCATTTTGTAAAACTTCTAGCTGACTGATGAGCATCTTTTTCTAGTATCCACTAACCCTCTTTAGTGTGAGTGAGGTCTCCTACATGGATTGGTCTGAGGTAGCTATGTGGTACTTCCAAAATTTGAGGTGGTAAAAGTTGTTCACCAGACATGTTCGAGTTAAAAACTTGTGTAAAAGAAAAAAATTTATGTTTATTCAAGTGAGAAAATAAATGAAAATAGGTAACAGTTTGTGGCTATTTTGTATCATGTCCCCACTGATATCGCCATGTTTACGTATGGTATGTAAAATGTGATTAGGATTGGATTGAGATGGTTGTGTTGTTCAGTTTCCCGTGTTGAACAATAAGGATCCAAAGATTATAATTAAGAATCAAGAGTTTGGGTAAAACTCAAACAAACTATGTTAATGTGTGCTTGATAACATCAAATAGTCCTGATATTTTAGTGTCAATTTCCCCCTAATATGCTCATCATTTGTATCAATTTACTTGAATATATACTCTTATTCGTTTATATTTCATTTTCAGGTTACTAATGAGCATTGGAATGAAGAGACGCGGATTTGGAAGGTTTTTAGTGCAAAATACACAAGATAAAGGTTACGGCGTAACTCCATACTCTACTTACGCCGTAACATGGATTCATACTAGAAGACCAAAGTCAACGCTGACCAAGTTTACGATGTAACTCCTTCAGAGGTTTCGACGTAGATATGTTTCCAAGACTTAGAATATTTTCGTGGTCCAAAGAAGTTACGACGTAACCAATTATAAGGTTACGGCGTAAAACCGTTAATGAGGGTTCTACGTTCGTAACCTATCTTTAGGTTACGAAATAACATTATCACTGTGGATAAGATCATCCTAGATCCAAAGGTTATGACGTAACTAACCCTAGTGGTTACGCCGTAACTTAGTCGAGGCTATAAATACAAGCCCTAATTCCGCATTTTTACATATCCTCTCAACATACAAAAACCAGAGACGATTAAGGGCTTCAAGGAGGACGATATCCAGCAACATACAAGTCATTTCCAAGGGAGAATTCACACTAATAACTACATAAGTTTTAGTATTTCGTATTACATTTTTGTATTTAATTCCATGTCTTCATTCATGATGTTAAACATCGAATTTTCTGCATGCTTTAATATGAGAGGCTAAACACCTTTGGTGTTAGCCTAGTTATGAAATTTTTAATGTTTTGATGTAGTTTTCTAATTTTTTATCGCTTTATATGTATACTTTCTTAGCTTATTTCGGGACACCCTTGTTTTGGTAGCTTGGAAGTTTAGGTACACTACTACAAAAAAGACATTTTAGACCGGTTAAAAACGGCTTTTAAACCGGTTACACGGGGGGTCTAGATGGGGGGAGGTCTAAAAGGTGTTTAACAAAAAGACCGGTTTATGCACCGGTCTAAAAGATTGGTTTTAAGACCGGTTCGTTTGCATATAAAGACCGGTTCACGCACCGGTCTAAAAGAGGTCTTTAAGACCGGTTGTTATGATATAAACCGGTCTCTATGTGGCTTCTTTTTTTTTAAAAAAAAAAATGGGTTGTTTGGGATTACTCAAGCAATCCCAAACAACCCCACTACATGCAGTAATCTAGTCTCAACAGGTAATCGCAAAACTCTCATTCCCATTATAGCAACAGTTTAATTAAGCATTCCCAAACAGCCCGTATGAGCTAAATAAGCAACTGATTATTTGAAGTAATCTAAATAGGCAATCTTGTTGCAAATACACATTACATAACATCCTTTATAAGGAGCTTCAAATATCTCTCAACTTGATTATGTACCTCAATCGCTAAGAGTCAATCTCGCGATCCACCTGGGCCTGCTTTAACCTTGTTGAAACCATTTGAGCTTTTACTATTTCAGAGCTTCCACCTCATCAGCAGATACATCGAGCCTGTCAACAGAAGATTTTATTCGCATGTCAAAGCATTCGACAGCCCCATCTTCACCACCACTAGCAACTAGTCCATGATACTTGCTGATATTGAACACGAAAACAGTGTTATCTAGAGCTGGAGCAAAAAACTCGTGTGCATGTAATGCAAACAAAAAAGTGGAAACTTTATTGGTGAAGTCAAACTAACCTTCTGGAGACTACATTTAAAGCTGGTGATTGTGTATGGAGAGAAGCTAAGAAACATCCCTGCATAAAAAAGTACAATTAGCACTCCAACTATAGATACTTCTACACACACACAAAAAGTATAATATAGAGGACGTTGACAATGAACCTGCTCCAAGTTTATTCTGTATAGTTCTGGAGAAGAGGCTGCACATAGCAAGTCACACGACCAGCTATCATATATCATATCCCTTCCCATCCTGCTCGTAGAAAAGAGATCAGAAATTAATTTCAGCTTGTACTAACATATAGCTTATAAGAACTTTAAATTAAGCACCTACCTAGTACCTACCAATGTCCTTACTTAAATTGCTTATTTAATAAGAACAGAAGTAAAAAACACAAGCACTTAAAATATGCAATACGAAGCACCGTCAAGTATAAATTGTATTCAAAAAAAGTAATAAAATAACTCAAAAACTTGTATGTTAAAAAAGTGAAAATTGCCTCTTGTTTAACCGTGACAACTTACTGTCTGACTGATATTGGCATCCCATGAGCCTTTTGAGGGAGATGAAGATGATGCAAAGTTAATGAATATATCAGCAGTAGGGTGTGCAGCACAGGCAGCTTCGATGCTGCAACATTGATGTAAAATCATATATAAGTTTATATTACAATCATAAGTTATAAGTTATTAAATATATAAAAATGCAGCATATGTTGAGTGTACTGGTATGGCAATCTCCTCTTGGCCAAAAAATAGTTTCTGGAATCCTTCGGCACCAGGGTTGATGATTCCAGCAACTGAAGGTGTTTCCCTCCCTTAATAATCAACAATAAAGTTGAGGTGACATTAGTCGAAAGCTAAATGCATGACAGTAGCTCTACTACAACGTGAAACAACATAAAATTATTTGTGTGCAACTAACCCTTAATCTGTGGCCGTCAAAATCGTAGCCATCGCGGCCACGAATAGCATCATCAGCATCACGAGCCTCCTCAAACTAAAAAGAGAAAACATCAACCTATATGAGGACAAGAACTATACAAAAGAAAGCAGCAACATAAGCAAATAAACTCATCTATATTAGCCCGTAATCTCATATATTAAGATAATACACTTTTAATTCCTTAAAAATTTCCAGAAAACTAAAAATTTTCTATTTCTTAACTCATCAAAGAAAACTAGACAACACACTTTTGATGTTTTCCTTGTAACCCAAAACCTCCCACTTTTCATTCTTTAAAATAGATAATACAACATCATCTAAACGCGTAAAGAAAATGTTTCCTAAAACTAAACGCACCTTAAATGTTTCCCAAAGGAACAAAAGACAGCTCAAGGTTTTCACAAACTCGATATGTTCTCCAAACACAGAGTTCCATCAAATGATTTAAAGTAAGCTATCAATTCTTTTCTTAAAAACTAAAAGAATCAAAACCTCAAAATATAGCATATATCTCTTGTAAATTCAAACAAAAAGTACAAATTCACAAGTGTGCGAAACTTAACATACTTTCCTAATTGCCACATTTACTTCAACTTGGCACCGAATGTTATTAGCATCAAGGGTTCAACTCAAAACAATGCTTAACACGTAATACTAGTTCAAACTCTTAACCAAACGTTGTGACACGCACAGACGCACAGTTAAACAAGTTCAATTTCAAACCAAGGGTAGTATCTCATAAACGTTAAAGTGCACAAATGTTGTATGTTTATTTAAACTTACAATAACGAAACAAGTAGAATCTCAAACCTAGGGTTGATGTTCTACATTAAACATATATTAACGAGCTAAGCTAAAAAGCATATATAGATACTACCTTGTAGAACAAATCTTCGACTTCTCGCTCGCGAATATCGCCGGGGAGATTACCAACATACAAAGTCTTGCTAGACCTACTACTCATCTTCCCTATTATTAACATTAAAACCATTAAACATCATTACACTAACAAAAAGATTCATTAATTAAATAATACAGTAACAAAACTCGTTATACTTAACAGTTACCACAAAACTTATAAAATCAATACCAGCCAGACTACAAAATTAAAAAATCCACTATTTGAAAACCTAATTACTGAATTAATCGAATTAGTGTACCTTGATTGATTTTTGGAAGATTAGGGTTTTCAAAAAGAGGGGTAATGACTATTCTTTCTGGTGTGGTGTTGCGTAGAATAGAGGTAAAAATGGTGAGATGGGGGAAATAATAGAAACCCTAATCAATTTTTAGGGGGAACTGAAATTAAAGTTGAAACTTTTGGGTGGGTCTTGGGGGGAGGACGAAATTAAAGTTGAAATTTTTGGGTGGGTTTTGGGGGGAGGACGAAAATAAAAAAATTGTTATGGATGTTTAATTTAGACCGGTGCATAAACAAACCGGTTTAAATAAGTTTTTTTGGACCAGTGTTTTAAAAATAAACCGGTCTAAATGTTAAAAAGACATTTAGACCGGTGTCTTCTATTTGCACCGGTCTAAATAACTCTTGGCGGGGTAAAATCCTCATTTAGACCTGCATTTTTACTTAAAGGTCTAAATAAGGGGGCCTAAAAGACAGTTTTTGTAGTAGTGGTAGTATCTAGGAAGCTAGGAGAATTGACTATAGGACCCTAGTGAATCAGGTTGCGAGTAGTGGTAAGAATTGACCATAAGACAACCACTACCTTGCGTACGAATTATACTAAACTAGCACCTTCAAAACAGAAAAGCATAAGAAGTTAGGGGGAACCTAAGATCCGAAAGGCCGGGTTCCGTTGAATAAGTCTAGATCTTAGGGCACTTAATGACTCTTACATTTCGTAAACCAGCAAACTCTTGTAATCATTAGGTTACGGAATAGGGCGTTATGGAAGATAGAACTAGACTAATTGACCAACTGAGTCTAGTTGACTTAAACCCTCATGTGGAGCGATAGGAAACATTAATTAGAAAACATAATCATAGCTTAACAAGATTAGTAACTAGGCTAGCACATTTCTCCCTATTGATATCTTACCACGTTTAATTGCTTTTATTTTACTTTCATTTCGTAGTTTAATTAATCAATTTATAAAACCCCCTCTAAAACCAGTGACACTAGAACTTAAATTAGATCCACACGCATAGCTCTTGGGACGACCTCGGCTTTACCGAATACTACACTACACACGACCGGGTACACTGCCCGTTAGTGCATTAGGTAGACCATAGGTAGACGAGAACTTTGTAAATATAAAACCTTGTCAGAAATCCTGCATCAAGTTTTTGGCGCCGTTGCCGGGGAGCTATTTTAGGATTTTGTTTAAGTTTTAAAATTTTGTTTATTTTTTTTTATCATCTCACGATATCTTTTCAAGTTTCAGGTACCATGAGTGAAGTTGACATTGATACACTTAACCTCAAGGAATACCTCACATTGACGCGAGAAGAGCAAGGGCCTGGTTTGGTTAAGCTAGTTATCGGAGCAGATGTTCATTTCAAGATCAAGAATCAATTCATACGGGAATTGAGAAAAGACCCTTTTTTCGGGAAACAAGACCGAAGATGCTCACGAGCATATTGAAAATGTCTTGTACATAGCGAGCCTTTTCAACATTCCCGAAGTTTCTCATGATGCAGTTATGCTCCGAGTGTTTCCTATGACACTTACTGGAGCAGCAAAAAGATGGATTGATCGGTTGCCCGCAGGAACCGTTAGCACATGGGATCTGTGAAAACGTAGAGGGGGGTGAATACGTTATCGTCTTAAAATCTTAAAACTTGTTGTATCAAATTTCCAATTTGGCTTTTTCTAATATGAAAGATGTTTGTTGTAGTTTATGACTACCAAGTTGTCACACAAGTATTATCAAATAATCACAACACAAGCAATCACATAATGCAAACATAAAAGTAAAGAGATAAGTAAAAGAAAGCACAAACCGAACACGATGATTTATAGTGGTTCGGTCACGGAGCTCCTCTCCGCCCTACTCCACTCCCCGAGTACCCAACTCGAGAGTTACTTCACTAGATCAACAAGCTCCCTTCTCGGCGGAGAAAACCTTACACACGTCGCTTACACTTTTTCCAGTACAAAGCTAAATACCAGGTTCTAGTTCGAGGTAGAACCAACCTAACGTCGCCTATACAATTTCCGACACTAAGCTAGATGTCGAGTTCTTTTACATGGGTACAACCACTCCCGTCGTCGCTTAACCTTTTTCCGGTACTAAGCTAGATACGAGTTCTTTACAAGGGTACAACCACTCCCGCTAAGTTTTATGGCCCAACATAGAAACCTTGTGTTTTATGGCACAAACACATAAACCATCTAATCTAGTATGAATAGATTACAATGATGATCCATGACATAAATGAGTCATGGATATGAATGGATAATCTAAATGAACTTCCATTGAAAGGAAGCCTTCAATGGATGAAGATCACAAGCTCCCTAAACTTGTTGTGATGGATCTTCATATATGCATATGGTATCTACATGAACTTCTTGAATAAGAAGTCTTCAATCATTGAGGATGTCAAGTGGCCTTGAATCTTCATATGTTGGAATGCTTTGGTGGATGATGACTTCAAGATCTTCTAACCTTCATGGTGGATCAGGAAGTATGCAAGCTTATGATGGATGATGACTTACGATCTCTGATCTATCTTCACAGGATCATTACGAGTGTATGCTTACAACATAATGAAAGTTAGTAACATTATGATCATTATGTAAAGGGTGATTAATGTGTGTTTCTACATGATTTACTAATGATCTAAATGTATGCAAAGGGTAGAGGGAATGTGTGTTCTAAGTGGATGAGCAATGGGTAAACAATTGGCTGTTATTTATAGCCAACAAGAATTTTGCCCGGCGGATCCGACGGATCCCAAAAATTGGATTCGTCCTTTATACCATTTAGATCCGCCGGTGTCAGCCAGCTAATAGATTCTCAAATCTTTCCATATCTTACCATATCTTGCCATATCTTCAAAAGTTAACTTGTTAGCTTGAAGATCTATACAAAATATATTACAAATCTTCCAAGATATGTAAGTGATGCATGCCATGATGTCATGTTAAATATTTCTAATTTAAGAAATAAACATAAACATGTAAATGTATATATGTATGTAACATGTATCCTAGTGATCATGTAGCATGTATATACTAGCTTAACTAATATATGTTTACCAAGATGTATCACGTTAGTTTGACACCTAAAGTGTACTTATCCTATTAGACTTAGGAAACATGATGTACAAGTAAATATACTTGTTTATGCAAAGGTGTAAAATGAGATTCTAAGTAGAATGATTAGCCTTTTAAAATACTTAATTTCCTAACCGTATTTTAAACATTCTAAATGGTTTGTTAAGGGTTTGATCATAATGCCACATAACAAACATGTACGAACCTGTGTTGTATCATACGAGGACTCGAGAGGTGTTTAAGAGGATCTATGACACACGGTTAAGGTGGTTAAACCTTGTATACTTTGTGTGTAAGATATATTGAGTTTATATGATTAAGCACGCGGAATTTACTTAACCACACTTAGAAGGTTATGTATGTTATGGAAATGGAAGAATTTTGTTTGTTACTTAACAATGAACAAAGAAAGTTTATCACTAAACGATTCAATATTATTCAAAATAATACAAGTGATCTTGTGTTTATCACTAGGGTTACAAAACCTTGAATCTTATGTTACAACTTGTGATTTGTGTTTTTTTCAATATTCTTAACAGTTCTAAGTTCTTAGTTGAAGTGTGTACACAATATCCAAGTCTAAGATCTCTTTTATAGTCCAAGAGATCTTTACAAATTGCTTAAAGTCTTGGCCGACTTACTTGGTTAACTTATGCTTATTGAGTGTCAGTACATTAGATACAACATGTATCTATGTATACAACTTGTTAACTAAGCACATGGAGTAAGATATTATCTACCATATATGTTTGACCAAAATACAATAAATATCTTTTCGATCTTATCCTTGAAGTAGCTTTATGACTCACTGATCAGCAGTACCATTCTCTACTAGCAGTACCTTCTACTTGAACTAGCAGTACCTTCAACCTTGATGTACTAGCAGTACCTTGATCATGAACTAGCAGTACCTTCTACTTAAAGTATTTTCTCATACTCTAACTTCAGAATATTTAATTCCCAACAATCCTCCCCTAAACATGTGAATCATTTCAAACATGTTTTCTGAATTAAATGAGGACTTGAGAAGATCTTTCAAACACTTCATGAATCTGAACTATTCTTCTTATTCTGAACTGATCTGCTTTGTTCTTCTTTGACTTCAGCAATATCAAAATATTGTACCAAAAGATGGTGCTATTTCCTTGGATGGAGGAATTGTAAGAGGCAATGATGCTGTGTATCTTGGATGCTTGTTTCAACAAGTGAAATCATCTATCAGCATGCCTTTGCAAGTGATAAAAAAACATAATGAACTGAAATTGAAACTTTCCTTTGTTTGATCTAGATAGAACTTTCTCCTTTAGAAATGCTTCATCCCTTCTAGATATTTGATCTGTTCTAATCATTTTCAACCTCTACATCATCTTGTATGCTCTTGTCTTCTCCTTCCATATATTGGTTTATTCTTCCTTTTCTGGGAAATTATTTCCTTCCCTGAGATTGTAACCTCCCCTGAAGCAAATAACTTTTGTTTCCTCCCCTTGTTTGGAAGATCTCACTATGTACCTTGACTGATCTATCAATGTGAACTTGTTGTCAGACAATATTGTACATGAAGCCATCAATTCTTTAAAAGTTTAAGTTACTGTCCTCATCACTTCTAGGTGTGTTAACTCCTATGAGAGGTGAATCAGTGGACATTTTGATTCATAATCCATCAATGGATGGTTTTTGTGAATCTCTTGAAAATCCTTTTAAGAAACCTTTTTGACTTAGTAGTATGTTCATGATTTTAGAATTTAAAAATCATACTACTTCCAACCATTTTGAAAGAATCAAGTTTGTAACAGACACCTAATCAAAATTTCGGTTTAAAGTAACCTCTGGTTGTGTGAGAACCAATGTTTTTCAGTTATAAATAACTGCCTGTGTAAAGATAAATCTATTCAAAAGATTTTCTTGACAGGGTTTCCAGCTCATAGTAGTTGTTACCTCCAACACAAGTGTTAGATTCACTTTTACTAGCTGTTCTTTCTATCAGATGTCCTCAGACTTGCACATTATACTTAAAAGTATAAAATGATAGAAAGTGAGTTGCATCAGTTACTATCTGATCAACTAAGTCATCAATTCAATGTGAAATATCATAACTAGATTTCAAGAAAGAAGTTTTAAGGAGGTTAAATTCCTAAACTCAGTCCATCATAAACCTATTATGGTCAGCAATTTGATAAAGCATTCTGCTGCTCCCATTTCACTTGAAATATCCTTTGTGTTTATGTAACACCCCAACCCGGCAAGGGTAGAAGCATCACATTATGGTGACAAATCAAAGCATACATACATATTCACAGCGGAAGCCAATAAACATAATCATTAAATAAACCAAGTCAACATGACTGGAATTCAATACGTAAGTCTCAAATGAAAGGAAGAAATAATCCCAAGGAAATACATAACGAAATAGATCCAATATCAATATGCTGAATAAAATGGTAAGACTAGGGTAGGACATCATCTAAGGCAAAAGCTCCTCTAACTCTCATCCCAAGCATAAATCCATCTCCCAGCTAGATACCTGCCGCACACGGAAAAGAAAACGTGCGGCTGAGCTTACAAAGCTCAGTGAACGGATACATAATAACAAGCAAAGATAACGAAACAGAAATATAATGAAGCAAAGGGGAATGTCATAAGGTATAATCAATGCAAGAAGAAATAGAAGATATATAGGATAGTCATCCACCACGAGCCCATACTCAAAGTCATATCTCAACATCATAATACTCAAAGTCAAGATCTCACAATCAGAGGGGATACCTCTCAGGCAACCAGATAATATGAGGGGTGTCCTCATGTATCAAAAGGGGTGGAGTGATCAGCTCCCATAAATGTGAAAGGCGTGTATAGCACACATGCACCAGTCACCTCAAAGTCATACTCAAAGTCATAGTTAAATCCACTAAACATACATGCCTAGGATTGCAATCCATACGCCCCCACTCAAAGTCATCTCAAAATCATAATCTCAGAATCATAATGGCCATATCATAATATAAAAGGGGACGGCGTGAGAAATCACTCCCCCACACAGGAGTCATGCCAGTGGTGCATCACAGACATGGCCAGGTTACCTTCCTGGCTAGGAAACAAACAGGTGGCTCGGGTATCAAACTAAGAGTCAGGTCTCAAAGTCATGCAAACGGGTTCATCTCAAAGTCATATCAAAGCATATCTCAAGGTCATGTCAAAAGTGAATCTCAAAGTCATATGAAAAGGTTCATATCAAAAGGTTCATAGCAAAAGGGTCATAGCAAAGGTTCATAACTCAACATCGAAGCATAGGTGATAAGACACCCTTTCATAAAAGGGTAGAGTATCCGTACCTTATGACGAAAGCAACAATAGAAACAAGCACAGAAATGAGGGAAAGCTCAAAGTCTCTCCTTCTTCACACCTAAAGGAGTAGAAGGGGATTACAAATCATTCTTAATTAAACGTCTTTCCATTTTAAGTAACTTTCCCTTTTTAGTAAGTTTCCACTTTTAGAAAGTTTCCATAATTAGAAGGTTCCCACTTTTAGAGATATTTAGTACATAACTTAATTAGATCAATATTTGCTGGAAACAAAGTATCTTTATCATATTTACACCTTTGGTCCTCAGGTTTTCACAATTTACATTTTATACCCCTGAACTTCCAAAATTACATTTTAAACCTTCAAACATGCCTAATTACACATTAAACCCTTGGTTTATCAAATTTACCTCAGGAGTACTTATTTTAGTGAGTTATACAGTCAGACCTTTAATTATTCCATATTTACACATTAGGTCCCTCCATTTATTAAAGTTACATATTAAGTCCTTAGAATTTACATTTAAATCATTAATTAATAATAATTACATATTAGCCCAATAAATATCCAAATTTTCACCTTAGACCCTGAATATCATTAATAACACAATTCGACCTCAACTTTTCAGAAATTACATGTTTAGCCCTTGTATTTATTAAATTCCCAATTCGAATTAACAAATACAACTAAATTCATTTTCTCATGATTTTTACATATAGACCCTTCATTTTATAATTTTTACAAGTCTTACATGATCTATAGAACATGACAAAAATAACCCATGAATTTTAATATTTACAAAACACCCCCTTTTATATTTAATTTCAAATCGTTAACCCTAATTCTTTAACAAACCAAACCTTACTCGATCCCTAATCATTTCTAATCATTATCTCATTATCAAATACTATTCATGATCACAATAACAAACCCTAATTCACAAAATCAAATCGCATGTATTTTCTTTTCCTATTTACACGATTTACCCTAAATCCGATTAACTAAATAATTTCGAAACCTCAAGATTCAAGCCATGATAATTCTTCCATTATTTTTCCAGATCATAATTGATTATATTACACAAGAATAAAATAATTTCGAAGCCTTAAAAATCCGCATGCTATATTTTATAATTTACACACGTTTTATTGATTTAATTAGCAAATAATTCGTAGATCATGCATGACATGTTATAATCATTTTATTTGGTGTTCTAGGATCATAAGAGACTCAGGAAAAATGTCAAACCGAAATTAGAACGTGAGGAATGGCTAGCACGAATTCTTTCTCACGCGTATAGGCCAAAACGAACGAAATTCACCACAGCTTCACGAACGATCTAAAAATCTTGAAACCAATTTTCACAAGTCACATATGATATGAGGGACACAAGAAAAATGAGAAACGAATTTTAGATGTGTCGAATGAATTATAGTCGAATATACTTACTTAATGTGTTAGCGATAAAAAGAAAATCACCACACTCGAACCAAGCACCACACGACCTCAAACGTATTTTTCTAGCTTCTTTTAGATGATGAAGAACACGGGAAAAATGGTCACACATCTCCAGAAAATCGTATGAAGGCTAACGAATTTTATGTAGAGTTTAGGGTTTTCGGATTTCTTTAGGGAAAAGAAAAGTGATAAGAATTGAATAAATAATGATATGGCCGGTGAAAGGGGGGGGATTGGACCAAAGATTTCGGCAAAAATGGTTAGGCAATATCTTGATTGATTATTTCCTCATTTACCTAATTTAATACATTTTAAAATCATAATATAACTAAATATTATCCATTCGGCACTAATAGGGGTATTTTGGTAATTTTACCACTTGTGTAAATGTTAAATAAGGTTGTCAAAATTATTTGGAAGCAACACTTGTGTATTGTCAGAAGTTTGGAATTTATTTGATACATTATAAGCTTTTAATTAAATTTTAAACTAGCAGGGGCATTTTGGTCTTTTTACACATTTTAGATTTTAGGGTTTTACAACTTCTTCCCCTCTAACTGAAAAATTTCGTCCCCGAAATTTGCAAAGAATCAGAATGAAACGAATCGGAACAAAATAGAGACATACCAGAATCAGAAAACAAAATGAGGATAACTAGCTCGAATAGACTCCTCGGTCTCCCAGGTAGCTTCCCGCTCTGGGTGGTTCCGCCAAAGAATCTTAACAAAAGGAATAACTTTACGTCTCATAACTCGCTCTTGGCGATCAAGGACAGCTTCCGGCTCCTCCGGAAGAGACATATCGGGCTGGATCTGATCAAAAGGATAAGACACCACATGCAGAGGATGATAATTGTATCCCCTCAGGAGAGATACATGAAAGACGTCGTGAACATGTGATAACTGCGGAGGAAGAGCCAAACGATACGAAACTTCTCCAATACGATCCAAAATCTCAAACGGTCCAATGAATCGAGGACTGAGCTTGCCCTTAATTCCAAAACGTTTAACTCCTCGAAACGGCGAAACCTTAAGAAATACCCGATCACCAACGCGAAATTCCAAATCACGCCGATGCTTGTCAGCGTAACTCTTTTGACGAGCTCTAGCTTCCTTTAACTTCTCCCTAGCAACATCCACTTTCTCAGTAGCGATCTGGACTAACTCCGGTCCCTCAATAACGCGTTCACCTACCTCGTTCCAACAAACCGGAGCCCTACATTCCCGACCATATAACATCTCGAAGGGAGCCATACGAATACTCGCGTGCCAACTGTTGTTATATGCGAACTCTACCAAACACAAATAATCGTCCCAGCTACCAGTCCACTCTAAGGCACATGCCCTCAACATGTCCTCTAAAGTCTGAATGGTCCTCTCCGACTGACCATCCGTCTGAGGGTGAAAAGCTGTACTGAACTTAAGGCGCGTGTCCCATGCCTTATGCAATCCCTTCCAGAAGCGTGACGTAAACCGAGGATCCCTATCTGATATAATAGCCGTAGGCATGCCATGAAGCCTAACGATTTCCTGCTGAAATATGTCCGCCAATTTACTAACACTGTAATCCACACGAATAGGGAGGAAGTGAGCAGACTTGGTTAGTCGATCGACGACCACCCAAATCGCATCATGCTTCCTACGAGTAAGAGGTAAACCAGTCACAAAATCCATGGAAATTTCCTCCCATTTCCACTTCGGAATCTCCAACGGCTGAAGCAACCCACTAGCTCTCTGGTGTTCAATCTTGACCTGCTGGCAAGTCAAACACTTAGACACAAACGAAGCCACATCCTGTTTCATACCGCCCCACCAGAAGTGCTGCTTAAGGTCCCGGTACATCTTGGTAGAACCAGGATGTATGGTGAAAGGAGAACTATGAGCCTCTGATAGAACAGCCTCCTTAAGCTCAGGATCGTTGGGAACACAGAGACGATCCTCAAACCACACTACACCGGAATCATCAACTCTAAACTCTGATTGCTTGCCATCCTCAACATTTTGAACTATAGCCCACAACTCACCATCCTCTTTCTGAGCTTCCTTAATTCGCAAGATAAGATTGGACTCCACCGTAAGGCTAGCCCAATAACCACCATGACCACGAACACAAAACTCTACATCTAGAAGCTCTAAATCATGCAGAATACGAGGCTCAAACTCCAAACTCGCAATCATACCGGATTTCCTACTCAGAGCATCAGCAACCACATTCGCCTTTCCGGGATGATACTGAATATTAGCATCATAATCTTTCAGAAGCTCCAACCAACGCCTCTGTCTCATATTCAACTCTTTCTGGGTGAAGATGTATTTAAGACTCTTATGATCGGTGAAGATGTCGCAAGTCTCTCCATACAAATAATGACGCCAAATCTTTAGCGCGAAAACCACAGCTGCTAACTCTAGATCATGCGTCGGATAGTTCACCTCATAAGGCTTCAGCTGCCTCGAAGCATAGGCGATAACCTTACCATGCTGCATCAAAACACATCCTAAACCTTTCTTCGATGCATCGCTATAAATCTGAAAACCGCCGGAACCCGATGGAAGAGTTAAGATAGGTGCCGACACTAACCGCTTCTTCAACTCCTCAAAACTACTCTCTCGCTCATCAGTCCAAATAAACTTCTCCCCTTTCCTCATCAACTGTGTTAAGGGCAATGCAAGACGCGAAAAGCCCTCAACAAATCTCCTATAATACCCAGCGAGACCCAGAAAACTCCTCACTTCCGTCACATTTGTAGGTCTTGGCCATTTTGTGATAGCCTCAACCTTTGCCGGATCCATCGTGATGCCGTCTGCAGAAACAATGTGACCCAAGAAAGCCACTCGATCCAACCAAAACTCGCACTTCGAAAACTTCGCATACAATTTCTGCTGTCGAAGAATCTCCAGAACCACACTAAGATGTTGCTCGTGCTCCGCCTCGGTTTTAGAGTACACAAGGATATCATCTATGAAGACAATGACGAACTTATCGAGAAATTCATGGAATACCCGGTTCATTAGGTCCATAAACACAGCAGGAGCATTGGTCAGACCAAAAGGCATAACCAAGAATTCATAGTGACCGTACCGAGTGCGAAAGGCCGTTTTGGGAACATCCTGCTCCCTCACCCTAAGCTGGTGATATCCCGACCTCAGATCAATTTTAGAGAAATGCCTCGCTCCTTGCAACTGGTCGAATAGATCATCAATGCGAGGAAGAGGATAGCGGTTACGAATTGTAATGCGGTTAAGCTCCCGATAATCGATACAAAGACGCATGCTCCCGTCTTTCTTCTTAACAAACAACACGGGAGCACCCCAAGGAGATACGCTCGGACGAATAAAACCGTTTTCCAACAGTTCTTGCAATTGCTCCTTTAATTCCTTTAATTCAATCGGTGCCATGCGGTAAGGAGCTTTAGATATGGGTTCAGCACCCGGAACCAGATCAATGCTAAATTCGACTTCCCTGACAGGAGGAATGCCAGGAAGTTCATCCGGAAATACATCGGCGAAATCGCGCACCGTACGAATACTATCAATGCTAGGAACATCAACAGAGGTATCTTTAATAGAAGCAAGAAAACCAAGACAGCCATGCGAAATCAAAGTCCGGGCTTTCATAGCCGAAATAATCTTTACAGATTTCAGAGGTTGGGAACCAGAATAAACATAATCAGGATAATGAAGATCACCAAAGATCACCTTACGAGCATAACAATCAATAGTCGCCTTATGGGCAGCTAACCAGTCCATGCCCAGAATAACATCAAAATCAACCATGTCAATGGGAAGAAGGTTCGCAGAACGAACACGATCATCGAAACGGAGAGGGCACTTAACATACTCAACATCAATAATCACATGAGTTTTCATCGGGGTAGCAATAGATATACGATTCATTAATTTTGTGGGTTTAATGTTTATTTTATTTGCAAGTGAAGTGGATATGATAGAATGTGTAGCACCGGTGTCAAATAAAACAAAAACAGTACGATCTCCAATATGTAGAAAACCCGTAATAGTACCTGAGGTGCTAGCCGCCTGATCACGAGTCAAAGAATAAACCCGTCCCGAAGTAGGAGCTGTCCTAGAATCAACTTTAGGTTCACCAGCATTCTTCCTAGGGCAGTCCTTGACTTTGTGCTGATTAGATCCACACCAGAAACAAGCACCAGAAGCTTTGTAACACGGACCTGGATGAGACTTCCCACATGAAGCACATGTAGGAGGAGGAGGTAGAATCTCATCAGCCTTCTTCTGACCTGACGATCCCGACTGCTGATACTGCTGAGAATCCCTGCGCCTATTATTACCACCCTGACCCTGACGGTCACCACCATACCGACCATAATCCTGACGACCCTGGTTCCTAGAATCCTGTCTCCTATAATCACCACCTCGGTCCTGGCGACCCCGCTGATCATGCCCTTGGTCCTGGCGGCCCCGAAAATCCTGCCTTTGGTCCTGACGACCATGGCCCCGAGTATCAATCCTGTTGCCATCCCTATCACGCTTATTAGACACCCTGTCCGCATGTAGCAACTCAATGTTACGCGCGGCATCCTGAACACTAGCCACATCATCAAATGGAGTGTTAACGATCCGGTCTAACACCCATTTCTTAAGAGCCCACTTGAAGTGACGAGCCTGCCGAACAGAATCCCCAGTAACCTCTGGCCCCACGAAACTAGCCAGACGTAAGAAACGCTGCATGAAATCTCCAGAAGATTCATGATCACCCTGACGAATAGACCCGTATTCCCTCTCATACCTCAGCTGCTCTGCCATAGGAATGTACTGCTTATAAAACGCCTCAATAAAATCTGCCCACGAACAAGTCTCAGCAAAATCATCCCCTTTTGCCTGAACAAGAGCAGTCCACCAATTCTGAGCATCACCCTCTAGTTTGAACGTGGCCAAACGAGTTTTAAACTCGTCATCACATCCCAGAACACGAAACAACTTCTCGACGTGCGTAATCCAATCCTCCGCCTCATGGGGAGTAACAGCGGACCTGAACGTGAGAGGCTTTAGCTTATTAAACCTCTCGATCCACACGTGGATACCAGCTGGAGGAGCAGCGGGTGGAGCAGTGGGTTGAGCATCACCACCACCACCACCTCCCGAAGGACCAGCCCCATTCCTGATATTATTGGTGACCTCAGTCACCACTCGCGGAAGAGCAGCAGCCACAGCAGCGGCTATCATCTCTTCAAAATTGGGGCCATCATCCCCATTAGAGTACTGAGTAAAGCGAGTGTTCACCATCTGAACGATTACAAAAAAGGATTAGCAACAACAATAAGGGAAATAAGCACGAAATGGAAGACGAAGCAGAAACTTATGCCTACCCAAAGCCTCACCAGTCAAAACTTAAAACTTAAGGGTCAAATCCTATGGTCCACATGTTTCACAGGCCAAAGCTTATGTACGACAGGTCGCAGCCTGGGCTTTGATACCATAAATTGTAACACCCCAACCCGGCAAGGGTAGAAGCATCACATTATGGTGACAAATCAAAGCATACATACATATTCACAGCGGAAGCCAATAAACATAATCATTAAATAAACCAAGTCAACACGACTGGAATTCAATACATAAGTCTCAAATGAAAGGAAGAAATAATCCCAAGGAAATACATAACGAAATAGATCCAATATCAATATGCTGAATAAAATGGTAAGACTAGGGTAGGACATCATCTAAGGCAAAAGCTCCTCTAACTCTCATCCCAAGCATAAATCCATCTCCCAGCTAGATACCTGCCGCACACGGAAAAGAAAACGTGCGGCTGAGCTTACAAAGCTCAGTGAACGGATACATAATAACAAGCAAAGATAACGAAACAGAAATATAATGAAGCAAAGGGGAATGTCATAAGGTATAATCAATGCAAGAAGAAATAGAATATATATAGGATAGTCATCCACCACGAGCCCATACTCAAAGTCATATCTCAACATCATAATACTCATAGTCAAGATCTCACAATCAGAGGGGATACCTCTCAGGCAACCAGATAATATGAGGGGTGTCCTCATGTATCAAAAGGGGTGGAGTGATCAGCTCCCATAAATGTGAAAGGCGTGTATAGCACACATGCACCAGTCACCTCAAAGTCATACTCAAAGTCATAGTTAAATCCACTAAACATACATGCCTAGGATTTCAATCCATACGCCCCCACTCAAAGTCATCTCAAAATCATAATCTCAGAATCATAATGGCCATATCATAATATAAAAGGGGACGGCGTGAGAAATCACTCCCCCACACAGGAGTCATGCCAGTGGTGCATCACAGACATGGCCAGGTTACCTTCCTGGCTAGGAAACAAACAGGTGGCTCGGGTATCAAACTAAGAGTCAGGTCTCAAAGTCATGCAAACGGGTTCATCTCAAAGTCATATCAAAGCATATCTCAAGGTCATGTCAAAAGTGAATCTCAAAGTCATATGAAAAGGTTCATATCAAAAGGTTCATAGCAAAAAGGTCATAGCAAAGGTTCATAACTCAACATCGAAGCATAGGTGATAAGACACCCTTTCATAAAAGGGTAGAGTATCCGTACCTTATGACGAAAGCAACAATAGAAACAAGCACAGAAATGAGGGAAAGCTCAAAGTCTCTCCTTCTTCACACCTAAAGGAGTAGAAGGGGATTACAAATCATTCTTAATTAAACGTCTTTCCATTTTAAGTAACTTTCCCTTTTTAGTAAGTTTCCACTTTTAGAAAGTTTCCATAATTAGAAGGTTCCCACTTTTAGAGATATTTAGTACATAACTTAATTAGATCAATATTTGCTGGAAACAAAGTATCTTTATCATATTTACACCTTTGGTCCTCAGGTTTTCACAATTTACATTTTATACCCCTGAACTTCCAAAATTACATTTTAAACCTTCAAACATGCCTAATTACACATTAAACCCTTGGTTTATCAAATTTACCTCATGAGTACTTATTTTAGTGAGTTATACAGTCAGACCTTTAATTATTCCATATTTACACATTAGGTCCCTCCATTTATTAAAGTTACATATTAAGTCCTTAGAATTTACATTTAAATCATTAATTAATAATAATTACATATTAGCCCAATAAATATCCAAATTTTCACCTTAGACCCTGAATATCATTAATAACACAATTCGACCTCAACTTTTCAGAAATTACATGTTTAGCCCTTGTATTTATTAAATTCCCAATTCGAATTAACAAATACAACTAAATTCATTTTCTCATGATTTTTACATATAGACCCTTCATTTTATAATTTTTACAAGTCTTACATGATCTATAGAACATGACAAAAATAACCCATGAATTTTAATATTTACAAAACACCCCCTTTTATATTTAATTTCAAATCGTTAACCCTAATTCTTTAACAAACCAAACCTTACTCGATCCCTAATCATTTCTAATCATTATCTCATTATCAAATACTATTCATGATCACAATAACAAACCCTAATTCACAAAATCAAATCGCATGTATTTTCTTTTCCTATTTACACGATTTACCCTAAATCCGATTAACTAAATAATTTCGAAACCTCAAGATTCAAGCCATGATAATTCTTCCATTATTTTTCCAGATCATAATTGATTATATTACACAAGAATAAAATAATTTCGAAGCCTTAAAAATCCGCATGCTATATTTTATAATTTACACACGTTTTATTGATTTAATTAGCAAATAATTCGTAGATCATGCATGACATGTTATAATCATTTTATTTGGTGTTCTAGGATCATAAGAGACTCAGGAAAAATGTCAAACCGAAATTAGAACGTGAGGAATGGCTAGCACGAATTCTTTCTCACGCGTATAGGCCAAAATGAACGAAATTCACCACAGCTTCACGAACGATCTAAAAATCTTGAAACCAATTTTCACAAGTCACATATGATATGAGGGACACAAGAAAAATGAGAAACGAATTTTAGATGTGTCGAATGAATTATAGTCGAATATACTTACTTAATGTGTTAGCGATAAAAAGAAAATCACCACACTCGAACCAAGCACCACACGACCTCAAACGTATTTTTCTAGCTTCTTTTAGATGATGAAGAACACGGGAAAAATGGTCACACACCTCCAGAAAATCGTATGAAGGCTAACGAATTTTATGTAGAGTTTAGGGTTTTCGGATTTCTTTAGGGAAAAGAAAAGTGATAAGAATTGAATAAATAATGATATGGCCGGTGAAAGGGGGGGGGGATTGGACCAAAGATTTCGGCAAAAATGGTTAGGCAATATCTTGATTGATTATTTCCTCATTTACCTAATTTAATACATTTTAAAATCATAATATAACTAAATAGTATCCATTCGGCACTAATAGGGGTATTTTGGTAATTTTACCACTTGTGTAAATGTTAAATAAGGTTGTCAAAATTATTTGGAAGCAACACTTGTGTATTGTCAGAAGTTTGGAATTTATTTGATACATTATAAGCTTTTAATTAAATTTTAAACTAGCAGGGGCATTTTGGTCTTTTTACACATTTTAGATTTTAGGGTTTTACAGTTTACATATTCATACCTGAAATAGTTAGTCTAAAACCAAAAGAACAATGTACAAAGTACTTGTCTTGCATTAGAATAATCGTAGAACCAACTGTATGAATAACACAATTTAAATTATGTACTGGTAGCATCTTGTGTGCTTTGGCAGTACCTTATGATACAGTAGCAGTATCTTATAAATCAGCAGCAACAACAAAAATTTATTTACAAAAACACATCATATTGAAAATTTAAAGATTAAGCATTCCAATACTTGCCACCAAGTACTGAAACCTTGAAACATCAAAAGCTTTTGTTAGCAGATCTGCAAAATTATGCTCTGAAGCAATTTTAAGAACTTGAATTAATCTTTTCTCATTGCAGTCTCTTATAAAGTGATGTCTAATTTCAATGTGTTTTGTTTTAGAGTGTTGTACTGGATTTTTAATAATACAAATTGTACTACTATTATCAATATAAATAACAGTGTTTAAGAAATTGTACCCATAATCAAGGAGTTGGTTTTGAAGCAATAGAACTTGACTAGAGCAACTTGCAGCAGCTATATATTCAGCTTCAGTTGTTGAATTTGCCACACTTGTTTGTTTCTTACACTGCCATGAGACAAGTCTACACCCAAGGAATTGACATCCTCCAGTTGTTGACTTTCTGTCCAAGCTAGCACCAGCATAATCACTATCCGAATATGCTACCAAGTCAAAAGGAGACTCTCTAGAATACCATATACCCAACCTTGGTTGACCTTTGAGATATCTAAAAATTCTCTTGACTGCAGTTAAATGAGAAACCTTTGGAGTAACTTGAAATCTTGCACAAACACAAACAGGAAACATGATATCAGGTCTAGATGATGTAAGGTACATCAAAGAGCCTATCATAGATCTGTAACTGTGTACATCTACATTTTCTCCATCTTCATCTTTCAGAAGGTGCTTCTCAGAGTCCATTGGTGTGCTTGCTATTTTTGAATCAGCAAATTGAAATTTTCTAAGTATCTCTGCAACATATTTGTCTTGACTAATGAATATGCCTTCAGATGATTGCTTAACTTGCAAACCCAAAAAGAATGTAAGTTCTCCCATAGAACTCATCTGAAACTTATCTTTCATAAGCTTCTCAAATTCTAAACACATTTCCTTCCTTGTAGATCCAAAGATAATGTCATCCACATACACCTGCACTAACAGAAGATCCTTCTTGTGCTGTTTGATGAACAGTGTCTGATCAATCTTTCCTCTTTGAAATCCATTTTCTAATAAGTAGGAAGCTAGTGTTGCATACCAAGCTCTTGGTGCCTGATGAAGGCCATAGAGAGCTTTCACTACTCTGTACACTTAGTTTGGATGTAATGGATCAATGAAACAAGGAGGTTGTGAAACATACACCTCTCGTCCAATTTCACCATATAAAAATGCACTTTTGACATCCATTTGGTAGACTGTGAAGCCTAAAAATGAAGCATAAGCTAGAAACAGCCTAATTGCCTCAATCCTTGCTACTGGAGCATAAACTTCATCATAATCTATCCCTTCTTCTTGTGTGTACCCTTGTGCTACTAATCTAGCCTTATTCTTGATCACAATTCCTCTTTCATCCCTTTTGTTCTTAAAAACCCATCTAGTGCCAATTACCTTTTCATTCCTAGGTAAATCAACTAGCACCCAAACCTTTTGAATCTTGAACTGAAGAAGCTCTTCTTGCATAGCCTCTAACCAGCTTGAATCATCTAGGGCTGTAAGAATATTCTTTGGTTCCTTTTGAGAGAGAAAACATACAAATAAGCAAGAGTTTGAAAGCTCATGCTGTTTTGAAGCATAAAGGGCATCAAGAATCCCTTTTTGGTCTGAAGAGACCAGTTGTCTTCTTGTCTTCACACCAGATTGTATATCTCCTATCACATTATCAAGGGAATGAACTCTGTGAATTCTTGTGTGTGGGGTAGTAGGAACATGATAAGATGGTGGAAGATTACTCAAATCCACTTCATCTTCTTGGAACTCTGCATCTTTTGAGTGTGAAGGACCAGCAGTACCTTCAACTGAACTAACAGTTCCTTCAAATGAACTACCAGTACCTTTAGAAGTACTAGCAGTACCTTGCTCTGTCTCGGCAGTACCATCAATATTTGAAATATTGTGTTGTTCCTCTGTTCCAACATCTTTTCTTTGAGCCTCAACATCTTGTTTTGATTTACCAGAAGAAGATTCATCATAGTTTGAAGCTAATTCCACACTTGTACTTGACCACAATGGCATAATTACATCAGATTGATCTTTATCTAACTCCACCTCATTTGTTGTTTGAGAACCTGAAAAATTATTAGTTTCTGCAACAACAGGTATATAATTCATAGAATTTGTTAGATAATCAAGATCAAATATCTATTTTGGTCCTTGACCTACTACATTGGATTTGTTTCCCAAAAACTCCACATGTAGTTCTTCTTGAACTTTCTCAGTTCTTAAGTTGTAAACTCTAAAAGCTTTGCTAACAAGAGAATATCCAACTAAGAAACCTTCATCTGCTTTACCATCAAATTTTCCTAAATGGTCTAAGGTATTGAGAATTGTCACATGACATCCAAAAGGTCTAAGAAATCCTATTGCAGGAGTTCTACCATTAAAGAGTTCATATGATGTCTTATTGTGAGGCTGCACAACTAAAACTCTATTTTGAACATAGCAAGCAGTGTTAATTGCCTCTGCCCAAAAGATTATAGGTAGCTTAGAATCAGCTAACATTGTTCTAGCAGCTTCAATTAGTGTTCTATTCTTTCTTTCAACCACACCATTCTGTTGTGGTGTTCTAGCAACACTATATTCTCTCCTAATACCCTTTTCTTTGCAGAAATCATCCATAACTCTATTTTTAAATTCTGTCCCATTATCACACCTAATGACTTTTACTTTCTTGCTTACTTGGTTTTCTATCAGTGTAATGAAGTCCTTAAGGATGCTTGATGTCTCATCCTTAGTGGCTAAAAAGAAAACCCATGTAAATCTGTTATAGTCATCAGTTATAACAAGACAATATTTTTTATGTTGCATACTCCTTACTGAAACAGGTCAAAATAAGTCCATATGAAGCATAAACAATGACTGATTGATAGAGTTAAAAATCTAGGGCTTACAAGTGGCTTTGTGTTGTTTGCCTTTTAGACAAGCAATGCATGTTTGATCATTTTCAAATCTTTTGTGAGGTAAAACTCTTACCAAACCATTCTTAACAATTTTATTTATGGTTTTGAAGTTAATATGACCAAGCCTTCTATGCCATAACATTGATTCATCCAATGTGGCCTTTGATACAAGACAAGTTAAATCTTCTTTAGGAATGATGTTCTTCATATCAACACTATACATATTGGCCTTTCTAGGAATTCTAAGAAGCACTTGATTTTCATCAGGCATCTTGAAATCCTTAGATAGAACAAGACATTCAGTGTCAGTAAAAAGGACATTGTTCTTTTTGTCACACATTTGTGAGACACTAAAAAGATTATACTTTAGCTCTTGTACATAGTACACATTTTCAAAATCTAAATTTCCAGTTTTAATAGTACCTTTACCAGAAATTTTGCCACAAAAACCACCTCCAAAGGTAACATATCCTCCATTGAATTCTTGAAAATCTGAAAGATAAGACATGTTGCCTGTCATGTGATTGGAACATCCACTATCTGAGTATCCTTGATCTTGATGATCAATAGAATGTTCCTGCACACAAATAAGAGTGTTAGTTTTCTTTGGGGATCCAAGCCATTACTGACTTGGATCTGCCTCTTGCATCAATGTAATTTAATCTTTTAAGGACTGTTGATGCAACATTGGATTTTTGAATCCAACATGCTGAGGCCTTAACAGCATTTGCCCTATTACCCTTAGCAGCAGAGTGAATAACATGCTTAGCAACAGAGTCTGCTAGCTTTGTAGTTGAACTCTTTGGTCTCCAAGTTTGTTTGTGAACCACTGCTTTTGTTTGAATGGGCCTTAGAACAGTTTTAGATGCATGTATGAAAGTTGTTTTTGCATCCTTAGCTATTGATTTTGGGTTAACAGTCATCAAAGGTCTAACAGTACCTTTTGTTCTACCCGTACCTTTAATTTGTACTGGCAGTACCTTTTTGTCTGTATTAGCAGGACCTTTTTGTCTATCAGGACCTTTTGGTCCAGACTTGTTTGAGACTGTTCTGGGTTTTGTTCTATGAGTGTTAGAGTGAAAATGAGTTTGAGGAGTTTGCCTTTTGTAGTTCACCCTATTATTTTCATACCCAGTTACCCTTTGGTTGCAGAAAGCTGCAAGATGGTCAAAACTACCACATGTATAACAAGCTTTATTGTAAAAAGCAAAGTCATCACCTAATTGGTTAGACTTGAGGTTGTTCCAATTCCTTTGGTTACCTCTGGGCTTGTTTGTAGTTCTATATTGTTCACAATATCTAACTGGTTTCCTAACAGTCTTAACATTTGACTTAGGTCTGTTAGTGTTGTGATTGACTATCTTAGGAACACTTGTTCCTACTTTCTTAACCAATACAGGTTTAGACATAACCTGTTCTTCTTCATCATCATCACTATCAGTTGTACAATCTTCAACAACTATAGCATCTCCTTTCTTAACAAAGGACACCTTGTCCTGATAAGATAAAGTTTTATCTAAACATTTACCTATCTTTTCTATCTTAGGACTCTTAGTGGCCTTAGAACCATATTCCATGATTGGTTCCTAAAACTCAGCTAATCCTGTGTGTGCTAAATCAATACCTGGAGGTGAATGAACACCTCTATATGGTGGGGGTACAGACTTAAATCCAACACCAGAATTAACCTTATCAATAACTTGGGCTTCCCAAAGTTTATTGAATCCTTCTGAGGAATGTGCCAAAACATCCACAGATATCTTAACATTTTCTCTTTCATTTTTATGTTTAGCTAATGAATCATTCAACTCAACAATATACTCATCTCTGATCTTAATGTCATTTTTTAGTATATTGATGTCATTAGTAAAATGAGATTCATTACTTTTAAAATGTAAGACTTGTTTTTCTACAACACCTAGACCTCTTTTGTGATTAGCTAAATTAAAAAGAGCATCAATTAGCTCTTCTCTATGAGCTTCAAATCTCTTATTAAGGTCTTCATAAGCTTTAAGATTAGGACATGATTCAGTACAAGATGTAATATTGTTTACCTCTGAATCAGAATGAGCCATTAGAGCAAATTCACTGGCCAAAAGAGCAGCATTTGGTGGTGCTTCCTCTTCAATTGCCATAGAGCTCCAATCATAACCAATACCATCAATAGCCAACATAGCCTTTGGCTCTTCAACAGTAACTTCCTTTCTCCTATCTTGCTTATACCATGTGTTTCTATTCTCCTGCTTTCTTGGGCTTCTACACTCCTTCGCAAAGTGTCCTAACCTATGACAGTTGAAACACTCCACTTTCTTTTTATCAAACCCAGCAGTATCATTACCATTTATGGTAATTTGCTTCCCAGTTCTCTGCCAATGCTTCTTGGCCCTCATGCTGAGCAAAGTAACCTGCCATTTGATGTCCATCTCTTCCAAATCATCACCATCAACCTGCTCAAGGTCTTCATGATTTAGAGGAGAACCACTAGATTGACTAGATATGAATACATAGAATGCTGGATCACCAAGTCCTGCAACAGTCTTTTGTGAACTAGTAGAAGGACCACCATGTGTAGCATTAGAAACACCTTCAACTTCTTCTACCTCTTCAGACTTACCAATACTAGGAGATGACAAAAGTGCCACATTCCCAGAACTAGTACCATAAATTCCAGACTTTCTAAGACTTTGTTCAACAATTTTGAAGTTGTTGTACAAATCATTGAGCTTCATTGTTTCAATGTCTGGTTTGTTCATCCAGACAATAACATGAGTATGGAACTCATCAGGTAGGCTTCTCAAAAACTTCATGTTGAGATCTTCCTTCTCTGTCTCAACACCCAACACAGCTAACTGACTGACAAGCTTGTGTAATCTTGAGAATAGCTTATCAAGAGACTCATTACTAAAAGCAGTAAAGTTTTTAAATTGTTGCTTTAGTAATGTTTTCTGTGTCTTTTTGGTAGTCTCATTACCACCAAAATATGCACAAATCTCTTCAAAAATAGTTTTTGCATCAAGATACTTGTTAAAAGATAACATCTGTTCACTAGGAATGGTCATAAGCAACAAATTTCTTGCTTTCTGATCATTTCTCTTCAGTATCTTTTCTTCATTAGAAACTGGTCCAATATTTCTTTTCCTAATTGTTTTACCTTCTAGGACAACCTCTGAATAGCTTGGTGAAAAAGAATCACCATATATAATGATATCCCAAAGAGTGTAATCTTGGACCATGAAATATTGCTCAATTCTCATCCTCCATAACTCAAACTCATTTGGTTTGATCATGGGCAACTTTGCAGCAACATTTGTTTGAGCATCATGTGCATCCATTTCTGTTTCTTCTAAATCAATTATATCAGCCTGAGCTCTGATACCAACTGAGAGGACCTATGACACACGGTTAAGGTGGTTAAACCTTGTATACTTTGTGTGTAAGATATATTGAGTTTATATGATTAAGCACGCGGAATTTACTTAACCACACTTAGAAGGTTATGTATGTTATGGAAATGGAAGAATTTTGTTTGTTACTTAACAATGAACAAAGAAAGTTTATCACTAAACGATTCAATATTATTCAAAATAATACAAGTGATCTTGTGTTTATCACTAGGGTTACAAAACCTTGAATCTTATGTTACAACTTGTGATTTGTGTTTTTTTCAATATTCTTAACAGTTCTAAGTTCTTAGTTGAAGTGTGTACACAATATCCAAGTCTAAGATCTCTTTTATAGTCCAAGAGATCTTTACAAATTGCTTAAAGTCTTGGCCAACTTACTTAGTTAACTTATGCTTATTGAGTGTCAGTACATTAGATACAACATGTATCTATGTATACAACTTGTTAACTAAGCACATGGAGTAAGATATTATCTATCGTATATGTTTGACCAAAATACAATAAATATCTTTTCGATCTTATCCTTGAAGTAGCTTTATGACTCACTGATCAGCAGTACCATTCTCTACTAGCAGTACCTTCTACTTGAACTAGCAGTACCTTCAACCTTGATGTACTAGCAGTACCTTGATCATGAACTAGCAGTACCTTCTACTTAAAGTATTTTCTCATACTCTAACTTCAGAATATTTAATTCCCAACAGTGTTGAATGTATGTTGAGACAAAATAAGCTTACAAGTAACTTGTACATTTTATGTTATGTATCAAGTTACATGTTTGTCATCAATCAAAACAGACGAGACTGCTTGCACTAACAATCTCCCCAACGAGACTATTTGCACTAACAGGATCTCCTCAAGAGAGCATTCATCCAACGTTATTTCCCTCCTTCAAAGACGACAAATCAGCTTGAAGAATTTCATAACTTCAAGTAATACGGTGACGAGACATTGTACCAAGCTTGGGAAAGGTTCAATGATCTCCTTTAAAAGTGCCCAACTCATGACCTCAACAAACAGAAAATGGTCAACACCTTCTACAAGGGAATCAACATTGACACAAGGTAAATGATTGACTCTCAGGGGTCCGATCCCTGAGATGAATCCTATTCAAGCCCTTGCAGCTATTCAAGACATGGCAGACCATTCGCAAAAATGGCATAATGGAGGAAGTAGTAGGAGCATTGGTGGCAACGTGGATGGAATTGCAGCTATCACTAACAAACTTGAAAGTCTTGGCAGGGATATGAAGAAATTGAAGGAGAATGTGCATGCTATTCAAGTAGGATGCGAGACTTGTGGTGGAGCTCACCTTGCTATGGATTGTCCTTCGAACGATGAAGATGAGAAAGTTGAGGAAGTCAAGTATGGTGAAGGCAGGCCGTTTCAAGGGAACAATGGAAATAGAAATGGGTACCGTGTTGGACCACCTGGGTACCACAATCGAGCACCTTACGGTGAAAGAAGATCCAATCTCGAGGAAACAATCAACAAGTACCTAGAAGACTCGATCAAGAAACAAAAAGAACAAGACGAATTGTTAAAGAGTTTTCAAGAAAGTACTAATAGAAATCTTCTTAGTCATGATGATTCCCTCAAGAAACTTGAAGCCATGATTGGGAAACCTAGTGAAGATATCCATCAGAAAAGGTCAATAGAACAAGCCAATAAGTCCGTTGGATCTTGAAAATCAATCTTTGCTGACGATGAGGTAAAAGACTCCAACGAAAACTTCCATAATTCAAATCAAATTTGTGGAGTTTCTCTTTTGCAGGATGATGTGGAGCCACAAGAAGGTGTACCAAGCCAATTACCAAATAAGGAGAGTAGCTCAGAAAGTTTTACTCTTCCATGCACCATCGGTAAAATTAACTTTACAGCATTAGCCGATTTAGGATCTAGTGTGAATGTTATGCCAATTTCGCTATTTCAAAGCCTTAAGCTGACAAGTCTAAGAAAAACCAAATTGATTGTGGAAATGGATGACATGACTAGAACAAATCCGGAAGGGATTGTTGAAAATGTGTTAATTAAAGTTGACAAATTTTTATTCCCCACCGACTTTGTGGTGATGGATATGGCGAATGTGCCTACGGAACACATTATCTTAGGAAGACCATTCCTTGCTAATGCACATGCCCGAATTAAAGTTTTCGAACGAGAAATTTCGTTAGGAATTAACAATGATAGGGTAATGTTTGATATGAACGGGGTTTTATGTCAAACCACTAAGAAAGTAGCTAAAATGACTGACATTATAGGTGAAGAGGAACCTTGTGACCTCTTTAAAATTTCTGATGATCTTTTTACCTCCGAAACACCTTTGTGTTTAGGATTTGAACAGGAATGTAACTCTTTTGAAAGCGATGGAGATGGGTCCTTTTGGTTTGACGATGAAGAGGATTCGACGGATAAAGAAAGAAACAAAGCTTCAGTGACCGCTATTGGTAAGCTGCACTATTGTATACCAATGACGATAATGAATGACGGGGCCATGCTAACTTTGCCAACTTGCGACCCCTTCGTTGAAGGATGCAATGGTGGGGGAGAAGCGAAAATAAGGGAATTAAAAAAGGAGGCAAAGGTTTGGTGGTGTTTTGAAGAAGAGAGTATAATTAAAGAAATGTGGTTTCGTACAAACTTCATGAACGCTAATTTGAACGAGAAAGTTCAATGGACAGTTCACTTTTGCAAACCGGTTTTAGTGAGAAAAAAAGGAACGACTCAAGCATGGCCCACGTGTAATCCCTTTCTAGAAGAGTGTAATGGAGGAGAATCCCAAAAGAAGTACATGTTCGAACGGTTCACTAACGAATGGGCATGTTTTAATGGGCATAAAAGAAGTAACATTGGGTATAATGATATATCTTTCAAAGATTGGATCAAAATTAAATTTGGGAATGCTCCACAAACTAAGAAAGTCAAAATTCAATTTCGAGATGAATGGGTCAAAGCAAATTTTCCACCGGATACGCAACGCTACCTCCCTTTCTCAATATATCCTAAGGAGAACGGGAACTTGGAAACTCTAGACTCATCGTTTATTGCATGGAAGGAAAGTCAGCTGGAATTGGACGCGGATGGGCGCGCGTGTAAGGAACCTTGAACTGTAGCCTTGAGTCAAACTTAAAGACTCGGTAATAAACAAAAGTGCTCTTTCGGGAGACAACCCAAATTATCCCTTTTTATTTCCTTTTTTATTAGTTTAGTTGGGTTTGGTTTGTTTTGTTATGACTTTTTGCAGGTTTGGAGAAAGAAGGATGGCTTGGAAACGCACCATGGAGTCTTTCACTCCTGGAACTCCTCTCAGAGAGTTTCTATGGCGTAACTTACTGCTTTGGTTACGCCATAACCATCGTCAGATATCTGCAGTTTTGTCAGGTGTCATTACTTACAGCGTAACTCAGTTCATGAGTCTATGCCGTAACTTTCTCCTGTACCAGAAATTTTTTAATTTTTAATTAACTTACATACCAAAACCTTGTATTAGTTTTTAAATGAACTCTGTAGGTGCGTTCCCTGTAAACCCTTACGAGACTTCACTCGTCCACTCGAAACACCGAATGCTTTAAAAGGCTTGTTGCATACGCTAAATGCAACCGTGATTCCTACGAAAATGAGTTAGGTTTTTTTGTTTGTTTTTATTTTTCTTCTTATCTTTAGATTTATGCTTGTGGGTAGTAACGTGATTTCAGGGATTTGGAGTTTGCTCATTAGGCAAAGCGAAGGCACGTTTTCTCAAACATGATCCTTCTACCATTTTCAAGAGCAAATTTTAGGGGAGTTCTCGTTCTAATTCTACTTTTCTCCTTTATTATTGCATGATTGCGTATAGTAGGGACTTTTACATTTCAAGTGGGGGGACCGGAGTAGAATTATACTTTGAACTTTATTTTGCCCATTTTTCTAGTTTATTTTGAAAAATTATGGCATTTTTAAAATTTTGACATGTTTTTCTTAACCTAACTAGAATTGACCTTAGCATGGCACACTATAACCCTTGAATTCATTGGTGAGGTTTAGCCTTTCAGTTTCCCCATTTTACTCAAATCCACCAAATATTGAGTGTGCCGGTAGCTTGTAAACTTTAGAACTTATCTTTTACATCATTTCGAGACCATAGACGAGTAGTGTGTCAAATTAGCTTGATACATTTAGGAGGGACATTTTGAGAATGCAATGTTTAGGATTTACACCAAATAGCCCATATGTGTTAAATTGTGTGCGTTTATCGATTAGTCACCTCGACTTTTCGACCCCCGTGTTAAACCCTTTTGTTGCACTCACCTTTAGTGCAAGATACCCCTAGTTACACCCTTTTGAGCCAATTTTTTCGTTTCTTCACCCATATTATGTGCTGTTTCGTTACACCTATTCGCCTTAGCCTACCGTTTAGTCTTAGCTTGTGATTGAGAACTCGTCGTTTGCCTAAGTTTGAGGTTTGGGTAGAGAGATTCGGGAATCACGCCTACATTGAAGACATATCATTGAAGATCATTCAAGACCCCCCATATTCCTCATATATATATATATATATATATATATATATATATATATATATATATATATATATATATATATATATATATATATATATATATATATATATATATATATATATATAGACTTCAAAGCCCGCCCAATGGGCGGGCATGACTTTTAATTATAAGCTTCAAAGCCCGCCCGATGGGCGGGCATGACTTATAAGCCCTCCCGGGCAGATAAGCCCGCCCGTTGGGCGGGCATGATTTATAATTATCATTGACGTATGTTTGTATAGCGTATAATTTAGATGGTTTTAGTTATTCTAAAATTATTTTTAAGGACGTTTGTTTTATTTTATTTTTTAATATCATAATTATAAGATGTTAGATGGTGTTAGTTAGTGGTAAATTATTTTTAATATCGTACGGGGCCATTATTTATTGGGTTGTTATAATTTCACTTCTGATGGTGTTACTTAACGGAAATGTGTTTTTTAAGTACGGTGTTTTTTATCATTGTTTAAAATGTATTAGTTTATGTTTAGTTGTATTTTTTCTTAATAGTTGTCGAAGCCCGCGCAATATGTATTGCCTTTTGTTAATGTTATCTAGGTTGGACTCCATCTGAATGTATTATATCAATGTGTTGGAAATAGCATATAAAACTTGGCACACTGATAAAAAAACTCGTCTGACCAATGCCTTTTAACTACAGTAACCCATCTTAATGTGACCCGTCTGACCCATGTTTTTTTAGTGGATGACCCGTCTGACCCGTGTCTTTAACTTGACCATCAATGTGTTGGATTAGCATATACAACTTGGCACACCTGATACAAAAACTCGTCTGGCCCGTGCCTTTTAACTGTAGTGACCAATCGTAAAATGACCCGTATGACCCGTGTTTTTTGAGTGGGATGACCCGTCTGACCCGTGACTTTAACTTGAACTAATCATTAAGTTGCCAAATCAAGAGAAGGGAGAAATACAAACCTTGTGATTGGCATTCCAATGTCAAAAATGGCTCGAGCACCTACTACATTGAAGCACTCAAAAGATTATTTCAAACGGTTGCTTAAACACAGAATCACACCCGCCGATTTAATTTTATTTTTTTAGGCTATTAGTTTACGGTTGAGAAATTTTAAGAGAAAGTTAATTATTAGTTTTAAGGTCGCCGATTTTATTTTATTTTGTTAGGCTATTAGTTTACAGTTGGGTAATTTTTAGAGAAAGCTAATTATAATTTTGATTGTGTCAGTTAACGAAAAAATATTTTTAAGCACGTCGATTTCATTTATTTTTGTTATGGTATTAGTTTACGTTTGTAAAATTTTAAGAGAAGGTTATTTTAAGAACATGCAAGTGGTGTTGACCGTTATTAATTATTAAACAATTTGAGAAAAAGCAATTTACAATTGTAAATTTGTTTATGTTTTTTACTTTTTAGTTTAAAATAAGTGGTCTATTTATATACTTCTTAAGATATTATTGTCCCTTTTTCCGAGAATATGAGTATAGTTTGACAATTTGTATGCAACTTTTTTCTTAAATATTTTTGCTCTGTATTATATAACAGTTGTTTCAAAATATATAGATGGATTGAGTTTTAAATGTATTTTCATTTATGTAATTTTGATCAAGTATTATATAATACAAACAATAATATTTAACGTAAAAGTTGGGCTTACTTGTACTCAACTAACAAAGTATTTTCATAACTTGGCATCTCGTCAAATGAAAAAGATACAAACGTACCAATTTCTATATTGAATGCATTAACACTGAAATTAAATTAACGCTAAGATTTATAGAACAATGAAAATATACAAAGTAAATTAATGTAAATTTTCTTCAAAGTTAAATCTCAATGAGACATTGCGCATGTCTGATGAGTACTCTATTACATGCAATTTACTCTAAATAAATCTCCGTAAGCAATCCCATACACCCCGTAGGGTATATAAATAGTGTCGTGAAAACACATAGGGATGATTGTGTACCCAATTTAACCCGTCTTCTATTTTTCCTTCACAATAATACAACTACACCTCTCGATGTCCACCAGAAAAAACCTACACAACAAAGACGATCATAGACAACAAAATCTTACATTCAAAATGTTACTAAGAGGGCATTTTGGTCTCCTTATTTAAGTGCATATCAGCTTAAGATATGTGGGCATTTGTGTCTGAGTAAAACTTTAAACTCCTTATCTACTTATTTTAGAGTAACTAAAAACTCAAAATAAAAAGTCTACATACTTACGGAGTATTTTTAAAACGGATAAACAACTTAGTTTTTGAACCGACACCCGTTCGGGAAACAATTTTTTTTTTGGTCATATCATGGACTGAGAACAGGGTGGTACATAGCTAAATATAAGTAAAATTGACTCGATGGAAGAATGACATAACTACAATAAACCGAAATTTTCAATACTGTTACCTCACTCCATTGTTATCTATTATCACTTTTTTCCAAGTAGTTGGTACTTACAGCTCAAATTGCAGTCACAAATTCGTGGACTGAACTGCATTATAAAGTTAATAACGAATCTAATGAACGAACAACTACTTCAGACAAATTTATTGTCTAACAATTTTTTCCCTTGTTTCTGTCATTCAAATAATATCTCTCCAACTGATTTTCTTTTTTAACTTTTCATTCCTAAATTAACAACATGTTCTAATCATTGTAAAAAATTCTGTTAAAACTACTTTCAAGTCAAGGCACTTACTTCTATACATGAAGAATGAGCGCGACTGCGCGAGATCCTTTGTCATCTTCCCGGATTCAACAGTGCCAATAGATTCTGCTTCTTCTTGACCGGATCTACACACACTCCTTGTGTTAGATGTGATACGAAGAATTATACTTAGTCTAGCACGCGGAATTTACTAGCTAGTACTTAGAAGATCTTATATGTTTTGTATGAATTGAATAAACAAAGAACACATAATAAATAACTTCCAACGATTCAATATTATTAGCAAATAATACGAGTGATCTTCCTATCACTAGGGTTTACAACCTTGAATCTTAATAATACGTATATACTCACACCTCTTTCTATCTTCTTTAAAACCTTAACCTAGGCAATCCTTTTATAGAATAAGGATTCCTGTACAAGATAACTATCAATCTATTCTTATACGATATACACAATATATTTTCCATAATTATCTACTTTACAATAAATCATAAACCAGTCTTAACTTCTTCACTCAGCAGTCTTAACTTCTTCCTTCAACAGTTCTAACTGTTACCTCCAACAGTCTTAACTGCTTAAGCTTAATTCCTAACAATCCTCCCCTAAACTTATGATTTCTTCCCAATCATTAAGTTTCTTCAAATTAAGCTTCTTCTTCTTAATGCTGAAAATTCTTTCAAATACCCATCAAGCAAATCTCTTAGATCTAGCTTTTACTTCTTGTGCAAGGTTGAATATCTTCGTTACCAGCATATTAGCCATCTCAGACTCTTCATTAGCTTCTAGTTTAGTAAATACCAGCATAGTCAAAACACCTGGTCTGAGTGGATAATTCTTTTCAACCAGCATATATATCTCTACTCCATCCTTTGTAGATACTCTGTGTACTCCACATGTACCAAATAACTTCCAAGAGATATCCTTGACTTGAGCTTGAAATCTCCAAATCGATTCTCCACCATCTGGTTCATACAATCTCTTCAATTGTACCCATAGTTCTTTGTCTTTATCTTCAACTGGATCAATATCTCTGAACTTCTCTTTTACTAAACTCCAAAGTTGATTTAGATCTTCTCTGTCAAAGCCTTTAAGCAAATCTTCAAACAACTTATATCTTTCAGAAATATCTCCTAACCTGATAATCTTCCATCCCTTCATTCTACCATCAGTAAACACTTCCCAGTCAATTATTGGATGTTTGACCTGCAAAGGTTTAATGTAAGAATACTCTGGAATAATCACCATCATGCTTTTAATCTTCTCATCAGTTAATCCTTCTTCATCACACTTTTGTTTCTTAGCAACTTCTGATTCTATAGATTATGCTTCCCTCTTCTTACCTGTTTTGACACTTCTTTTTGGAGAATTCAAAATAGCATAAGTTTCACAGAATTCCTTTTCAATAATAGCATAAGACTTTCCCTTGAAATCTTTCATAGAGTAATTTGCTGAGTTCTTCAAATAATGCTTCATATCCTCAACAAGTTCCCTCTTAGTTGGTAACTTAGTCTTGTACCCAGACTTCTGGCTTTCTCTTATTCTATGAATCAGATCTTCCCACTTTTTAACTCCATTCTTCTTGAGTATAAATTCCTTAAGCTCCTCTGTCTTCTCATCTTCATTTAACTCTTGATCTCTAAGAACCATAGAAGCTTGTGCTCTTACCATTACATCAGAATCTAGAAAATATTGCAACTGATCATTGAATTCTTCTACATCAACTTCATTTGATCTTTTTCTTTCCATGAATTCAGATATATTTCTTATGTCATCAGCAGCCAATTTCCTTGCAAATTCTTCATCATGATCCATCTGGGCTTGTTTAGCTTCCTTTTCAGCTTCCTTATCAGCCAAATCTTCTTCTAACATTAGCCTTGCAACCTCTGCATCATGATCAATATGTTCTTTAGTTTTTGGCTTCAACCTTTTAACTCTTTCAAGTTCTTGAACAGCAACCACTTCTTCAGATGTCATAGGTTTCTTTCCTTTATTTGCTCTTCTCCTTTCATATTCTTGTTCAGCAGAAGTTTCTTCAGTTGGAACTGCTTGTTGTTCTGACTCAGCAGTTTGAACTGTTACTTGCTCTGTCCTGCTCTGTCTCAGCAGTTTGAACTGGTTCTTCATATGGAACTGCTTCAGCTGAAACTTCATGAATATTACCAGAACCTGAACCTTTATCATAACCTTTTTCTTGTTTAGAACCTTCTTCATACCTCCCCTGAGATCCTGATCTATCTTTAAATTTCCTCTATTTACCAAACTTCCTCCCCTGTTTGGAAGAATTTTCATCATCCCCGTCCGAACCATCTGAATCATCATCATCAGAATCATCATCCACAATCACTCTTGCCCTCTTTCTCTTGTTCAACTGTTCTTCAAGTTTCTTCACCCTTTTTGTTAGCTTTGTATAAACATTGGCAAAAGTCTCCTTGTGAGCTTTAAATTCCTCCTTGGTTTGCTTTAGCTCCTTCTCCAAATTGTCAACCTGGGCTACTAACTTGGTACATAAAGCCGTCAATTCAGTTTGTGAAGAACTACCCTCATCACTTCTAGCTGTGTTACCTGCTATGAGAGGTGAATCTTTGGGAAAGGATTCAGTCACAACCCTAGGTAGACTAGGTTTAGACCTTCTCCTATAAGTGATAGGTGGTTGTTAGGTTGTTTCAAATACTTGAGTGGATGTGTGATGGGGATCAGTTGGAACTGCTGAACCTTCACCCAACTCAGTTTGAATCATGTGAGGAAATAATGGAACTGGTTCCCCTTGAAAAAGTTTATTAGCCATAGTCATATTTTGAAAAACCTTTGATTGTAGACTAGGCGTAGGAAAATTTTCAGTTGGTTCTGTAAGCAGGTTTTTCTTTTTATTCAAAATTGTTTGAACAAACCTGGGATACATTAAAAACTTTGTTTTACTATCAACATTTGATGCCATACCCTCAAAAATATATTTTGACCAGTTAAAAACTCTGTTTGTGGACAAGCAAATGAGAGCAATAGCAATATTGCTACTGAATTGTTCCCAAGCAGTCTTTTTATTACTTAAACATAAAAGAAGAGTATGTATCAAAAATCTCCATTGGGGTGAAAAACATGCCTTTTGAAAAGTCAATTTATGTTCAGATGTATTATACCCCATTTTTTCAAGTTCTTCCCAAATTTCAGTATTTAGCATGGTGTCGATACCATCTGTGTCATTTAATTTAAGATGTCTCCTAAGTATAGACTCGGTAATAACAAATTTAATGCCATCTACTTTAGTATGAATTTCTAAGTTTCCATCATCACGTGTCAAGATAGATGAATTCTGCCAGAACTGTGTGATGTGCGAAACATAAAGAGTAGGAGAAACAGGTAGAGCATACCTTATGTGAGAGTGGTTGAGAAAGTCCACAACCTCATAAAATTTTGGCCCATCTCCTTGCTCTGTTTTCTCTAAAAACGCAACCTGGTTGTGACGCTTAGCAAAATCCAATCTTGCCATTCTTAGTAAAAAATGTTAGTTAACAGTCGTGAATAGTAATAATGGTGAGTGAAAAGATAGAAGATGAAAGTAATATTGAGAGTTTATGGAGAGAGTTAGGGTTACAAGTTGACCGACTTAAGAAATATGGTAACTATTTATTTTAGTATAAGAATATAATAAAATAAAAGTTAAAAATATCTATAAGAGGATCCCTTGAAATCCGTAATTCAACCAGTAAAAATCTCAACAAACCGTCAACGGCTAGTTTTTACTCCAAAATTAATTACCGACACGTCAGTCATAACGGCTAGTTGAACCGTACCAATATTTTGTACTAACCGTCTCAACTGTTGAAAATTTTTTATTGAGCCGTCTCAATTTTGTGAATTAAGAATTTTAAAATAACATGGCTCATACATAGTTTTTAGCAAACTATCAGCTATCAACGGATTTGATATGTCTTTAACAATAGCCGTTTGCTTTGGACTAGCCAACTCTTCACATTTATATATGGTGAGCTGATAACCATACAATTTTTGGCAAATTGTCAACCATAAACGGATTTGATTAGTCTTTACCAGAAACCGTTTGCTCTGGACTAGTTGGTTCTTATGTGTGATATGTGTCTAAATACACATATATTTTACATTATTTAAACCCACAAAAACAGCCAAAAACACTTTGAAAAGTCAAATAATACAGAAAATATCATAAAATGTGTTTTTATTTGATTCAGATTCAAAAAGATTAAAATCAAGTGAAAATGAGCAAAGTTTGCATAAATGGCAAGTCTAGTCCCTGAACTTTCAAAAGATTGTCAGAAATGGTCCCTCGATAAATTATTTTGAAGAAAAGTCAACAACAGTCCCCAGGAATCAAAGAATGAAAATTTGTACCCTTGGAAATAGTTTTGGATTTTGGCACGAATGGTCCTTGGATTTTCAGCATATTACAACAATGGTCCCTAAACTTAAAATCAAATCCAAATCCAATCCTAAATAAAACCCAATCCAAAACACTAACCATTACAAAAAAGCCCAAATAATCCAAACCCGGTATTTTATTAAAATACAATACCAGTCAACTCAGTCAAACCCACTCCCTTTATCTCCTTCCTCACAACCCGTCAAAACCATACCACCATAGCCCATGGTTTCTCTGCATCCCCCATCACCTCAACCCCCCTCCTACTGCTACTTCACATCAAACCCACTTGCTAAACCCATATCCCCACACCCCCACATGGCTGCTATACCACAAAAGCGGTCAACCCATTTTCCCACCAAAATTACACATGGACGATTGGGATTAATTGAGGAGAATGAAGAGCTGGGATTCACTCAGAGGGTCCCTAGGAAGATATTTGAAGTATAAGAGAGCTCCAAGAAGCAGAGAGAAGAGTAGTAGATTTTAGAGTAGTGTAATTTAGTTTAATTAATGTCGTAGTTATAGTTTTCTTGTAATTTTCTCCTGGGTTTGTTAAATTCTGTATTAGACAAGTAATTTAAATTGTACTTCAATCGTTTAATCAAACTAATTCCAAGATTTTAGCTGTAATCAATTTTCCCGCCAAAAATGTCCATGCTTGTTTTTAATGTTTTAATCTGTAATAAGTGTTTAAGTAAGTTCTTATGAACTTATTAAAGCTTGTTTAAGTGAATTAGAGATATCATCTGTTGTTAATTTGAAAAAAACAAAAAGTCAAACTTGGTCAACGATACTGTAGCAATGCTTATTTTTCAGCTTATTATTTTCTTTCAGTTTTCTTGTGTTATTTAAGGTTATTAGAAGCTAGTGTGATCATTAGTTTAAGTTTCTATAATATTTTCACTTAAATACTAAAAGTCAGTCAAATAAGTCAACTTAGGTCCTTAGCTTATTTACAGCTTATTTTCATTTGTAATCTGCTTATTTATACTTAATAAAGTTACTCAATTAATAATCAGTCAAGTCTAATAATTATTTCAATATTTCCTAGCTTAATTTTCAAAACAGTTTGTGTTAAGGGGTGTTTGCTTGTGTGGGTCAAAGTGGGTTAATTGGGTTGATACTGTTCAAGTGCACTCAAACCAACTTTGATTTAGCTTATCTCAGCCTTGTTAAGCTGTTTCACTTTCTCTTTTGCTGTTTTGGTGCAATTTGCAGGTTTGTGTGGGGAAGTGCAGTCACAAGGCCCAGAAGCCGTCTTAACAAGCTCCAATAAGCTTAGGCTTATTTGGAGTCATTCTTACCACTTCTCAGGTTCTAATATCCTCAAATTCAGTTAGTGATAAAACCCCTTATTCCCTTGTTCTAATATTAACTCAAATCAGCCCTTTAGTTATAAAAAACTGCATATTTTCGTATTTTTTTGTTTCTGCAGCGATTTTCTTTTATTTTTAATTTCTTCATCTTAAGGAATTAGAAGCTGAAATTTGACACGCATATAGTTCCCTGGCTTGTGTACTTCTCCATATTTTTAGTTTATTTTTTAGATTTTTTTTTAGCTGCTTTTTCGTAGCTTGAAAACAGCAGTTTCTGCCCTGCACCATAAGTATTTCAGCAGATTTTTTGGACTTTTTAGCTCATTTCGTGCTTATTTGTTATTCCCTAGTGCTTATATTGCTCCCTATAGCTTATTTAAACTTGTCTCAGTCCATTTTAACTTATCTCAATACCTTATAGCTTATAAATAATCCATTTGCTTATTTGTTCAAAATCAAGTCTTAAAAGCCTTATAATAGCCCACTGTTTGATTAAGCTCATAGTTTCTGGCTTATGTAGCTTGTTACAAAAATATTTCTTTCATTAAAGTTACTTATAATTAGCTTAAAAATAGTTTTCAAAAAGAAAAATCAAAAAAATAAATAGTTAGTAAAAAAAAAGACAATAGTGGGAATCGAACCTAGGTCTGTGGACTCACAACTCACAGCTCTTACCAGTGCACCCTTGGGCTGTCTCTGTTTTAATATTGCAATATTAATTATTTAAGTATCATTAGCAGTCTTTAGCTTATTAAATTTATTAGCTTAATAACAGCTTATCCACATAAGCTGTCGCCACCTTTTTATTTTTCTTAGCTTTGTAATCATATAAGGTATTTTAGAAAAAAAAGTTTTAGAATTTTCTTTGTTTATTTAGTATTTATTATAAATTTAATTAGTTTTAAATAATTATTAAATAATAAAATTAATAATAATTAGATAAAAAGTATAAAAAATATAATTTTAGTTTTTAAATAAGTTTTAAGTAATTTTACATTTTTAGGTTTTAATTTTATAATATTTCAGTTTTTGTCCCATTTTAGATTTCCTGTTACGCGTTTTTCAGTTTATTAATTCGCGTTTAATTTTCTTGTGTATATTTGTTTTTAATTTGTTATTTAGAATTATTAAAAAAGCAAAATCAATATCTAATCATCTGTCACTCTAATCCTAACTTTTCACAGTTTGCCCATTCACACCTCTGTTGAGAAACGATTCGGGTAATTATTTACCTGTCTTCACACTACACACGAACGTGAGTTTTTGCAAGCATCCTTTTTCACAAAAGGGTGATTTGTAATTATTCACGCGTATCCGCTGTCTGCATTTATTTATAGGTGCGTTCGCGACGGATCAAATTTTGGCGCCGCTGCCGGGGAGGTTGTGCTGCGACAATTGTGTAGAGTTTTAGCGATTAGTGATTCGAGATCCTTCTTCCAGAAGTTCCTATTTCCCATAAACAATATAAAAATACAAAAATATTTTTCTTATCTTTTCTATATATATTATCATATAAGAAATTAAAAAACCCAAAAAAAAAAAAACATTTTCCGTTTTCTTTAATAAATAAACAAACAAATAAAATTTACCATCGAGAACCAAGACAGAGTACTACCTAACTGGGATACGACCATAATAAGTTCCCAAACCAAAGATTAAAACTTGCCTTTGTGTCGCTTGCGAATTCGGCTCACCTTTGATTGATAAACAAACTATAACGGAGGTTTAAGGATAGTTTGACATTAAATTGTCGAACTGAAAGAAGCGGGTTTTTAAGGAGCATTAATTGCCAACCTTTGCTTCTCCGCCACTCTGTGCGTTTTTCAGTCAGAGAGCTACCGTACGCTGGTTGATTTAAGGTTTAAGTTCCTTGTGTTTTGCTTTGATCTTGTTTTAATTGAAAAAAAACCAAAAACCCAAAAAAAATTCGTCTTTACCCTCTCACCCTTTTTTATTCTTTATCCCTTTACCCTCAATCCATTTGATTCTAAACTTCTTATACCTTTCTTCTATGTCGTCACTGGGCTATCGCTGCTTTCGTTGTAGAGGTCCAGTGGGTGATAATCTTCGTTGTTCCAAGTGTTCGTGTGAGAAGTGTGGAAATGATGCACCAGACGTATCTTGTTATTGGTGTGATTTAGCCCTCGAAAGAGAGCTTAATTCCATCAATGATTCTCAAAGTCCTTCCGACTACCCTTCACAGCCCGAGATACGTGCTATTAATGACAAACCGTCAAGAATTAATCCAGACCTTTCACAATTTAAGGTTAAAAGTTTGTCAAGAGAACGTACCGAGCTTAGAACGGTGACTAAAAAGGACGACTTGCCTAATCTTCACGTTTATCAAGAACAAGAACCCGAGGCCATAACGGAAGTGGTGGAAATTCCTAGCTCTCAGAGCACACCACTTGTCCCACCTCCGGATTTTATTCCTTGTGTCGGTTGTGGTGAGCTGCTTTTCGGTTTGCCATGTCATTGGTGTACATGCGAACAATGTGGTAATGATATTCGAGACGGAAGTTGTTTGTTTTGCGGTTCAAGGAATTCAGTTACTTATGATCCAAATTCTTTCAATAAACCGCCAAATTTCTCCGACTACTCTCCACAGCCCCAAATGTCTTCATCTTACAACTATGGTTGTGACCAGTGTGGGGGACCTCCTAATGGTGGAAATTGCCATGGTTGTAGCATTGTGAATCCGGGAAACGGGTTTGTCTATGACCAATATCCTTATGATTCGCCGAATCAGTCATAGCAAATGTATTGTTGTGAGTACTGTGGTGGTCCACATTATGAATCCGATTGTCAAACAAGGACCCCGCTTGTCTATGAGCATGGCCCTTGTGACAATTATGATCATTCTTATCACGACCAGCCTCCACAGCATCAAACGATTCAAACTCAGCCTCAGCTACCTCTTGAAGGATCTTTCGAAGATGTATTTCAAAAACTTAAAATTTTTGCGGATACACTTAATAATTCGGCTGTTAGGCATACCCAAAATGATCGTCATGGTGAATCTATGGAAGAGATACTTGCCATAGAACGAGCAGCACACAATCGTTTATTATTTAAACAGGCGTGCATGCTCGATGACGAAGATGATGACGACGAGGAGAGTACTATTCCTATTAGTGATATCATTTCTCAACTCCCTCAGTCTATTGCAATCACATCATTCTTTCCGACTGTGAACCCCAAGGACTCTCTTATTATGGGGGATGAGCCTATTAGCACTATTCCTGAAAAGGAATCGGACAAATTCATAAAGTCTAGTGCTGAGAACCTTATCCCAATCCCAAGTGAGTCTGAGGATATGTCTGACAGTGAAAGTGATGGTTCTTTTTGTAGTGATCATCCTTTTGATACTACTGATGATTTTTCCGGGACGTTTTCTAACCCTCTTTTCAATGATTCTTTCGGGATTTTCTCTAATCCCCTTTTCAAATCAAATGATGATTTTTCCTCTAGTGATGATGAATCACTTTCTGATGAGGAAGTTCAAAATGAAAGTCTCAAAGTCCATTCAAATTCTCTTTTTGAATTTGATGATGAGTGCTTTTCTATCAAAATAAATCCTCTCTTTGATGAAGAGTTAGAAAACGATGAGGTCAAGGACTCTATTATTCATAAACTTGATGATGTGACCTCAACTCTTAATCCCGATCTTTCTCCGACATATGTGCCAATTCCTTCTGAGGATCGCCATTATATTGACTTCACATATGTCGTTCGAGTTTTTCTACCTTTCTGTCCTTATAAGGTAGCTTGTCCTTTCCCTCACTCGTTTGGGAATGAGAACAAAGTCTTTGACCCCGGCATTTTCATTTATCATTTGTGAGCCGGGTCTCTGTATATCTCATCGGAGTGGAACTTTCAAATACTTCAGTGTTTATCCAAACATCTTGAACGAAAGTCCGATGGAGATTTTTTGTTCCACTTGCTTCCCCATGAACCAATGAATTCGGGGTCGAGTCAAGCTAGCGACTCGGTTAATAAAAACAGTAGTAAAACATGGGTTTTCACCCATGTCTCACCCAAGTGTGGGGGAGATGCCCCACATGTTGTGTATATGTATATTTCATGAAAAAAAAAAAAAAAAAAAGTGTGTGTGTATGTATACAAATAATGGCTATTAGTATTGCCTTTTTACGTTCTAAGTGTTGGTTTAACAGCCGGTACTTTGAATATTGAGGGCAATATTCAGTTCTAAGTGTGGGGGGGGGGGAATTCTAGCGAATTTGATCATATGTACCATCTAGTACCCCCATTTTTGGCCAAAATTTTAAATTTTTTTCTCACTTAGAACGTAATAAATGGTTATCAGTCTGCCATGTCTAACCCACATAAGGATTGGCTAATCCAAGAGCAAACGGCTCTTGGTAAAGATATATCAAATCCGTTTATGGCTTACAATTTGCCTAAAATTGTATGGTATTCGACTCACCATATCTTTATAAGTGAAGAGTTGGCTAGCCCGCAAGGTTATGGCTTGTGGTTAAGGCAGTAGAAAACCATGATTGGTAATCAGCTCACCAAAGATAATAGTTGTAATTTATCTAAGAGTTGGCTAGTCCAGAAGCAAACGGTTTCTGGTAAAGACAAATCAAACCCGTTGACAGCTGATGATTTGCTCAAAATCATTTGGTTATCATTGTACCAAAGTATCACATACTAAAACATTGGCTACTCCAGAAGTAATGGCTTTTGGTAAAGAGATAAAATCCATTAAATTTTCATTAAAGATTGCTAGGGACTAGCAATAGTTTAGTGTGGGGGATTTGATATGTGTCTAAATACACATATATTTTACATTATTTAAACCCACAAAAACAGCCAAAAACACTTTGAAAAGTCAAATAATACAGAAAATATCATAAAATGTGTTTTAATGTGATTCAGATTCAAAAAGATTAAAATCAAGTGAAAATGAGCAAAGTTTGAATAAATGGCAAGTCTAGTCCCTGAACTTTCAAAAGATTGTCAGAAATGGTCCCTGGATAAATTATTTTGAAGAAAAGTCAACAACAGTCCCCAGGAATCAAAGAATGAAAATTTGTACCCTTGGAAATAGTTTTGGATTTTGGCACAAATGGTCCTTGGATTTTCAGCATATTACAACAATGGTCCCTAAACTTAAAATCAAATCCAAATCCAATCCTAAATAAAACCCAATCCAAAACACTAACCATTACAAAAAAGCCCAAATAATCCAAACCCGGTATTTTATTAAAATACAATACCAGTCAACCCAGTCAAACCCACTCCCTTTATCTCCTTCCTCACAACCCGTCAAAACCATACCACCATAGCCCATGGTTTCTCTGCATCCCCCATCACCTCAACCCTCCTCCTACTGCTACTTCACATCAAACCCACTTGCTAAACCCATATCCCCACACCCCCACATGGCTGCAATACCACAAAAGCAGTCAACCCATTTTCCCACCAAAATTACACATGGACGATTGAGATTTATTGAGGAGAATAAAGAGCTGGGATTCACTCAGAGGGTCCCTAGGAAGATATTTGAAGTATAAGAGAGCTCCAAGAAGCAGAGAGAAGAGTAGTAGATTTTAGAGTAGTGTAATTTAGTTTAATTAATGTCGTAGTTATAGTTTTCTTGTAATTTTCTCCTGGTTTTGTTAAATTCTGTATTAGACAAGTAATTTAAATTGTACTTCAATCGTTTAATCAAAGTAATTACAAGATTTTAGCTGTAATCAATTTTCCCGCCAAAAATGTTCATGCTTGTTTTTAATGTTTTAATATGTAATAAATGTTTAAGTAAGTTCTTATGAACTTATTAAAGCTTGTTTAAGTGAATTAGATATATCATCTGTTGTTAATTTGAAAAAAACAAAAAGTCAAACTTGGTCAACGATACTGTAGCAATGCTTATTTTTCAGCTTATTATTTTCTTTCAGTTTTCTTGTGTTATTTAAGGTTATTAGAAGCTAGTGTGATCATTAGTTTAAGTTTCTATAATATTTTCACTTAAATACTAAAAGTCAGTCAAATAAGTCAACTTAGGTCCTTAGCTTATTTACAGCTTATTTTCATTTGTAATCTGCTTATTTCTACTTAATAAAGTTACTCAATTAATAATCAGTCAAGTCTAATAATTATTTCAATATTTCCTAGCTTAATTTTCAAAACAGTTTGTGTTAAGGGGTGTTTGCTTGTGTGGGTCAAAGTGGGTTAATTGGGTTGATACTGTTCAAGTGCACTCAAACCAACTTTGATTTAGCTTATCTCAGCCTTGTTAAGCTGTTTCACTTTCTCTTTTGCTGTTTTGGTGCAATTTGCAGGTTTGTGTGGGGAAGTGCAGTCACAAGGCCCAGAAGCCGTCTTAACAAGCTCCAATAAGCTTAGGCTTATTTGGAATCATTCTTACCACTTCTCAGGTTCTAATATCCTCAAATTCAGTTAGTGATAAAACCCCTTATGCCCTTGTTCTAATATTAACTCAAATCAGCCCTTTAGTTATAAAAAACTGCATATTTTCGTATTTTTTTGTTTCTGCAGCGATTTTCTTTTATTTTTAATTTCTTCATCTTAAGGAGTTAGAAGCTGAAATTTGACACGCATATAGTTCCCTGGCTTGTGTACTTCTCCATATTTTTAGTTTATTTTTTAGATTTTTTTTAGCTGCTTTTTCGTAGCTTGAAAACAGCAGTTTCTGCCCTGCACCATAAGTATTTCAGCAGATTTTTTGGACTTTTTAGCTCATTTCGTGCTTATTTGTTATTCCCTAGTGCTTATATTGCTCCCTATAGCTTATTTAAACTTGTCTCAGTCCATTTTAACTTATCTCAATACCTTATAGCTTATAAATAATCCATTTGCTTATTTGTTCAAAATCAAGTCTTAAAAGCCTTATAATAGCCCACTGTTTGATTAAGCTCATAGTTTCTGGCTTATGTAGCTTGTTACAAAAATATTTCTTTCATTAAAGTTACTTATAATTAGCTTAAAAATAGTTTTCAAAAAGAAAAATCAAAAAAATAAATAGTTAGTAAAAAAAAGACAATAGTGGGAATCGAACCTAGGTCTGTGGACTCACAACTCACAGCTCTTACCAGTGCACCCTTGGGCTGTCTCTGTTTTAATATTGCAATATTAATTATTTAAGTATCATTAGCAGTCTTTAGCTTATTAAATTTATTAGCTTAATAACAGCTTATCCACATAAGCTGTCGCCACCTTTTTATTTTTCTTAGCTTTGTAATCATATAAGGTATTTTAGAAAAAAAAGTTTTAGAATTTTCTTTGTTTATTTAGTATTTATTATAAGTTTAATTAGTTTTAAATAATTATTAAATAATAAAATTAATAATAATTAGATAAAAAGTATAAAAAATATAATTTTAGTTTTTAAATAAGTTTTAAGTAATTTTACATTTTTAGGTTTTAATTTTATAATATTTCAGTTTTTGTCCCATTTTAGATTTCCTGTTACGCGTTTTTCAGTTTATTAATTCGCGTTTAATTTTCTTGTGTATATTTGTTTTTAATTTGTTATTTAGAATTATTAAAAAAGCAAAATCAATATCTAATCATCTGTCACTCTAATCCTAACTTTTCACAGTTTGCCCATTCACCACTCGTTGGGAAACGATTCGGGTAATTATTTACCTGTCTTCACACTACACACGAACGTGAGTTTTTTGCAAGCATCCTTTTTCACAAAAGGGTGATTTGTAATTATTCACGCGTATCCGCTGTCTACATTTATTTATAGGTGCGTTCGCGACGGATCAATGTGGATAAGAAATGGTGAACCAATTACCATTTATTGTATGCAAGGATCACATACTAATCTCCAGAACACCATTAAGTCCAAAACATCAAGCATTCATAATCTCTTGGTGTTTACTCTCCAATCCTGCAATTGTTAGTCCAAAAACAAAGAATTCCAAACACAAGCACATGACTAACAATGCATATAACAAGAAAAATTAATTTCCTTGTGAAACCCAAGCCAAATCAGACTTAGGCTTTCCTCTAGCATCAACATAATTTATTCTTTTCAAAACCGTCTTAGCACCATTGGGTTGAATTGGTCTCCATACCCAACATGCTGAAGCATTCACTCCATTTCCCATGTTTCCCTTAGCAGTGTTTTTATTCACACCAGTACCAATTACCCTGCTAGCAGTTGGAACTACTGGCTTGGCAGTTGTTACCTTAGGTTTCCAAATTTGTTTTTTCACCACTGCTTTCTCATAAAAAGTTCTTTTACCAGTTGTGTAAGATGGTTTAAAAACATTTATTTGATTTTAAACTGGTGGCCTTGGGTGAATTGGTCTCATAGGTCTGACAGTTGGAACTGTTGGTCTAGCAGTTGGAACTGCTGGTCTAGCAGTTGGAACTGCTCTATGTCCAGACCTTAAAAGAACTGATCTAGGTATCATCCTATCATTCCTAGGAAAAGATTGAGGTTTTGCAATGCTCAATCTATGATTTGTATATCCAGATACCCATTTATCACAATAATCTGCAAGATGATCAAAACTACCACAAGAGTAACAAGCTTTCCTATAGCAAACGAAATCCTTTCCTAATTGATGGGATTTGAGGTCATTCCAATTCCTCTGGTTACCTCTTGGCTTATTTGTGGTTCTATACATCTCTGCATACCTAACTGTTGGTCTAAAAGGTTTGGCATTTGAACTAGGCCTAACAGTCTCAGGTTTAACCATCTTTGGAACTTTTGGTTCCTCCACATTTGCACTAACAGGCTTAACCACAGCCTGATCATCCTCATCATCAGAAGTCCATTCCTCAATTGTTGGAGCATCTGAGTCCTTAGGTGAGGACCTATCAGAAGACACCTTGTCCTCAGATAGTGATTTATCACTTGCACTTACAAACACAGGTTTATCAACTACATCCTTCTTAGGTTGAGGACCATAGTTAAGTTCAGGTAATTGAAATTCAGGCAGTCCTGTGTGTTCTTAGTCTATACCTTTAGGTGATGGAATTCCTCTATAAGGAGGTGGAACTGACTTATATCCTAGGCCTGACTTAGCTTTATTCTGAATCTGACTCTCAATTATCTTTTTAACACCTTGTGATGTGTATTCAAGTGTATCTACACTCATCTGAATGTTCTCCTTAGACTTCTTAACCTGTTCTAGCTCATGTTTTAAAACAGTGATTTCATTCTCTCTAAACATTAAGTCTCTCTTAACAATAATCATATCATCAGAAAACTTAGACTCATTGTTTTGATAATGAATAATTTTCTCCTCTAACACAGCTAAAGCTCTCTTATGATTTGCTAAGCTAAAAGCAGTTTCTCTTAATTCTTTCCACTGACTCTCATATTTTGTTTTAAGTGTTTCTAATTCTTTTAAAGCTTCACAAGATTTAGAACATTTTGAAACTTGTACCTCAGAATCAGAAAATGCCATGAGAGCAACTTCTGTAGATGCTTCTGCTTCCTCCTCTGCAATATAGCTCCAGTCAAATCCTAAGCCATCAATAGCAACCATGGCTTTCGAGCTTGAATCAGTAACCTCCACAACTCTTGACTTGTTTCCATATGCTCCACTCTTTCCATCTTGTTGACTTGGCAATCTGCACTCCCTTGAGTAATGACCTTTCTTGTGGCAATTGTAGCACTCAATCTTGGATTTGTCATACCCTGCAACATCATTACTGTTTATGACAATTTTCTTGCCAGTCTTCTTCAAGAATCTTCTAGCTCTCAAACTGAGAAGAGAGAGCTGCCACTTAATATCCATCTCTTCAATATCATCTTCATCAATCTCTTGAAGATCTGAATGAGTCAACATACTTCCATTGTGCTGAGTAGTCAGAAAAGCACAATAAGTATCATCATTCAAAAGTCCACTAGTACTGCTCGAGGTGCTAGCAGTACCAAGATTTGCACTAGCAGTTCCAACTGCTCCAGCAACTTGCACTTCTTCATCTGGATTTGAGGAACTGGGAGTTGATACAAAGGCCAAATTCCCTGAGCTTGAGCTTGAACTTGATCCAGCAGACTTCTTAATCTCATGTTCAATTATCTTGAAGTTGCTATATAGATCCATTAAGCTCATGGAATCTATGTCGGGCTTATTTTTCCATACTACCACATGCATAGCCCATTCAGAAGGTAGACTTCTCAGAAACTTAGAGTTGAGATCTTCCTGAGGCATCTCAATCCCTAAAACAGCTAATTGGCTCACCAACTTTTGAAGCCTATTGAACATATGATCCAACGACTCATTACTTGTTGCAGTAAAGTTCTCCAACTGATGCTTGAGAAGGGTCTTCTGGGTTTTCTTGGTGGCTTCATTCCCACCATATCTTGCAACAATCGCTTCAAAAAGAGATTTGGCACACTTGAACTTACTAAAATTCAGCAACTGATCATTTGGAATAGTCATCAGAAGCAAACTTCTAGCCTTAATATCATTCTTGTATCTTGCCTTCTCTTCATTAGTAGTCGGGTTTGTCTGTACTGTAGTCTCAGATTTACCTTCAACAACAGTTGTTGTTTCAACAGGGGTAAACGAGTTTCCATTTTCAATGATCTCCCATAGTGCATAGTCTTGCACTTGGAAAAACTGCTCAATATGAAGTCTCCACATGTCGAACTCATTAGGTTTAAGCATAGGAAGCTTAGCAGCAATATTAGTTGTGGATGGTTTTGTTTCCATGTCCATCTTTGTTCTTCTCGGATCTTCTAAATCTATGTATCAGCAACCTGGCTCTGATACCACTTGACCGGATCTACACACACTCCTTGTGTTAGATGTGATACGAAGAATTATACTTAGTCTAGCACGCGGAATTTACTAGCTAGTACTTAGAAGATCTTATATGTTTTGTATGAATTGAATAAACAAAGAACACAGAATAAATAACTTCCAACGATTCAATATTATTAGCAAATAATACGAGTGATCTTCCTATCACTAGGGTTTACAACCTTGAATCTTAATAATACGTATATACTCACACCTCTTTCTATCTTCTTTAAAACCTTAACCTAGGCAATCCTTTTATAGAATAAGGATTCCTGTACAAGATAACTATCAATCTATTCTTATACGATATACACAATATATTTTCCATAATTATCTAATTTACAATAAATCATAAACCAGTCTTAACTTCTTCACTCAGCAGTCTTAACTTCTTCCTTCAACAGTTCTAACTGTTACCTCCAACAGTCTTAACTGCTTAAGCTTAATTCCTAACACTTCTCGATTGGAAACATAGTAACAAACAAATTAGCAAACAATATATGTTATAAACCACGGCGAATACTAAAAACAAAAAGAACTAACCATAAGCAGACGCAATAGTACATATCGAATGTGACAAAGGAGCAACGGAAACGGATGAAGAACCACCATGAAGTGGGTGAGTAACCGAAAACCCGCTACTGGTTGCCTGTAAGGTGCATGCATGTTTAGTACCCCAAGTACCCGTGTTAACAAAATTGGTCCCCATACCGCTGGGTGGAGCAAATTGACTATGCGAGGGACAACCAATTTTAGCCTTTCCCTTTTCGGTGACAGAAAGCACGTGAGAGTGGGACATACTTGTGAAACAACGTTGTAACATTGACGCAGGTGCATGAATAGTTATTCCTGCGTTTGGCCTTTTATTTCTGGTAGAGTCGTTAACACCCTCAGTCCACGAATAGGATTATGAACGTTTAATAGGCAAGCATCCAAGGAAGGTATGGCAGCAACGTTGGAATATTCAAACGTGCATCGGGCGGGCTTTGAAGTCTATTCTCAAGGAGTGACAATAACCATCTTGAAAATATTTTTGCTCTTAAATATTTTGTATGCAACTTTGTTCTTAAATATTTTTGCTCTTTATTATATAACAGTAGTTTCAAAATATCTGTGTTAATGTCAAATTTATTCATCTATTTTTTCCTACATTAGTCTATCCAAAGCAAAACTAAAAAAGACAGCTTATGAAGCCTCATAAGCTGACACGCTATATCAATCTATTTTGATGAAAAGATATACCACATTAAATATATGAATAGACACCAATGCTTATACATTTACTGTGCATATTGATGCAAGTCAGAGAAAATGCAATGTCTAATAAAACTTGTAGATATCTTTCACTTACATGATCCTGCATCGACTTCCCAATAGCAGGCAAGTCTTTGACTTGATCCACACTCTCAATTTTAAACGGTAACCTTTCAATAACTGGAATTGCCTTGTAATAACTGAAGGACCGCCGATCCTCACCCAAAGCTAAGGAAAATGATAACATGACAAAGTACATCCATAAATTTATACACTCCAAAGCTACATACAAAACAAAAAATCTTAATGTTCGAGGAAGTTTACCTCTATAAATATTAATAAGCTTGCCAAATATTTCGGTAATATTTTTGTTCAGATCAGGAGGGTGATATAGCAAGTAAACTTCTTGTGCACTGACTTGTGTCACAATCATTATACATGGGATTTATCAATCATACTTAATAAAGATAAACACAATATAGAAAATACCCCTTCCAATAGCATAGTCAGGCACAACTGCTCAGATAAATTATAATTATAAAATATATATATTATATATATATATATATATATATATATATATATATATATATATATATATATATATAATATATAATTATAGTTTCTAAAGGTGTTGGATTAGCATATACAACTTGGCACCTGATACAAAAAACTCGTCTGACAAATGTGACCCGTCTGACCCGTGTTTTTTAATGGGATGACTCGTCTGACCCGTATCTTTAACTTGACCATCAATGTGTTGGATTAGCATATACAACTTGGCACACCAGATACAAAAAACTCGTCTGACCCGTGCCTTTTAACTGTAGTGAACCATCGTAAAGTGACCCGTCTGACCCGTGTTTTTTGAGTGGGATGACCCGTCTGACTCTTGACTTCAACTTGACCTAATCATTAAGTTGCCAAATCAAGAGAAGGGAGAAATACAAACCTTGTGATTGGCATTCCAATGTCAAAACTGGTTCGAGCACCCACTACATTGTGAATGTTACCAAGGGCTCGGTATTTCTTATTTCACCTATTACAGAAAAGCATGCGTAATGAATAAATAATTAAAAAAATCCTTGTAATTTACTAAAAAAACATAGAACAATGTTTTCCAAATTTTCTTTTGGATGGTCGCTTAAATTCTTTGAATTAATCAACATAGTCTAAGCACAATTCTTAATGTTTAAATAAAACGTTAAACAACAAACTACCTTCTGGCTGGGTAACAACATTAGAATCATGTTTTCCAGATCTTCTGCCTCGTGTGTCACTTTCAAACATGGAACTATGTCGAGTCTTGACTGCTACAGAATCATAAACATATACGTCTTGTTTTAACATAACCTTGTTATGGTGCAAAATTTATAAAAAATCAATACTGGATTTTTAAGGAACACAATACCTAATGATCGAGATTCAAAGTGACTTACGATTAGCGTTTGAAATTGCATATATATTTTATTTGTAAATATTTTATGGTAAAATTTATCGGATATTTAAATTTTTTTACTATTTCTTGATATATTATATACTTCTAAAAGACATATTAAGAATACAAAATGAGATGCATATAAGTCAAGTGGGTATTCACTAATTCACTATTATGATTTTTTTCTTTTTACCATGTTCGTACTAAATCGATCCATTATTCAACCATTTAATCCGTTATCCATTCACCTTCAAACACAAAAACAAAAATAAAAAATACGCATTAGCTTATAATCTATAAACGTGAAACAATATTTATCAAATAAAACATTTAAATCTATACAAAGATTAACTTTATTCTTTAAGGACATGTCATTACTTATTAAAAAAGATTAGTAATCAACAATTAAAAAAGGCTAAAAGTCATGTAATACATAACCATAAAACATCACACATGTACTAATCATGCAATTGCATGCACAATCATAGTAATTCAATGTGTATATATTGTTACGAATACTATGTCAAACGTTATATTGTTACAAATAAAGTATTATAGTATATACAATTAGTCATCACGATAGTGAAATCAACATCAAATAGACGATCATGCAATCATAGAGCAATATCAGTTTATCAATTAATCAACATGAGAAGAAAACATACCTTGATTTTCATTCTTCGAAATTAAAATTGTACATTCTTGAGTTGCTGCATACGTATAACAGAAAAGAAAAATTAAGAGTGTAGGTTGGTACCCGTTTTTATACAATAATAATCTATCTTTTGCGCATAACAACTTTTCAGATGTAGGATGCATCAAATATACGAAACACTGAAACATTGAAAGGTATACCGTCACTATATTGTCTCGGCATAGCACGCAAGTATCCTATTATTTTTATATGAATAGTTTGCTATTGCTTGAAGTTATCCAACGTATAATTATCAAAATCCGTAAAGGGTATGAGCCAACTTGACCATAAGTAACTGAGTCAAACTTGCCACTTAAAAAACACAATCAGTGCAATATACATAATCTCCTTACTGATTCTATAGCATTCAATAGCCGACGACACATTCCTTGACCTCTATACAAATGGCGGATCCTAATAAATGGCATCTCTGCTACATACAATGAAACCCCTACAGATCTGTCACCCTCAAAGGACAAAATGCATATCGTATCTAATAAGAATGGCCTGTTCTTATACCCAAACTACATCCGTTTTCATTTCCTTTCCAGGGCCATGAAAATCCCTTTTTACCCATCCATTCCTCCGCTTTTGAAGATAAAACTTTATGGATCCCAAGCTTTTTTTCACTCCCCACATTAGAATCTGGTGTGGTATTTTCAGTAAAATGGTCGTCTGTTGAAGAAACATCATGTGTATGATCGAGAGAGACATATTCATGATCCATGTTGCTCTGTCTTGTCTTCATTTTTGACTTAACCTTGAAAGCCTGTTTTGGTGTTTTCAACAATCAATAACCACCCTTGCATAACATAAGAAATGCAACCTCTGAATGAAAAACTTGGTTTGTATATAAGTGTTCGAATAGTACAGTGTTCTAAAATGCCGCAGATCACAGAATATAAAATATAACATTACTAAACAACTAACCAAGTTTGATATCTTTGATAAAATTGCAGTTTGTAGAGGCTGTTGAGTATCAATTCCAAATTTAGCCGAAGAAATTCGCCAAGGCGCACTAATGCTTGATCCTGGCCTTGGTTCTCTAAATGGGCGAGTATCGGCACATACACATAAAACCCCATTGAGTGTTCCCCTTTCATCACGAGATGGCGAGAAAGTAGTGATAACAGTAAACCTTTCCCAATTTCTATTTCTCATAGGAAACTCCCCGTTCCAGCTCTCTCCTTTTGTCGCCCTTTGTATGATTAGAGTAGCTAAATCTGCGTATTTGGGTCCTATGATAATTTCAGGAGCAGTTCTCCCTATAGCTTCAGCAGCAGTATAACCGTACAGGTTTTGTGCCATTTGATTCCTACATATATAATTCCAATTAACCAAACACTTTGATATTTGATGATTAGTAAAAAGAGTAATTCTGGACAAGAGATTTCAACAACGATGGACTGTTTTGCATTTCTATTTCCATTCTATGATATCATACATTCTTTCGTCAAGTTAATTGTGATGGTTCAAAAAGATGAGCACGTTTTCATCTCTAACTGCTTTGACTACTTACTTACCCTGATTTAGACCATTCACTCTATTGTCATCGTAACAACAAAATTATCAGTAATGTGGCAATTTAAATGCAAAAATATGATTATTCTTGCTATGGTATCAAGTTGTAGCAATCTCCACAGGTCTTAGAGTTGTCTTACAATCCATCTATATCATAAAATGCGAGTTGAATGGAACCAATTATGAAAATAAATAATTGATTAAAACCTATATAATAAAATCCTTGTATCATCTACTAATCAAATGAAATGATGACTGACCAGTAAACTATGTGGACGTTAAGATCGAACATATGCACTGACTGACCCATTGACTGCAATATATTCACACACTGAGCTTCTGTTAGCTTTAAGGCACTGTCCAAGCAGGTGCCACCACCAAATTTCCGGTAAGATGAAGAACCAATCTCTAAGGTCTCCAGTTTGTCGCCAACAAACACCCCACCAACGGTTCTCCCGCCAGAACTTTTACGCTCACCACAGATCATAAGCTTTGAGATCTCTTCTTTAACATGAGCATGACCTTCTTCTAGCTTCTGTATCTTCTTTAACAATTGTTTAGCTGTTAATGTTTCTATCTTATTCTCATCATTCTCCATTTTCACTACACTACTTACTACTCCTTCATCTTCACACACTGAATTATATATCAATCGATTAGTTAAGCATCATTATTAATCTCCCCTCCTAAACACTAACTAAAAGAAGCTAAATTAATACCTTAAAATTCAATGTTAATGGTTTTCCAGAATTAAAGATGATTAGACTGAGTATGTTTGTTACGAAATTTAGAACATTGAATAATTTATATCGAATTGTCGTTACGAAATGCATGAGTAATCATACAGACTGAGTCGAACTGCAGGTAAATGTCGCTGCAACTGGCATTTTCAGGTTGAAGATCAACTGTTCCCACGTCTTGCCCATGAAGCACGGGAGGTGTAGCCATAGACTGGCACCTGTAAGCACATGCCTCTTCGATGGCGCTGCATAAGCAGATGTTATATAAAAATAAAAGATTAGAATCTGGTGTGAGCATACAGCCACTGAATCTGACATACTAACAACCAATGAATCGGATAACCTAACGTACCATCATCAGAGTAAGGATGCAGACAAACATCATCCACCTTTCTTTTTCCCTTCCCAGTATTGGACATATGTGAGAAATATTCCGCAAGCCTGCTACGCATAACAACGTCGTCCGTAGCAGGTTCATTTACTGTTAAGGAATGAGAAACCCCAAGCCTGCTACACGTAACAACATCATTCGTAGTAGTTTCATCGATCGTTAATCAATGAGGAACCTGAAACGGCAGAGGTTTAGCATCTATTGACTTTTTCACTCTCTTGAAGTGTCCAGCATCTAAAGTTTCGTACGTACCATCAGTTGCAACATCGGATGTTGTTTGTTTGTTTTCTTTTTTCGTAACATTTAACAAACAAACATCAGCTGCACGCATATCCGCTAAACGACTAACCTCATCGTGGTTACCAATAGAAACCAAGGGTTGCCGAAGTTCTATTAGATATTTACAATGCTCAAGATTTAATATCTCGAGATTCGATGGCAGGCCATGGTTCAACTTTTTCAACAGCGTATAACTAAGGTCAAGAAATCTCAGCTTCTTAAGTTCCTATCATAGATAGAAAGAAGGAAGAATTCAGTAACACTGAGAAATATATAAGATACTCTACTATTAGGTGTAATTTCGATTAACTCCATTGGTTTTATAGTGTTGTACATTTATTACGGAATGAGAAGATTAGTAAGCAATGAATAAATGGACAACCAAGAGGATTAAATGTACCTTCCCGCTTAGCAATTCAGCATCCTCCCAGATCAGATCATATGGATTACTCTTCTTTTCACTATCTAACCTGATCAAAATATGAACATATGTGTAAATAAGCAGACAGAGAGAAGGAAGAATTCAGTAACATTGAGAAATATATAAGATACTCTACTAAAGATCAGTAAGCAATGAATAAATGGACAACCAAGAGAATTAAATGTACCTTCCCGCCTAGCAATTCAGCATCCTCCCAGATCATCCACACCGGAAGATCCAAAGAAGGTGTTTAGACAATAGCCTTGATATTGCAAATTATAAAGGAAAAACTGTGAATAAGATGTTACCCGACTCCATAGTTGATTCATTGTGCAACACATTTTCAGGAATTCAGGAGTAGTATACATATAGACTCCATTAAAACTAATGTTTAGAGCTCCATTAAGAGGAGCCAATACTTTCAGTGCCTACATACCAGCGTAAAGGACAATGATGGTTACAGACCTGCACCAACAATCTCTCTGAATTACCTGCATATGATACATACGCATCTAGAAATGAGGATGTATACGAATTACTTAAAATAACAATATAAATACAATGTAGGGGATCTATATGCACGATGTATAAAAACATTAAGATTATATATTGATTTGTTCTTTCATGTTAAACACATATAGTTCCGAAGCCGCCACTTGGAAAATTGACCTCCACAACATGATGAGAAGGAAACTACTCAGTAATTATATCAAGCATTGCTAATATTGTACAATCATAACCTGTCATTTATTTAAAATATATGTTAATACACAAGAATAATTACCCATTATTGATTCAATTTAAAGAATGTAAGAGTTTACTCACGGCTGGACACATATAAGCAGGATCACAATTCAACTTCTTTTTCTCTAGCTCGTTTCTCAGTTTGCCCACTGCATTTTTTTGTTTTCAGATCCTGCAAGAGGATGGAAAAGACTCATATGTACAGATACTGATTTGAATGTTAATAATAGCAAAACACTGCTGTGTGGCATGTGACTTTCACCTTATGTCAATATTAGTTGCAGACGTAGGACACTTGCAGCTAGTGTTATCAAAGACATGGCTAAAGAAATGGCCTTATTCACAGCTGTATCAGTAACCAACCTAAACAGACCCCCCTTATTCGTTGATGGCGCGTGTGATCAAACCAAACACTCATCACATCAGCTTGTTATAATCAACATGAGCATCATTTTCTTCCCATAAATACTGATTGAAAATAGTATTTAAAAAGTCTATAAACTACTGTTAAAAATGTTTATAACTAAATTCAGACTTCAAAATGGTTATATAATATAAATAGATTGAGAATTTTTGCTTAACAGCATGCTTATCTCTTTAAAATTCAGCAAGTACCTACAGGGCACAGGCTTATTTTTAAGTGTTTTTTTACTCAAATATAAGCAAATACACAATCCCAAACACATCATATATTATAATACATTGTATTTATATAAAGATGATGAAGTCCTGGAAAATCAAATAAGAGAAAAACCATAAATCGTGTTTTAAATGATTATAAAAATTAAAAAGAAAAACATACCCCATTACATGTGTGTCGTCCGAGATCTCTAAACCAACCAAGTACCAAATCTGCACTTTGTCCGATATCTGACAAAGCTGGCAGTACTAACAATATATCCGATAAAGCTAACAGTATTAACTTTCTTGAGCCAACAGTTTTAATGAAACAAATAAATAACAATAATCCAAATAAGAAGAGGAGTACCCAATAACCTTTTCGAATAATGGCCCTATATTTGCATCATATTATTTCCAACCAATTGTTAACCACTTCCAGAGACAGATAATCATTAATCAATGTAACAAATAAATAACAATGAGTAGTTAAATGATTTAAATACCTTCACAAAATAATCATGATGGATGATTTCTTCATAACGGATACAGATGATGAAGCCTTGGAAATTCAAATAAGAGAAAAAACAAATATTGTGTTTTAAACGATTATAAAAATAAGGAAATGTAAAACGCATACAATAAAGGTTTTACCATATGTACATCAAAAACCTTCACTTCATTTTCTGATGACACATATAAAATATCCTCATTCCCTGAATCAGCAACAATCAAAAACTACAATCAGCAACAATCAAAAACTTTCTAAAGACTCAACAGATTTGACCAGCAGATCGATTATAAATATGCTGATACGTATAATTAGATGTGGGATCTAATAGAAAATTCTTGTTATGCGACTAAGGAAGCATGAAACAAAGAAAGCACAAAGGATACGACTAAGAAAGATAGATAACTAATTAGACCTTGTTTGAAGCATAACAAAACCATAATCAATCAAACCACAATCAAACAAATGAATCAATTTATTTTCTATAAAATAACAACTCACAAACCTGGCAAATTATAGTTAATTGGCTCTAATACATGAACACCTAAAAAAGTCAGTAGATGAGCATTAGAGAAAAAAAAGGAATTCGATGATATGAATGAAATTAGGGTTTTGTGTGATCAATGAATAAAAGGTCGGATATTAACTAAAAATATTGCAAACCCATGATGAAGAAAAAGAGTTGTTATTTAATTAGAAGAATGCATAATTTTAAGTAATAGATCAAAAAAACATTACATGGCATGTCAAGCATTTATGGTTGCAAACCTGTGATGAAGAAAACAAAAAAATGTAAACCGAACATTAGAAGAGAAGAGGAAAAAAAAAGGATATTAGGGTTTTTGAGAAAAAATATATTATGAATGAAGTGCAGATTTTTTTTTACATGTATGTTTTGATTAGGGTTGGCTAACTTGTAGGGATTCTCCTAATTATCTCATATAATTGTTTGCATAGGTTTATAGATTTGGGCTTGCAAGATATAATCAAAAAAATGTGTTGGTCTAGTGGTAATCAATACATGTAAACCTTATAAGCAACCCAAGTTCGAATCCATTAGTGTCTATTTTTTAAAATTTCGGATTTAAAGGTCAACATCCGAATTTTATTTGGTCAAACTTTGCTTAGGTGGAATTAAAGCCTGCTTACTGGGCAATCCAGCCTGCTTATTCATCAATCAGTTCTTATGGGCAATCCTGCATTTGATGACGTCATACATCTTGTATATATATAATATATATATAATAGTTTTATTTATTTGTTGTATAAAGGATAGTGCATGTATCATTAGCACTAGTATTGGAGCTTATTGGACTTAGAATTGAGGATCCTACCTCAATCACATTTGAAGATTAAAGTTGGTGGTTAATCTACATCAACTATTTTTGAAGACTAAGTTAGTGTGCACTTCGCCATATGACATCTACATTGGCACACTAATTTATTGCATCATGATCTGGTTTTCACATCTTGAAGCTTGGACTTTGGATGGACGGTGGGTGGTGACAACTTGGTTATAGGCTAAGTCAATTTGCTTGTTTATTTTTATTTTTCACCATTTATGTGCATCCCATGTCTTATCCTACCCTTTAGTCATGAACGATACTTAGGTGAGGGAGTGAGCAGTCATTGGTGTCTTGGCCATTGATTTAGTCATGTATCGATGGTCTTTGTCGCCTTCGTCGTAGTATGCTAGTAATGACAAAATCACCCCTAGCCTTATATTTATTCACCCAACATTGCCTTTAAGGATTGTCTTGACCTTAGCTCTAGTGGTGGAGATTTGTGTAACTGCCAACCCTATGATAGAATACATGCTACGACCGTGCAATGAGTGACCACCCCGAAATTGACACTTAAAACAGAGAGAGTATGAGTGTTTTGTTCCCATTTCGTGAGGTGTTCGGCTTTGATATATTCTAGCATAGGAAGTTTTTAAACTCAAATTTTACAAGTCTCTTGGGAGATATTTTTTTAGGAATTATTCTAATAATGTCTACTTGAGGGCAAGTAGAGTTCAAGTGGGGGGATATTTGGTAACATCAAATAGTCCTAATATTTTAGTGTCAATTTCCCCTTAATATGCTCATCATTTGTATCAATTTACTTGAATATATACTCTTCTTCATTTATATTTCATATTCAGGTTACTAATGAGCATTGGACGAAGAGACGCGGATTTGGAAGGTTTTTAGTGCAAAATACACAAGAGTATGCTGACCATACAAAGGTTACGGCGTAACCCAATACTCTACTTACGCCGTAACACAGATTTAGACTAGAAGAACAAAGTCAACGCTGACCAAGGTTAAGGCGTAACTCCTTCAGAGGTTACGACGTAGATATGTTTCCAAGACTTAGAAGATTTTCATGGTCCAAAGAAGTTACGACGTAACCAATTACAAGGTTACGGCGTAAAACCGTTAACAAGGGTTCTACGTTCGTAACCTATCTTTAGGTTACGCCGTAACATTATCACTGTGGATAAGATCGTCCTAGATCCCAAGGTTACGGCGTAAATAACCCTAGTGGTTACGCTGTAACTTAGTCGAGGCTATAAATATAAGCCCTAATTCCGCATTTTTACATATCCTATCAACACACAAAAACTAGAGACGATTAAGGGCTTCAAGGAGGACAATTTCCAGCAGCATACAAGTCATTTCCAAGGGAGAATTCACTCTAATCACTACATAAGTTTTAGTATTTCGTATTACATTTTTGTATTTAATTCCGTGTCTTCATTCATGATGTTAAACATTGAATTTTCTGCATGCTTTAATATGAGAGGCTAAACACCTTTGGTGTTAGCCTAGTTATGAAATTGTTAATGTTATGATGTAGTTTTCTCATTCTTTATCACTTTATATGTATACTTTCTCGTTCTTTATTACTTTATGATGTAGTTTTCTCGTTCTTTATCACTTTATATCCGACACAGAAGACGTAAATAACCCTAGTGGTTACGCCGTAACTTAGTCGAGGCTATAAATATAAGCCCTAATTCCGCATTTTTACATATCCTATCAACACACAAAAACTAGAGACGATTAAGGGCTTCAAGGAGGACAATTTCCAGCAGCATACAAGTCATTTCCAAGGGAGAATTCACTCTAATCACTACATAAGTTTTAGTATTTCGTATTACATTTTTGTATTTAATTCCGTGTCTTCATTCATGATGTTAAACATTGAATTTTCTGCATGCTTTAATATGAGAGGCTAAACACCTTTGGTGTTAGCCTAGTTATGAAATTGTTAATGTTATGATGTAGTTTTCTCGTTCTTTATCACTTTATATGTATACTTTCTTAGCTTATTTCGGGACACCCTTGTTTTGGTAGCTTGGATGTTTGGGTAGTATCTAGGAAGCTAGGAGAATTGACCATAGGACCCTAGTGAATCAGGTTGCGATTAGTGGTAAGAATTGACCATAAGACGACCACTACCTTGCGTGCGAATTATACTAAACGAGCACCTTCCAAACGGAAAAGCTTAAGAAGTTAAGGGGAACCTAAGATCCGAAATTCTGGGTTCCGTTAAATAAGTCTAGATCGTAGGGCTCTTAATGACTCTTCCATTTCGTAAACCAGCGAACTCTTGTAATCATTAGGTTACGAAATAAGATATTATGGAAGATAGGACTAGACGAATTGACCAACTGAGTCTAGTCGACTTAAACCCCCCCATGTGGAGCGGTAGGAAACATTAATTAGAAAATGTAATCATAGAAGATTAGTAACTAGGCTAGCACATTTCTCCCTATTGATATCTTACCACGTTTAATTGCTTTTATTTTACTTTCATTTCGTAGTTTAATTAATCAATTTATAAACCCCCTCTAAAACAAGTGACACTAGAACTTAAATTAGATCCACACGCATAGCTCTTGGGATGACCTCGGCTTTATCGAATACTACACTACACACGATCGGGTACACCGCCCGTTAGTGCATTAGGTAGACGAGAACTTTATAAATATAAAACCTGGTCAGAAATCCTGCATCAGTTATTTTACTGTGTGAAACGGTTTGAGAGAGTGCAAAGGAGTTAGATCATTTTTTGTCCGTGATATTCCTTCTATTTATAGAGAGGCATAGGTTTAAGGATAAACCCGATGTGGATGATCAACAACTATAGACAGGCCAAGTGTTGATCATCTAATGAGTAGACAAGCAAGACAGGTAGCAGGTCCTCCTAGGCTCGAACCAGCTCGTGCCTGTCTCCGATATTCTTGCTTGCATGTCTCTTATTGTCATTTTTCATATGGTACATCTTGTTCGTTAGTGACAGTTAGGGGATAGTTGTCTCATGCGTGTTTGTTACACGACTTGAGCTGCTTTCCCATGCCAGACGTGGCCTGAGAGTGTAGTTGGACCTATCAAGTATTGATAATGGGCCTTATTGAATGTTTGGTAATGGCCTTTTCTTTGGCGTATATTTAATTGGCTTGGGCCATTAATATTGATTATGATTAAGAATCAAGAGTTCGGGTAAAACTCAAACAAACCATGTTAATGTATGTTTTTACTGTGTGAAACGGTATGAGAGAGTGTAAAGGAGTTAGATCCTTTTTTAGGCGTAAGATTCCTTCTATTTATAAAGAGGCATAGGTTTAAGGATAAACCCCATATGGTGGATCAACGGCTATAAACAGGCAAAGTGTTGATCATCTAATGAGTAGACAAGCAAGACAGGTAGCAGGTCCTCCTAGGCTCAAACCGAGTCGTGCTTGTCTCCGATATTCTTGCTTACGTGTCTCTAATTGTCATTTTTCATATGGTACATCTTTGTCGTTAGTGACAGCTAGGCGATCTACTTCTGGATATTGTGTGTTTCTTGGCAACAGCCTTCTCTCCTGGTCCTCTAAGCGTAAAGTTAAGCTTTCTCTTTCCAATGCTGAGGTTAAGTACTGGTGTTGCCAATCTTGTTCTTGAGACTTGTTGGTTGCGTAATCTTTTGCGTGAGCTTCACACACATTTATATTCCGCTACGCTTGTTTATTCTGACAATGTTAGTGCGGTTATCTTTCTTCTAATTTCGTGCAACATAAACGCATGAAGCATATTGAGATAGACATAAATTTTGTTCGAGATTTAGTTGCTGCTGGATATGACTATGTTTTGCGTGTTCCATCGCGTTATTCGTTTGCTTACATCTTCACCAAGGTCTTCTATCTGCTTTGTTTTCTGCGTTTCGAGAAATTTTGAGTATCCGTGCTATTCCTGCTCCAACTGCGGGGGCTGTTTTTGGGTAAAAAAGATTTTTCATCCTGATAAAATACTATTACACCAAAAAACATTGAAGTACAAAGGATGAGAGTGACTTCCCTCATCTCAGTCCAAAAGGACACTCACATGCAACTACTAACAACAAACAAAACCACTATATAAGAATGACAAGCCATTTTTATAACTAACAAAGAAACTTACAACCTACAATGACTATAATAAAGATCAAAAAATGTTTGCCCTACTCAGGTAAATACACCTGAGCCTACATAGTCACCATAACACTCCATAACATCTTCCATGCCATCCAGAGAGCCTCCAACTAGTGAGATATCCGGAATGTTTACATGATCTTCAATAGACTCATCTGTATCCGACACAGAAGATGTAAACTTACACGAAGAAGCCTTATGAATCAGTAACAACCCTAGTGGTTACGCCGTAACAAAGAAACTTACAACCTACAATGACTATAATAAAGATCAAAAAATGTTTGCCCTACTCAGGTAAATACACCTGAGCCTACATAGTCACCATAACACTCCATAACATCTTCCATGCCATCCAGAGAGCCTCCAACTAGTGAGATATCCGGAATGTTTACATGATCCTCAATAGAGTCATCTGTATCCGACACAGAAGATGTAAACTTACACGAAGAAGCCTTACGAATCAGTAACAACCAATACTTGTACCCTTCAAGGAGAATTAACAAAGCAACCCACGACAAGTAGCGTTACAAAAACAGGTGCCATAGTACCACGTACCATGCCCACAAAATTCCAAACCAAAATAGCCACATCACATGTACAAGACGACTTGTAAACCAATAGTCATCCAACTGCCATCTCTCTAAACCCATATACAATGGTAAACAGCCCCAAAGTAGCTAAACGTACTATAGAAGATCACTTACACGAAGATCAGATCACTTAAAAGAAAAAAACACTAAGCCAGCATAGAATATGAATTAATAACCTCGTTAAACCCTAAAAAGGATTAACGCATGCTACACGATGAAACCAAACCCAACAAGTCGACAAAAAGATAGATCAGTGAAAGCTCCAACAAAAACATCGAAGTAACATAGCCACACACTTGACGACACCCAAATAGGGTGATCGTTGAATGAAAAACATGATAAACCCTAAACAGGAACGATCTCAATAAGTGTAGATTTAGGGTTTGATCTATGCGCAACGATATTTACCAGACCCTAAGAATCAATTCGCAACCCTAACAAACCGCAATGTTTATTAGGGAGAGAATACCAATATTAGAGAGCAGTTAGGGTTTCGCCATGATAAAAAAGATCGCCACCAAATCCACATCCACATCCCACTTCAAAATATATATATATATATATATATATATATATATATATATATATATATATATATATATATATATATATATATATATATATATATATATATATATATATGTAATATAAAAAAAACAATAAAAAAAAACCCTACTCTCTCTCTAGAGGCGATTTTCGGCCGTCACAACCCACATCCATCCCGCCTAATTCTTCCTATCTAATTTCGTTTTCTACTAAACTCTTCGTTGGGATTATTGGATAAACGTTGTTTAAAATCACTGCGGGGCTGTTAGTGGACTTATATTAGAGTTAGGCCCAAGCTCAATGGAAAAGTTTAGTCATTAGTATAAATATTGGGGCACATCTGATCACAATCATAATTCAATGAATATCTTGTGTTAACAGAAAGTACCCGCTTGCCCCTATTTGCTTTACAATCTTACATAAACTTTCTTGATTCTCGTAAAGTTGCAAGTTTGGATATTATTTGAAATTGACTTAGCCTTATCCGATAGGAATGACAAGAATGTATTGTAAAGATTTAACTGCTTATATAGTGGGTCTGATTATGCCTTCAAAAGATTATTATTGGTGTTGGTCATTATGTTCACCGGTTCAATGTCAAAATAGACAGTCTTCTTTGTCCCTTATGCACATCATATAGAAGATAAGCTTACCTTTTTGTCATGTATTGTTGGTTCTGAATGGTGATTTAGGACGTTATTCGTAGATGGCAGGGCATGGATGTGATTGTTCTTGTTAATGCTTTAGACGCTCTAGATATGGCAGATTATGAAGCATCACATCCGGATGATCTAACAGCTGTACCATTTAGATGTCTTGCTGCTTGTTTTATAACATGGATAGGCCTATAAAGATTACCTCGTCGAAGATTGTTGAGGAAATTATTGTAACTTCTTATTTTTGGATAAAACATAGAGCTAAGAGCAAACGGTGCAATCTTCGCCGACCCTCGCCGTGGCCTTTCTCGCCGGACTTCCTCATCTTGCTCCAGTTCTTCATCCCTAGCTTGCTGCTCCAAACGAGCAGCTTCCTCTTCTAGTTCACGTTGTTCCATTTCTCGCCGGACTTCCTCATCTTGCTCCAGTTGTCTGAGTTCATCTTCAGTTAGACCAAATGAATTTGGTTCTTGTTCGACAATCGGTGGAGTGTTCACCGGTTCATTTTTCGGTTGAAAAAACTGAAAGATATCTTCTGGTGGAGTGTGATAAACTTCATTTGGAGGACTGGGGAATTGTTGGGAGAAATTACGACGAGGAGGACTGGGGAATTGTTGGGAGAAATCTTTTTTGAAAGACATTTGCAGTGATTAAAGGAATTGAGTTTGGATATTGAATTTCAAAAGTTTGAATGTGTTTCTGTGTGAGAAAAGTGTGAGAATTCTGGGGTATTTATAGGCTAGAAATTTTGCCCGTTTTTTAAATTGAATTTGAATTTCAAATAGTTATACATATATCCCGCCCGTTTTAAATTTGAATTTTAAATTCAAAATATAACCCACCCGTTTTTTAAATTTGAATTTGAATTAAATTTTAAATATATCCCGCCTTTTCTTAAATTTGAATTTGAATTTTAAATTTTAAATATCCCGCCCGTTTTTTAATTCGAATTTTGAATTTGAAAGTTCAAACGGTTATAAATACCATACCATTCTTGTCTATTTTTTACACACTTGTATATCAAACTTCAAATATTTTTCACGCATTTGAAATGAATAATCGTTGGTCCAAAGAAGAAGAAAACTTGCTAGCTGAAGTTTGGGTTGCAGTTTCCCAAGCCGTAGACAACAACAATGAACACTCCTTTTGAAATCAGGTTGTAGTCATGTTCAACAATCAAACTGATGGTGACAATTGTAACAAATATACGGTCATGGGAAAATGGACAAGAATTAGAAGTGAATGTCAAAAATTTAATGTTATTTATAAACATTTGCAGCGTACAAGTGTGGAAAATGAAAGTGAAATTCTCAAGAATGCAAAGACCATTTTTGAACAACGATTTGGGGGAAGAAGCTTCCAATATGTTCACGTGTGGGAGGTTTTGAGAAACCACCCCAAATGGGATGAATGAAATGTTTCACGGTGTTGCATGATTTGTTGTATCATTTTTTTAGGTCCCGTATCGTTTTTTTTTCTTCGTATCGTTAGTTTATGTTTCGTATGTGTTTGAATTTGATTAATTGTATTTTTATTTTAATGAAATGAATTTAGTTTATTTGTGTATTTGAATAAAAGAAATAAAAATAGATAGTAGTGGAGCCCAAATGAGTAAGTTGTGGTATGTTATTAGAAGGAGGGTTGTAAAGGGAGGTATGTCATGGTGATGTGGCACCCCGTGGGGCCCGAATGAGGAGATTTTGCTCTTCATTGCACCTATTGCTCTAAGAGCTTAAATATTAATTGTAACTGGCTGCGAGTACGCTTATGCCACCTTTTTAGCTGCTAGTTTCTAACTAGTTTGCTCATTCAATATGGCACCTCTATTACTCTATTCGTCTCAAAATAAGTGTCCATTTTAACTTTTCAAAATCAAACTAGTTCAACTTTGATCTTAATTTTTTTTTATATGTTATATAATACTTGATGAAAAACTATACCAATGAAAAATACACTTAAAATCCTATTATTCATATATTTTGCATCAATTGTTATATAACACCCGCAAAAATAAATAAGATCAAAGTTGAATCAGTTTGACTCTGAAAAATCAAACTGTACACTTATTTTGGAACGAAGTTAGTAATTGAAAAAGGTAATGGTCAAAAACTAATTAACCTAACCTAAATATGCTTTTTGAATTTGTTCTTGAGTGTTGTTCAAAAATAATTTGTTCCTGAGTGAAAAAAGGTAAAGGTCAAAAACTAATTAACGTAGCATAATCAACATCCGAGATATTTGTGTTGCGTCACATGACCTACTTTATATCTCCAAAAACAAAAAAGCCTTCATGGCCATAATGTCAGGACTACAATCCACGTTTAGAACGCTAGGCATCCTGTTGACGATGTTTCGGTGGTGTTGTGTAAAAAAGTGTTGTTACATCAGCATTTTTTTTTTCCTTCATAACATTAAAATTCATTACAACAAAAAAATCTCCTCTGTCCTATGACACCAGTTTCTAATATTATCGTGCATCATTGAACCTCACATATATTTTTTTTCTTTTTATTTATTTAAATAAAACAACACATTTAATTAAAATTAAAATTTTATTAATAAAAAGATATATTAAGAAAAGTAAAAATAAAAGATACATTAAAATAATTATATGTTAATCCTATTGATTTAAAAAATGAGAAAACTATCGAAAATAAGTACACGACCAACTCAACTTTTGAATTCAAATAAGTACACGACCTCATGAATTAGCAAACCAACCAAATGACCATAATTTATCAATTTCATCAAGCATAAATGATCCAGTGTCTAAACGTGATCTCGAAAATAACTTATAACCGATCTCGTAGCACAAACTTATCCCGTGAATTAGTCAAACCCCATAAAATTTATAAAGTCCAAGTACAACCTTAGTTCAATAATTAGCCTAAATTAAGCAACCATTTTTACAACAAATTAGGTCCGACCATCAACCAGCTCAAAAAATTCGGATTTTAATTACTCCAACTAGCAGTCCAACTTCACTTTTAATGCTAAAGTTCAGATGCTCAAATATGATAACCTAAATGACTTGACCCTAATTTTTAGGATATAAATAAGAACACTACACACACTTACAACACTAAAAATTATCATATAAACCACGCCCCCATCTTTTGCGGTCACCACATCTTTGTACTTTCTTCCTCATAACTCCAAATTATAAGCACATCTTATGTCGTTGTTGCATGGCTCAGAGCTCACCGGGATAAGTTTGTGCTTTTTTTTTTTTTTATTATTATTATTATTATTATTATTATTATTATTATTATTATTATTTAACGAAGTTGTTGCTGCTCTTCGTTTTAGCATCCCCATTTTTGAGATCCTCCCCGACAAGAATCGCAAGGTCATCTCAATTATTTTCAAAAATATGGGAAAACGCGGCACAAGGTACCCTCCTCGTGCCGTCCAATGGCGTTTTCTGGGACCATCTCGGCTGGTCATGACGGCTCAGCACTCGAAAACGCGAGGGCCGTTACCCTCATCGCACCGTCACGTTGCGTTTTGGGAGAAAACGCGACTCAAAACGCATGGTACCTAGCCCTCTTAGGCCAAGGCTATTGGCACGGGTGTCACTTCAAGATGCACTATCGATTGATGAATGGATTTGATTAGATGGGACCAAGTTATTTTAAATTTTTTACAATAATGTTTTAGGATGTCGGTTAAAATTAGACTACTCGATATGCCCCCTCCCCGTACACATTTTTTTTGTGTAGTTTGATCGCCTAGGCGACTCACCTTGTGCATTTGGTTTGTGTGTATTTTTTTATTAATTTTTGTGGGGTATGTTTTTTGTTGTGACTAGAGTCGTTTTACTACAGGTTTATGATCATGTATTTAGTATAAGAAAGATAATTTAATGTGGCACTAAATTGGCATGATGTTTTGGTATCCTTTAGGCTACTCGCAGTCGAAGGTCACCCAAGGTCGGTCGACCGATTATTGCATCGGTCATCCCCATTGTGGGCTAAATGATAATATCGGTTGAGGGTTGGGATTTTGGAGAAATCGGTCTACACAACAACCGATTTTAAACACAAACAAAAATAAAAAAAATTGTACCGTTTGATATTAAAAAAAAAAAAAAAAAAAAAAAAAAAAAAAAAAAAAAAACCTCCCACATAAAAAAACCGACGATCCTAACAAACCCAAAATGCCCCAAATTTGAATTTATCAGCGGAAAACACCTTTAAATTAACCGGCGTAACACCACCACAAAATCGGGGTATTTGCTTTCGTCCACCCGCTTTTGAATATCCAACACGGCTACCACAACCGAATCAAAATCGTAACCTGTTTAGCCTTAATCGTCCATTTATCCCGCCGTATCGTCCAAATAAGGATTTTCTCCAAGAACCAAGTGGGTCGTCGTATCATCCTAATATGGATTTCTCGCAGTCTTCCAAACCGTATCAAGATTATTCCCCGCTTCGTAGTGCTAATCTTGAAATGTATTTGGAGGATTATATGGCAGACTATCCAACCCAACAATACTCGACCCAAAACTATCCGAGTCAAGATGCTTCGATGGGCCAAGGTTCGGGTCACGGTTCGTACCACGGTTCCATGCCTGTTGAAGACGATGACAATGTCGAAGAGACGTCACCCGTCAAATCAAAGGGTTCTACAACTACCTCGGGGTCAACTGTAACACCCCCTAAATTATAATTGAACAGCGGAAGACTAATCGGGGTATTACGGGGAGGATCTTTGTCATAATAATAGAAAATGGCTCGAATGAGGCGTTTTAAAAGTACTTGTTATTCAAATCAAAGTTGAAGTACAAAAAGTGAAAATTATCAAAGTTAAAACATCCCATAAAAGGGTGTAGTATTTTTGAGAATGAATGACATATTTTATTTTACACCACATTTAAAACCCTGAGTTTATTGCCCGCTCCGTGCCTTGTCTGCTCCGCTAATTACCTGAGATAAACATGCTAAAAGTCAACAAAATTGTTGAGTGAAGTTATAGAGTTTGTAATAATAATGAGTTTGAGAGAACACAAGTAGTGATTGCCTGTGAATTACAATCATGTTTAAAATGGTGATATTGCAGTTGTACATATTGTCCTAAGTCTCATGACACGCAAACGTTAACAGTGTAGCAACCAGTGTGGGGCCCTCGAGTAATAGGTGATTTTGACATTTTCCTATTTCTTTCAAATATAGTGGATTGCGACTAATCCGGCTAGTAACTAAGACTATCCATCTGGCATTAGTGGAATAGGCAGTCAGCCTCCAATAGATCTGTTATCCCTAAATCAATCCTATCATACACAACTACAATCAATAAGAATCAAAGAGAGAAGTGAGGCTTTGGAATTCTAGTGAGAGAAACTAGAGAGAGAAATATTATTAGCACACACACACTTAACTCTAAGCAATCCATAAAGCACCCACCTCTACAAGTGAGAGAGGTGGTGCTATTTATGCTATTTATACTATTACACTAATGGAAGGCTTATGGGCTTTTATGGATCACCTCTTAACCTATTAGATTAGGATAAAAGCCTATTGACTATTCTAACTTAATTACACAACGACACATTACAAAAATATAATAATGACAAATGACCATCACTTTTTATAATAGCTGTTGGGAATTATGATGCGTATCAAGAGCAGACAACTTAGGTCTGGTAGTTTACTAAGTTAGGTCTGTTTGTGATTTAGGTCTGGTAATGTAAAGTTAGGTCTGGTAGCACGTTTAAGTCTGGTTGACTTATAAAGTTAAGTCTGGTCGTGAAGATAGGAAAGTTTGTTAGAGTTATGTTAGGAAAAGATACAATGCGTGTATGTATCTTTATAGAAGATTTGTGTATATCTTCTGTGTCGTCTAGGGTTTCCTTGCGTTATAAAAGGATCCCTAAAGATTGTTAGTAAGTGTGTGTGAGTTGTACGAATTCTTAATAGTGAATATCAATATACGAAGTTAGTGATATCCCTGCTTGTGTTCTTAATTGTTCTTGTTAAGATTCCGCATTAACAATAACAATCACTTAGGGTTTCTCACTTAGATTGGTTCGGATTTATCCTAACCATCTACTAGGTATTCAAGACTACTTAGTGATCCATATACAATTTGTGGACCAACAAGTGGTATCAGAGCAAGGGAGAGACTCTGAATTCGAAGAACACTAAATCCCTAAAACCTAATTCTCACTCAAATCACCCTTCACAATGTCTGAACTCGATAAGCCTGAAACTTTCTCAATCCATAATAGTGAGGATGAGCAATCAAACCATGAAGATGAAGGAAAAACCAAAACCAGTAACTCCCAAACACAACAACAACCCATCCCTTCCACAACCACAATCTCAAACATAAAACTTCCACTACTGAAGAGAGAAGAGTATGATATATGGGCCATGGAGATGGAACATTATCTGGAATACATTGATAGTGATGTATGGAAGGTGATTCAAAAGGGAAATTCTAAGAAGAGAATTTCACAAGGGAATGATGGGCAGCTCAGAATAATGCCACCAGTATCTGCTGAAGAGATTAGGGCTGTGGAGAAGGAAAAGAAGGCCAGAACCTTGCTTCTTATGGATATTCCTAAGGAGCATCTACAAAGGTTTCATGGCATTCTTGATGCTAAGGAGATGTGGGAAGCTATCAAGAAACGATTTGGAGGTAATGCTAACTCCAAAAAGATGCAAAAGGCTGTTCTTAAACAGCAATTTGAAACATTCAGTGTTTCAAAGACTAAAGGTTTGGAGAAGGGCTATGACAGATTTCAACATCTGTTAACACAACTGGAAGTTCATGGTGCAGCAGTCTCAAATGAGGATGCAAATCACAAATTCCTCAGATCTTTACCATCAGAATGGGGCAATGTATCTGTGGCGATGAGGATTAAGGAGGAAGTAGATTCTATGACACCTGATGACCTATACAATAATCTTAGGATGTTTGAAAGGGACATCAGTAACACCACTCAGGCTTCAACCAGTTCATCAAATGTTGCTTTTGTGTCTCAAAACAAAAGCAGTACTTACAAGGTTAGATCTGGTGGTGTTAGGTCTGGTAACTATGAAACTCCTTCAAGTGAAAGGTCTGCTTCAAGTTTTACTGATGAGGTGATACATTCTTTCTTTGCCAATCAAACGGAAGATGAAAGCTTTATTAGTGAAGACCTTGAACAGATTAATGATGCTGAAGTTGAGGAGATGGATATAAAATGGCACATTGCCATGGTTGCTTTAAGGGTCAAACGATTTCAGAAGCAATATGGTAGGACTATCAACTTCAACAACAAATCACCAGTGGGATACACAAAGAGGACTGTTGAATGCTACAATTGTCATAAGAATGGGCATTTTTCAAGAGATTGTCCAGAGAAGAAGTCTGCTGATGAGAAAAGAGTTGAAGATGGGAAGATGGAAAAGAATCAGATGAGCCTGCTGACAATGGAAGCTGGAGGAGTCAATTGGGGTGAGCATCCAAGAGTAAATGAGGAGTCTGATCATGCTCTCATGGCCATTGGTAATGAGGTATCATTATGCTCTAAATTATGTACTGACTCATATAATCATGTTAAGGCTTTGTGTGATGAGCAGCAAGAACAAATAGGTGATCTAGAAGTAAATTTATTAGCACATAAAAATGCTGTAAAAACTTTAGAGGCACAAAAGGTCACCCTTCAAAACCAACATGCTGCTTTAAATGAAAAACTATACTTTCAAGCTAATAAGATATATGAACAAGATGAGAAGCTTAAAAGGTATAGACAATTAGGGCTTAAAATTCAGAAGGAGAGGGATGAGCTGAGAAAAAGGGTAGATCAATGGAACAATTCAAATAATAATCTGTTTAAGTGTTGGGATTCTCAAATTAAGTCAAATAAAAAATGTGGCTTAGGATATGAAGAAAATGAGAATATGGCTATATTTAAGAATAGAGAAGAGGACTATGCTGATAAACCTTTGTACAATAGGTTTGTTAAGACTGGTGACTTTAAGGGAGTACCACCACCTTTGAGTGATGACTATACTCCTCTTGAAAAAGAAGAGTTGGATGATTCACTCTTTGTGTATGGTAAGAAAGGTCCTCAAGTGCCTGAACCTACTACCTCAGAGGACAAATCCAGTAGATATTCTTCTTGTCAATCCAATGACTCTGAAGGATCTATTGATGGTTCCTCTGATCACTCTAAGCCTGAGTCAAACAATGAGGAAAAAGAGAATCCTGAACCTAAAGTTGTTAAGAAGTGTGAACCTGTTGTTACTAAACCTTTAGTGACTGAACAAAAGGATGAGACAGTTAAACCTAGTTGTGTCAATCACATAAAAACTCCTAGGGAATCTGTTAAATTGAATGAGTCACCTAGAAGCAATAGTGTTCACAGAGAAAGTAGGAGTAGTTACACTTATGCTCCTAAAAGATGCTTTGTGTGTGGAAGTTTGAGTCATTTAATAAGAGATTGTGACTTCCATGAAAAGAGAATGAAAAGAGAGGCTGAGCAAAAGAGAATGAATGTTAATAAGGTTCATGGTTCAAATAAACCAGTTTGGAACAATGCTAGTAGAGTTAACCATGCTAACCAGTTTGTCCCCAGACCTGTTCAACTAAATAACACTACCAGACCTAACTCTTTTGTTAATTCTGGTAGACCAAATTTTGGGTCTGGCTACAGAAACTTTAATGTGAATAGGCAAAATGTTAACTTTATGAGGCCTAAAGTGAATACTGGTTATGTTAACTCTGTGAGACCTAATGTGAACATTGGTTTTATAAGACCCAAGCAACCTTTTCAAAAACCTCAGGTGAATGAAAATTTTCAAAGAAATAATTTTTATAAGGCTCATTCACCTGTAAGGAGACAAAGAGATTCAAGTAGGGGATCTGCTGATAATTTCTCTGATTGCTGGACTTGGAATCCATTTAAAAATGAATTTACCTATAAGTCCAAACATGGTTTCACTGGAGCAAGTTCATACAAGACCTATAAGTATGTTGCTCCACAGAAAGGACTCAAGCCAACTCAGGCCTGGGTTGTTAAGAAAAACTGATCTTCTTTCTTAACTTTGTATAGTTTGTATATTTGTTTGTTCTTTATCTTGCTATTCTTCTTGGTTATTCTTATTTTCAGTACTTATTTTGTTTTCTATAGTATGTGTGTTTGGTATTTTGTGCTTAACTTGGTTTTGCAGTTGTTAGCTCTTTTCTATTTGCAAGTAATTCATATGTGGAAAATTAAAACATTAGAACCAAAGAGCTTTTTATTTAATAACAAGAAATTGCATTCTAGGATGCAAGTTACAAGGCTTCATAAGACAAAAGATTTAACCCAAACCAGCTAAACATCACCACCTACACTTTCTGCTTCCCTTTACCCATGAAGTCAGGAATGGTCTTCTTGGCTCCTCTGCCACCAAACTGATTCCATGCTTTTGGGCATGGAAGTGAAAGAATCACGCTGCTTGGTGGGGGACGTGGCACAGAACCACTACTCAGGGAAGGCACAATCTTCGAAGGAAAGGTCTCTTCATCATTCTTGGAGGGGTCTTCTTCTTTGGCACTTTTATCATCTACATCAGAAGGAGGAGTTGGTCTTGAAGTTTTTGGTGTTTCATTGTCTGGTTCCTTTTCAGACAGGTCATAAGCAGCTAGCCATTGTTTCAGAGTTGCTTCTCTCAATGTCTTGTTTCTTGTGATTGATGAATACCCTGGTGGGAAGTATCCACCCCATCCTCCTGAGGACGTATCAGAAGATGAGTCATTTAGATCCCAGGAATCGGATGAAATCTCTATGGTTTTTAAGTTGGATGGATCCATTATGCTTATAAGGTTTTATTCTGGTTTGTGATGGTATTTGTGATAAAACTATGGGTGGTTTTATAAGGAAAATCAAGGTTTAATGTCTTTTAATGCTTGGTTGGTGTATGAGTTAATACTTGCAGGGAAAGAGTTATTAATTGTGTTTTTGGAAAGTTGACCTTCGTTTTTATTTTGGTTAAGTATTTATTAGTAGTAAAAAAAAAAAAAAAAAAAAAAAAAGGGGGGATTTACACTTAAGGGGAGGTAATGTACATTTAAGGGGAGGCAAATGTACAAGTTTTAAATGTTTTTAAATCGGGTAACCTTAAGTGTTAAATCTGGTAGCTCATGTGTCTTGCAAAAATTGGTTATTGTCTCCTCTTTCTTGTTGTTTCAACTAATTCTTGCAGAAAAGAATGGAATGAGGTGTTGCAAAGCTTTGCATTCGCTATAATAAGTGTGTAAGTCCACTCACTTGGTTAGGTCTGGTGTAACACCTCAACCCGAAAAGGGTAAAGATGTCACGCAAATGGTTTCATATCAGATATAACAAAGCATACATTCAAAAGTAATACAAAGATTCTCAAGGGTTACAAAGGAATTACTGAAAATTACAAGGTTACAAAAGCGAATACAAATTCTAACAATAAAATAAATTCTAATTATTTCTAGGCCAAAATAATTGTCAAGTCTTCTAGGTCCAACAGTCTCTTCACTCATACCCATCTTCCATCTAAAAAAAAACCTGCCGCACACGAAAAGAAAACGTGCGGCTGAGCTTACAAAGCCCAGTGAACAGATATATAATAAACGGAAACGAAAGTAAACGGAAATAATCAGATGTAGCATAATGAACGAGATATACATAAGATACAAGAGTAAAGGTTTAGGATAGTCATCCACCACGAGCCCAGAAACAGATTATATCATATCATAACAGTGTAACCATAAATCTTCATAATCATATAGAGGGGAGACCTCTCAGATAATCAGATAATATGAGGGGTGTCCTCATTCTTCAAATGGAGTAGCTAGCTCCCAGATATATGTGAAAGGCGTGTATTGCACACAGCACCAGTCACCAGACAAGTCATATCATATCAGATTAAATCCACTAACCAGATCAGATCTAGGATTGCAATCCATACGCCCCCCAGAAACATATATAATCCATAGTCAAAGTAATGCGCATATCATAATCAGAATGGGGACGGTGTGAGGAATCACTCACCCACACATGAGTCATGCCAGTGGTGCATCACAGACACGGCCAGGTTACCTTCCTGGCTAGGTAACAGAAAAGTGGCTCGGGTATCAAACTAAGAGTCAGATATCATATCATAATCAGAGGTCATATATCAAAGGTCAAATCAGATGGTCCATAACAGATGGTTCAATATCAGAAGTTCATAATCAGACCAGCCAAAGTATCAGAAGGTCAAGTATCAGAAGGTCAAATATCCTAGGTCAAAATCTAAAAAGGGTCAATGTATCTGATGGTCAATTTTTCAAAAGGTTTTCTCTTAAGGTTCATTTAAAAACAATCCTTCAAAAATAGTTTTCATAAATGGTCTTTCAAATAGTTTTCATAAACAAACTTCAAAATAGTTTTCTTAAAGTCAATATATCATGCTTGAAAAACCCTTTCAAAATACTTTATATAAAACATTTCCATCTCATATCGAAAAGGTCTTCATATCATAGGTTCATAACAGAGGTCATATCAAATGGGATCAACAGAGAAGGTTCTAGCACAGGGAATCATAGCAATGGCATCGGTTCAGAACTAACGGATCAGAAATTGAAAGAGATCATGAGAAACCTTAAAAGAAAGGTCAGAATATCTGTACCTTATACCGCAAGTGAAAACACAACAGAAAAATATAAAGGTTGGAAGCAAACTCCATCTTCAGCGAATCTACACGAATTCATGATCATCTTATTAATAACTTATTTTAAGTCAGATTTCTCATTTTAGTCGGCTTTTCATTTTTAGTAACTTTCCTTTTATAGCAGCTTTCCAAAAATAGTAACTTTTAGTGCGACTTCCCAATTTAGTAAAATTTGGTTTAGGGTTCGGGATTATCAAGTAGGTTAAACGTACTCACACATAGTCAACACGACATTAACAAGACACACCCGATATAGGAACATGTATTAGGGCACCAATTTTCTTATTAAGCCTCCAGCTAATTATTGTATTGATAACTAATATTTTATTACAATGGTCATCTGCTATCTAATGTTTATAAGCTAGTACAACTTGCATGGCCATGTTCCATGTTGAAAATTAATACATGTATATATGACGTAAGTTTTAGGCTTTAATATGGTTAAACTGAATATACTATCTTAAGGCCACAAATATAACCATCATCTTCTTCCTAATCCTATAACCAAATCATTTTTTTTTTCAAGTCTGTTCGCTATCCTCATAACAAAATATAATATTTTAACTTCTCCCCATTATAAAGACAACCAAAATTTAACAAATCACAATATAGATACAAGATATGAAAGACAACATTTCAATAGATCGTTTAAACTTTAACGATCAGTAGTGACCAAAACTCAAAAGCATATTAGAACATAGCAAAAACATGATTTATTTATTTATTTGGTCAATAGCATATAAAGCACATATGCTCATTAAATTTCAATGATGAAATAGTTCAGCCATGCCTTACAAGATATATATATTGAAAAAGATTAAGTGAAATATAAAACGTATGTTATAAACACTTATAGGTACGTACAATGTTAGACTATTATAAGACACGTACTATTCGGCTCGTAATCGTGATTAGTGGCATTTTATATTGACTGCGTTTTTTTTTTTTTTTTTTTTTTTTTTCACTTAAATACTACTTCATCAAGATTATAAGTGCATGACCAAATATATTACTAATGATAGCCCTTTATATGCGACGTGTGACATATTATACTAGATGAACACGACTTTATCGATATGAAGATCAACCAATAAAACGTGGATGCGCATTCAAGAACATACCTTCCAGCCAAACGAGACAGTTCGAGATCGAAACGAACACTAGCATCAAACCCTGGCCGATGCACCACACTATATTTGACACAAATCTGGTCGAAACTAAAACATAAACACGGCCATGAACATCCAGTAGACACGAACCAGAAAACCCAGCAAGCAATAACCGATCGAGGCTTATTCGAATCTGAACCAAAACCTTCCTCAAATCTAATCGCCTCACGATCACTACCTTGCTACCACGATCACCACACCACGCTGCAACTAGCTAGGACCCTCGTACTTGGTCTTCTTGGTGAAAACGAGAGCAGCCGATTTAGAAGTAATATTTTAGGGTTTAATAATGTGTGTGTTTTGATATATACGGCTAGGGTTTTCTTTGAATAATTTATGGAGTAACTAATTAACAAATGAGCCGTGACTTTTTGGAGGATTGGACCTAATCTCACGCCAATATGGGTTGGCAAAACCAAAACTTAAATTTGTGATCTCTTTCCTTTTTAAAATTGTATTTATCCTTTATGTTTTTACTTTCAAATCGAAATAAGAAAATAAAAGTATTTTGGGTTCATGCAATTATTTTAAAGTGTTTTAATACTTTTTGGACCTTCAGAAATAATGTAATGTTGTCACAGAAATTAATTTGCTTCATATATAGTTCGTTTTCAGAAGTTTGTAATTAATTCAGAATTTTTATAAGTGATTTAATTATGTTTTATGGTTTCAGGGGTAATTTGGTCATTTCAGATTATATAAATTTTGGGGTTTTACAACTTCTTCCCCTCTAAGAGGAAAATTTCGTCCTCGAAATTTGAAGTCGCAAAGTTAGACGAAGTCGTAGCAAATCGTAAAAGATCGTCAAAACATTCTCACGCCCGAGGAGGCTCTTCCAAAAAGGATCTTCAACCAAATAGTTTCTCATGACTCGAATCAAAACGAAGTGGTTTCAAACTTCTCAGAAAGAGACAAAATAAGTTGATCTTCATCAAAAGGTCCATGCAATATAAAATGGACGATAGGTGCATATTCAGAAAGTTCATCTGGAATACAAATCAAGATTTCAAATCGAATCGACTGTATCACATTAGAGAGCTCTACAAAGAGTTCAAGATTTATAACGGAGGTCAACACAATGCAACAAGAGTCCAAACTCAATCAGATATCTAATGAACGAAAGCAAAGTATACGCATCGATATGATGAATCTAAAGTCTCACTAATCACAGATAATCCAACAGAGATCAAATTCTAACTTCTTTGGTACTCCCCAAGATATCCTATGCCCACAACAAGTGCACGTTATATGATGTAAGTATTATCACGTTGGCCAGACGTCATAATACTGGCATCATATAAATATGCCCTCATGATGGTCATACTTTATCTCAAATCGTAATCAAAACCACCTATCTTAATCCACCTAGTACTTCTACAGTCTCAGAGGTCAACAAAAACAATTGCCACAGTCAAGAGAGAAACCAAAACTATTCGCAAGAGTCTCAAAATCCCAGATTGCCTAGCAGAAGTGAGGTACGCCGTCACCAGTATCATATCTTCCACAACTCGCCAAAATCTCTCAAACAAAGCTATCACCGAACATACGAAAAATAAACACGAACTGAAATGCTTCTAGGAAACTTAAATCATCAAGGATCTTATTAATCTTCAAGAACTTCGGCCTTCATAAAATCTAATCTTCCAAACATGAAGGGTCTGTTTCCCGATCCCGCTCATTCAACACCTCCAATCTCTTCAAGTCCTGTTAGTCTGTCTTCGTCTGTCCATCACTCGGAAAGTGAAACCAAAATCGGAAATGTGTGTCTGGTTCGTCGAGCCTCCTGCATTTCTTCTTGGAATGTGATGGAGTAATGTGGATTTCTGGCACGATCTCTAAATCTCTTCCTCATCCAGTCTGCTTCCGCTCTCAATTCATCTTAGTACAACCAAGATGAATAGGGAAGTGAAACTGTATGCCTTCATCAGCTCCAGGTTCGCCATCTTGACTAGAATTTCTTCTTCTGCATCGCCAACACTTCTGCCTTGTAAGGAATGTCTTCACTCTTCAGGGTAGTCTCCATTGTCGTCAACTCCAGGTCAGGCAAGGAACACCGTTCTCTTAACAAATATTCATCTCCCAGAATGCACAAATGATCGTCAAATTTCTAAGAATGTGCAAAGAAATGATTTTCATGCTCTTCCTCGTTTCTGAACGTACCATTAAGTCATACAATGACCATATGCCCAGTACTCATGAGAAAATATCATCTATCAAATTCACCAAGATCGTCAGAGCTTTAGCTAATACTATTAGCGTCATTAACCGTCATGGCAGTCGTTTACGAATACGGAAGGCGATTTCAAGAATAGTATCAATTCATCAGAAAGGAAACTTCGCGCTCTGAATTTAAACAAAACACATAGTCGTTCCAGGGTGGAGGAATATTGGCTTCTAATAGTAATACGGTTCAGCTTCCATACATATCTCCAGTTACCATCCTTCTTTATCGCGAACGAAACTAAAACATGCCCAGAAGATACACTTAAGTAAACTCACTTCCTGGTCTTCGGTTGCTGCTCTTCCCGGTTGCTCCAGTCAATTGGTATGATCCGAAAGACATCTTCGTTTAGTGACTAGAATCTCTCGGTATCATGTCAAATCTTACTTCATACTCCGGTGGAAAAACTTGACGTCCAACAGGGATTATGTTCAAGAAGTTCAGGGTGCCAAATAACGTTCAACACAAGGTTCATGTTCAGAAAACTCAAGGTGCCAACAGGCTTCTACGATGAGGTTTACTTATTGGTGTACGAAATGGTTTCTAAGAAAACTTCATACTGCGAAAGTAACACACGAGTCTCCGGAGTAAAAGCGAGATAGCAAAGGGCCTGACATTTGGTAATCGTAGTCGGAAGTTCAGAATTGTAGTAAACGCCAACGGTGAAACATAGAAGGTTAGCTGTCAATATTTGACTGATCATTCACAATTTCCTCGTCAGAATGAAATCGAAGTTAACTATTCAAAGAAAGACGGTTCGCAAATCAAAGCTATATCATTAGAAGTGAGGAAGAAAACATTCTTATACTCATGGTTACACACCGCAAGACTTCTCATAAGGACAGAGATGGGTAAAACGAAATCAATAGTGTTGGAAACTTCATAGATACTTATCAAATAGCAAAACATATCCAGTACGTCATCACCATAGAGGTTCTCGGAATGCCTGAAGAGGCGTCAAAGTGATTAACAAAAGAATCAGAGTGAAATGCGGGTCATTATCAAAATGATTAACAAAAGGGATTTGAAGATAAGGATCAAATAGTGTCAGGCCATTATTATGAAATTCTCAATGCCTTCAAGATTTAATCAGGTTCAAAACTTAGGTGGTGCGAAGCATAAGTTTTCACTTTCCAGGAGTGGTATCAACATGATCTAACCAAAAGCAAGGCACGAATCAGAGTGATACGGAAGCAATGATGCTTAAACAAATGCCTTATAGTCTACCCATTCCTCACTGGTCAAAACTTAGGTTCCTATGGGAAATCCTAAAGCAATTTTCAAAGGTTGACTTACGAGTGCCTACAGGGAAAGCTTAGTGGTCCTAACTTACACAGGTCAAGGGTAAATGTATTACGAAATCGCAGCCTGTCTCTCTGATACCATAATTGTAACACCTCAACCCGAAAAGGGTAAAGATGTCACGCAAATGGTTTCATATCAGATATAACAAAGCATACATTCAAAAGTAATACAAAGATTCTCAAGGGTTACAAAGGAATTACTGAAAATTACAAGGTTACAAAAGCGAATACAAATTCTAACAATAAAATAAATTCTAATCATTTCTAGGCCAAAATAATTGTCAAGTCTTCTAGGTCCAACAGTCTCTTCACTCATACCCATCTTCCATCTAAAAAAAAACCTGCCGCACACGAAAAGAAAACGTGCGGCTGAGCTTACAAAGCCCAGTGAACAGATATATAATAAACGGAAACGAAAGTAAACGGAAATAATCAGATGTAGCATAATGAACGAGATATACATAAGATACAAGAGTAAAGGTTTAGGATAGTCATCCACCACGAGCCCAGAAACAGATTATATCATATCATAACAGTGTAACCATAAATCTTCATAATCATATAGAGGGGAGACCTCTCAGATAATCAGATAATATGAGGGGTGTCCTCATTCTTCAAATGGAGTAGCTAGCTCCCAGATATATGTGAAAGGCGTGTATTGCACACAGCACCAGTCACCAGACAAGTCATATCATATCAGATTAAATCCACTAACCAGATCAGATCTAGGATTGCAATCCATACGCCCCCCAGAAACATATATAATCCATAGTCAAAGTAATGCGCATATCATAATCAGAATGGGGACGGTGTGAGGAATCACTCACCCACACATGAGTCATGCCAGTGGTGCATCACAGACACGGCCAGGTTACCTTCCTGGCTAGGTAACAGAAAAGTGGCTCGGGTATCAAACTAAGAGTCAGATATCATATCATAATCAGAGGTCATATATCAAAGGTCAAATCAGATGGTCCATAACAGATGGTTCAATATCAGAAGTTCATAATCAGACCAGCCAAAGTATCAGAAGGTCAAGTATCAGAAGGTCAAATATCCTAGGTCAAAATCTAAAAAGGGTCAATGTATCTGATGGTCAATTTTTCAAAAGGTTTTCTCTTAAGGTTCATTTAAAAACAATCCTTCAAAAATAGTTTTCATAAATGGTCTTTCAAATAGTTTTCATAAACAAACTTCAAAATAGTTTTCTTAAAGTCAATATATCATGCTTGAAAAACCCTTTCAAAATACTTTATATAAAACATTTCCATCTCATATCGAAAAGGTCTTCATATCATAGGTTCATAACAGAGGTCATATCAAATGGGATCAACAGAGAAGGTTCTAGCACAGGGAATCATAGCAATGGCATCGGTTCAGAACTAACGGATCAGAAATTGAAAGAGATCATGAGAAACCTTAAAAGAAAGGTCAGAATATCTGTACCTTATACCGCAAGTGAAAACACAACAGAAAAATATAAAGGTTGGAAGCAAACTCCATCTTCAGCGAATCTACACGAATTCATGATCGTCTTATTAATAACTTATTTTAAGTCAGATTTCTCATTTTAGTCGGCTTTTCATTTTTAGTAACTTTCCTTTTATAGCAGCTTTCCAAAAATAGTAACTTTTAGTGCGACTTCCCAATTTAGTAAAATTTGGTTTAGGGTTCGGGATTATCAAGTAGGTTAAACGTACTCACACATAGTCAACACGACATTAACAAGACACACCCGATATAGGAACATGTATTAGGGCACCAATTTTCTTATTAAGCCTCCAGCTAATTATTGTATTGATAACTAATATTTTATTACAATGGTCATCTGCTATCTAATGTTTATAAGCTAGTACAACTTGCATGGCCATGTTCCATGTTGAAAATTAATACATGTATATATGACGTAAGTTTTAGGCTTTAATATGGTTAAACTGAATATACTATCTTAAGGCCACAAATATAACCATCATCTTCTTCCTAATCCTATAACCAAATCATTTTTTTTTTCAAGTCTGTTCGCTATCCTCATAACAAAATATAATATTTTAACTTCTCCCCATTATAAAGACAACCAAAATTTAACAAATCACAATATAGATACAAGATATGAAAGACAACATTTCAATAGATCGTTTAAACTTTAACGATCAGTAGTGACCAAAACTCAAAAGCATATTAGAACATAGCAAAAACATGATTTTTTTATTTATTTGGTCAATAGCATATAAAGCACATATGCTCATTAAATTTCAATGATGAAATAGTTCAGCCATGCCTTACAAGATATATATATTGAAAAAGATTAAGTGAAATATAAAACGTATGTTATAAACACTTATAGGTACGTACAATGTTAGACTATTATAAGACACGTACTATTCGGCTCGTAATCGTGATTAGTGGCATTTTATATTGACTGCGTTTTTTTTTTTTTTTTTTTTTTTTTTTTTTTTCACTTAAATACTACTTCATCAAGATTATAAGTGCATGACCAAATATATTACTAATGATAGCCCTTTATATGCGACGTGTGACATATTATACTAGATGAACACGACTTTATCGATATGAAGATCAACCAATAAAACATGGATGCGCATTCAAGAACATACCTTCCAGCCAAACGAGACAGTTCGAGATCGAAACGAACACTAGCATCAAAACCTGGCCGATGCACCACACTATATTTGACACAAATCTGGTCGAAACTAAAACATAAACACGGCCATGAACATCCAGTAGACACGAACCAGAAAACCCAGCAAGCAATAACCGATCGAGGCTTATTCGAATCTGAACCAAAACCTTCCTCAAATCTAATCGCCTCACGATCACTACCTTGCTACCACGATCACCACACCACGCTGCAACTAGCTAGGACCCTCGTACTTGGTCTTCTTGGTGAAAACGAGAGCAGCCGATTTAGAAGTAATATTTTAGGGTTTAATAATGTGTGTGTTTTGATATATACGGCTAGGGTTTTCTTTGAATAATTTATGGAGTAACTAATTAACAAATGAGCCGTGACTTTTTGGAGGATTGGACCTAATCTCACGCCAATATGGGTTGGCAAAACCAAAACTTAAATTTGTGATCTCTTTCCTTTTTAAAATTGTATTTATCCTTTATGTTTTTACTTTCAAATCGAAATAAGAAAATAAAAGTATTTTGGGTTCATGCAATTATTTTAAAGTGTTTTAATACTTTTTGGACCTTCAGAAATAATGTAATGTTGTCACAGAAATTAATTTGCTTCATATATAGTTCGTTTTCAGAAGTTTGTAATTAATTCAGAATTTTTATAAGTGATTTAATTATGTTTTATGGTTTCAGGGGTAATTTGGTCATTTCAGATTATATAAATTTTGGGGTTTTACATCTGGTAAGTTTATGATTCGGCCTGGTTGACTTTTTAGGTCGGGTAGTGTTAATTTTATGACCGTTAGATCTGGTCAGAGTAAATAAAGATTTTACTAATATATTACCGTTGCACTATTTTCGGTAAAACAAGATATTTATGAAGTATATAAGCTTAAAATTTGATATTATTTATCTTCTTTTATTCTTTATTTGCTTCCAAATTTAAATCATCTTTATTTCTCACGACTCTGTTTCTACACAAATATTTTTCAAAACCCTACCTCTCTTGTCAACCAGACCTAAATCATTAACTTATCCATGGCTAATCTCAAGTTTGTGGACAAGCATAATCAAGTTGGTTTCTTGAAGAAGCCAGATCAAAGTGCAGGTTTTGAGCAGATTGTGGATTTTCTAAAAGGTTCTTATATTTGTTATTCATTAACTCATAATCCTACTATTTATCAGTCCCTTGTCAAGCAGTTCTGGAGGTCGGTTACCTCTGAGACTCTTGATGATGGGACACCATGTTTAAGGGAAATCATAGATAAACATGGTTTTACCATTACTGAAGCATCGATTAGGGGAAGTCTCCAATTAGATGATGCTTTAGGAGAATTTGATTTGTCTAGTGAGGATATTTTGGAGGGTTTGAATAGCATTGGATACCCCACAGATGGAAGTTTTACCTTTTGGAAAAGTCATTTTTCACCTCAGTGGAGGTTTTTAGTACATCATTTACTTCAGAGCTTAAGTCCCAAGAGTGGTGGATGGGATCAATTTGGAAGCAGAATTGCTTCTGCATTGGTCTGTTTATCATTTGGAAGGAAATTTAACTTTTCAAAATTAATTTTTGAAGGAATGGTGAAAAATGCTAAGAACCCAAAATTTTTAATGTATCCAAGATTTTTGCAAATAATCTTGAATTTTGAAACTAGGGATAAAGTGCCTTACATCAGTGTGGCCTTTACTTCCAAACTTTTTGCAAATCTAAAAAGGAGTTTTCAAGGGACAGACAAACCTTTGCTTGCTGCTATGCTTGGTAATAACAATGCAGGTACTTCTGGAGCTGCACAAGTGAACCCTGATGAAGCTCAAGACCAAGCATCATCTAGGTCTGCTACACCTAGGTCTTCTTCAATTCCATCACCTCAACCAGGTCTCTCACCATCAGTTGAAAGATCATCTACACCTATCCAACAATCTTCACCTCCACAACCAAATGTTCCAAGTCCTGAAAGGGAGGAGGCACATGATCCCATAACTGTGGAAAATCTTCTTATCATTGTTCCTCAACTACAAAAGAAGATTGACATTTTGGAAAAGGCTAATGAGGCACTTAGAAAAGCTTATGTGACTTTGGTGAAGAAAGTAAAGAAAATGGGAGTAGCAATGAAGAAAAAGGGTGTCTCTTTTGATGATGAGGAAGATGAAGCTGAAAATTCTTCCAAACAGGGGAGGAATTTGGAGTAAGAACAAGAAAATATTCTTCAAACACCAGTTCAAGAACCACTTGTTCAAGATAATGTCACCACAATTAGTCCAGAGACACTGGAAGTTGCAGAGACTTTGGCTCAATCAATGGGCAAAATCAAACAGGATAGGAAAAGAAGAAGGTTAATTTTGTCTGTTGAGGAAGAGGTTGAAAAGTTTGGGACTATATCTGATGAAAAATCTGGTGAAAAGTCTGGTGAAGAAAAGTCTGGTAATGAAGAAACTTCATTGCCAAAGAAGTCTAAAAGAAAAACAAGAGAAGAACTTGCATCTGAGGCTGAAATTGAGAGGATTAAGGCTCAAGATATTGCTGATGAAGAAAGACAAAAGATGTTAGATGCAGTCTATGAAAGACAATTGGCTGAAGAATCTGATGATTTTACAAAACTGCTCAATGTTGATGATGAAGTGAGAGCAAAGTATGAAGAGCTGCTAACTATTGAAGGTTTAACTGCTGATGAACGAGCCAAACAGTTAGCTGACTTCATTAATGCAAGGAGTAATGATGATACATTGGGTGGATTCTTGGAAAAGTTCAAGCTTCAAAAGAAATCAAAGATTCCTAAGAAGATGTCTATGGCAGAAAAGAAGTATGATATGAAGATGTATCTTAAGAATCAAATGCATCTTTCTTTGGAACAGATGAAAAAGAAGTCATATGAAGAAATTCAAGTAGCATATCTCAAGGCATTTGAGAGAGATCAAGGTTACAAAGCTACTGATTATGATGATGTGCAGAAATATTGCTTTCAAGGTAGAAAGGCTAAAGAGACTGAACTAGTCATTGAACCTGATAAAGTGATTGATACACAACCTGAAGCTGGTAAGTCAACAGAAGAAGTGCAAGATGAAGTAATTAAGCCTATTGTGTTTCAAAGAATAAAAGGTTTGGAAAGGAAGAGTAAATCCAAGAAAGTAGTTGTTGAAGAAGAATTAGATGAAGAACCTTCATCTGAGGGAGCCACAATAGGGACTATTGAAAGCACTAAGGAACCTACTAAGGTTGTCAAGTATCAACTTATCATGACTGGTGGAAGGGCTGCATATCAAATAATAAGGGAAGATAATTCTAACATTGTTTATATGAATTTTGCTGGCATTTTGATTGATGTGAATAGGGAGGATCTTCAAGAACTTTATCAGTTGGTGAATATTAAATATGGAGATCATCCACCTGAAGATGAATTTGAAAGAGTCTTTTGGGGAAATTTGAAGGTGATGTTTGAGCCACCAACTGAGTCTGATATAGTGTGGAAACTTCCTGAGGAACATAACATTGTCAGCTGGAGATATTTTCATACCTGCAAGGTACATTGTGTTTCATTAAAGAATGTTGATATTTATATGCTTGCAGAGGTGGAATATCCTTTATCATCAAGTGTTTGCAAGGAAATGATGAGCAAAAAGTTGTATGCTAGTAAAAAGGATGAAGGATATGAGATGTTATTGGATTTGATTAAGAAGCAGTCTTTGAAGGATGTAGCCTAAGGGTGTTTGAAAGAATTTTCACAAGTTGTTAAGTGAGACTATTGGAACTTCTCACTTGGTGGAGGTGCTTTGCACTAACACATCAAAAGGTTATCAGTCCACCTTGTCTCATCAACATAAGGACTGGCTAATCCTGAGCAAACGGCTAACAGGTAAAGATTGCTCAAATCCGTTTATGGCTGACAATTTGCCAAAAATTGTATGGTATTCAACTCACCATAACTAAGATAAGTGAAGAGTTGGCTAGCCCACAAGGTTATGGCTTGTGGTAAAGGCTGTGGAAAACCATAAATGGTAATCAATTCACCATGATGAGGTGCTTTTCCATCAAAGAATTGACTAGTCCAGAAGCAAACGGCTTTTGGTAAAGACTTAACAAATCCGTTGATAAGCTGATGATTTGCTTAAAATCATATGGTTATCAGTGTACCATGGTCTTACACACCAAAACATTTGGCTACTCCAGTAGTAATGGCTATTGGTAAAGAGACATCAAATCCATTAAATTTCAATGATTCACCTCTCACAGGTGTTAACACACCTGGAAGTGATGAGAATAGATATGAAACTTAATATGAATTGATGTACATATAGTCAATGTTGCTGCAAAGACCATATCAGAAGAGCTTATCAAGATTCAAGCTGCTAGAAAGGAACAAGACCTAAATACATTTCAAAGTGTTCAAGATTCAATCCTCAGAAGGCTAAATCAGAAGAACTTGAAGTTCATGAAGCATGAAGATCAAGTTAGGGGAGGATTGTTGGGAATTATGATGCGTATCAAGAGCAGACAACTTAGGTCTGGTAGTTTACTAAGTTAGGTCTGTTTGTGATTTAGGTCTGGTAATGTAAAGTTAGGTCTGGTAGCACGTTTAAGTCTGGTTGACTTATAAAGTTAAGTCTGGTCGTGAAGATAGGAAAGTTTGTTAGAGTTATGTTAGGAAAAGATACAATGCGTGTATGTATCTTTATAGAAGATTTGTGTATATCTTCTGTGTCGTCTAGGGTTTCCTTGCGTTATAAAAGGATCCCTAAAGATTGTTAGTAAGTGTGTGTGAGTTGTACGAATTCTTAATAGTGAATATCAATATACGAAGTTAGTGATATCCCTGCTTGTGTTCTTAATTGTTCTTGTTAAGATTCCGCATTAACAATAACAATCACTTAGGGTTTCTCACTTAGATTGGTTCGGATTTATCCTAACCATCTACTAGGTATTCAAGACTACTTAGTGATCCATATACAATTTGTGGACCAACAATAGCTAACAATCTCCCCCTAAGGGATGGTCATTCAAATGACGCTCTGCGTGATTAGGTCTTTAGTCTTCATTGTCTTGAGCTTTGTGTGTCATTGTAGAATAGTCTTGGTTCTATGTTCCTTCATGCTTTGTGATCTTCAAAATAATCGTCTTTTGGTCCTTCTTGCCTTTGATCAACATCTTCTGTACATTTGCGTCGTATCCTCCATCATACTCATACTTCTTGAACTTCATACTTATGTCATCCTTTCTTGATACATGAACTTGTTCTTGACATCTTGATTAGCTTTTTGACGTTGTCTTGACACTTTGTCTTTAACTTGATCTTCTTTGTCTTGAACTTTTTTACTTGAGTTTTGTTGAGGATGATCTTCATAAATATGAGCATGTGGAGGTGAAGATGTTTGATGTATCAGATGATGGTGTCCGATATTTCTCCAGGGGACTTTCTTCAGTAACTGCTACATGTTAAATGAACTCACCAATCGATCATGGTGGTCTTTTCTTAGAGAATTGACCACTACGATTGTTTTACAGATGAATGTCTTGATTCCATTCACCTTGGTCGGGAAAATCAGCCGTCCAAATCCCGTTAGGGACAATTATCACTACTATGGATAAATCCAAGTAGAGACGCACGTCATAAGAACTCAATTCGTGAAAGGAATCTCCTTGGCGGGATTTCCAGCACTTACAGGCTTAGACTTCGAGAGAATCAATAGCATATTGTGAAAACCCTCTCTAATCCTTACAAAGGTTGTTCCTGAATTAGATGCCCTCAAGAAGGCTTACAACAGATATACCGAAGTATACCCACAATCTAGGTGAGCCGCTGAAGTATACCAAAGTATCACTCCACGACTGTAGACCGTTTTGAAACACGTAACCATCATGATATAAGGCAAGATCTACGGATCTCATTAAGACTCTTGTACACCTTGTGTCCTTTTTGGTGAACACAGGTGTATTATATTGAAAGTGTTCCTAAGAGATCTTTGATGAATCTCATGGCTCTAGACTCGATAATGTGCGTTTTGGTTTTAGTAGTCGGAGGCATGGAGCAGAGTGCCACCTTTTCAATATCAGCACATCTCGGAACGAGAGGCCGATAGATTATGCAGTGTTCTCCGTGAGAAATGAAACAAATATCTTTTAAGAGATATCTGAGTGGCTAGGAGGGGTGGTTCAGCGCGTCACTGGGTCCATGACGTCTTGTCTTCAATATCAGTATCAACTTTGTGATTACCGATAGCAGATGTATTGACCCGGTTTCTGCCCTAAGTTTTCATGGAGGGCTATTTTTTTTCACCCTTTCATAAACTTTTCTTTTTCATTCTTCAACCCCTTCTTTCTCCTTTCTCATTTACTCCTTTTTTAAATCTTACCTAAGGACTTCTAATTCTAATCTATTGGAATTGTCCTTGGGTAGATCCCTCCGGCTCTGGCGGATCATAGGACATAAACCTAACTATAATCACCTTATTACTCCATGATTATCCTAGATTTGTTGATCACATGCCATAAAACCTTTTGTTAAAATATATCAAAGTGTTTATGAATAAAACACATTTTGTTAACACTTCGAGAGTTTTGCATTTACTGAAGTACTCCCCCTACACATGTGCTAATGTATTTTTTAGATAAGTTTGCACATGGTGGGTAGAGTTCGCCCATTTTGAATTGATCGACTTTCAATGAACATGACCATTGCGAGACACGTTTACATCACTAGATGAACTAGCTTGAAATTATTACCCGTCCCGGTCATATTCAAAGTAATCTCTTGAATTGGTACATTCTACTCTGACAAGTCCTTTGCGAGACAAGTTTAAATCACTGGATGAACCATCTTGAAATTATTACCCGTTCCGGACAAGTCTTTTTGATTACTGACATTTAGTTTTCGTCAATTTGAGGGTTCATATCCGAGTCTTTTTGGAGAGCTCTTATTGAGATTCAACCCACGATCCTTTATATATTTTTTTATCACATTTTAATCACGTCTTCTCCCCCTCAAAAAATAGCATGTCGTGATATTTTTTATATCAACTGATTAAAATGAAAGCTTTTTGGAGAGATAGACGGATTTGAGCATGAAATTGAAACATTTTTCTTTTTCAATTTTATACTCCCCCTTGAATAAAGTATACTTTTAAACATTTGAGTTTAAAATCAATTTTAAGGGTATAGAGGGAGTTCTCTTGAGCACAGAATTTTGAGAAAGATTTTGAAAAATCTTTTTGAAAAATTTTGATCATGTGCTCAAGAATTCTTTGTTTTGTCATTGAAAACACGAGTCCTGATCTGATATAACCAGAAGTCATCATTTAATTGCGGGTTTCGTACTAAATTATACAAAAGCCATAGTGAAGAAATTTTGAGAAACGACATGTTTTAGAGAAACGACATGTTTTAGAAAATATTTAAATGAACTCTCGCTCAAGCATCTGTACATGTCCGTATCATTGTTGAATGACATTTCTAGATACATACAGAATATCGATTATAGGAGAGACATGTCGTGAGAAGAATACCTTTGGTTTTTATGATTTTATATTGTTTTTGTATTTTTGAAAATTTTCTATTTTTATATTTTGTTTTTGTTGGTTTTTCAAATTTTGTATTTTGTTTTTCAAAAATATTTACATGCGAAGCTTTTTGAGATAAAATTCAAGAAGATTCGAGAAGACTTTCTAGCTCCTGGGGAGTTAGGCTTCGCATGCCAATTCGTCGAACTAAATCGTCAAACCTTTCTTTTGGAAGGGCTTTAGTAAATAGATCGGCGAGTTGGTATTTCAGTCTTCACGAAAAATAATTCAACAGTACCCTCTTCTACGTGTTCCTTGATGAAGTGATAGCGGACTCTAATATGCTTGGTCTTCGAGTGTTGTACTAGATTGCACGAGATGGCTATGACACTTTTCGAATCACAATATAAAGGTATGCGGTCGAAAGTCAAGCCATAATCTGTGAGTTGTGTCCTCATCCATAGAACTTGGGCACAACACACAGATAGAGACACATACTCGGCTTCTGCGGTTGATAGTGCCGTACAATCTTGTTTCCTTGATGACCAGCCTACTAGCTTTTCACCCAAAAATTGTGCTCCACCTGATGTACTTTTTGCTATAACTTGGCAACCTGCATGGTCCGCATCTGAAAATGCTATTAGTTTAAATTTGGAATCCTTCGGATACCAAAGTCCCATGTTAATGGTTATTCGAAGATACCGAAAGATCCGTTTAACCTCTTGGAGGTGAAGTTCGGTAGGTCTTGCCTGAAACTGTGCTAATAAGCAAACAGCAAAATGAATATCGGGTCGACTAGCAGTAAGATACATGAGAGAACCAATCATGCTCTGATATTTCTTTGGATCCATGGGTTTCCCAAATAAATCAGCACCTATTTTTGGTGAAGTGACCATTGGAGTACCAACAGAGTTACAATTTTCCATACCATGTTTTTTCAAAATCTCAATTGTATATTTAGCTTGATTTATAAAAGGGCCAATTCTACAAATAGCCCAGTAGCTTAAGGTGTTGGGCTTTTTTAGCCCCAAAAAAGTCGCTTTCTCAAAATAGCCCAAGAAATAAGCGACTAAATATGGGAGCGACACGTGGCGTGTACTTTTTGGCCCCTAGCGAAAAGTCGCTTAAAAAGTCAAAAAATTCGTTTAAAATCTAGCAAAAGTCGCTTAAAAAGTGACTTTTTGGCTGCAAAAAGACACAAATAGTAAGTCGCTTAATTGACAAAAAAGTTGCTTTAAGCGACTTTTTGCAAGTCGCTTATTTTTTGGGCTATTTTGAGAAAGCGACTTTTTTGGGGCAAAAAAAGCCCAACACCTTAAGCTACCGGGCTACTTGTATATTTGGCTTTCTATAAAAATACCACGAGGGGATTGATGTATTTTTAAACCAAGAAAGAATTTTAGTTCCCCCATCATGGACATTTCAAATTTGCTTTTCATGAGTTTTTCAAAATGTTTTGAATGTTTCGGATTAGTGGACCCAAAGATAATGTCGTCCACGTAAATCTGAACAATCAAAATGTCATCTTTGTATTTTCTAGTAAACAAGGTTGAATCAATTGTTCCTTTGGTGAAATTATTTTTGATCAGGAAAGATGATAGTTCGTCATACCACGATCTTAGAGCTTGTTTCAAACCATAGATGGCTTTCTTTAGCTTGTAGACGTAGTCTGGATGATCTTTGTCAACGAATCCATCAAGCTGACTCACATAGACTTCTTCTTTCAGAGTTCCATTCAAGAAAGCCGTCTTGATGTCCATCTGATAGACTGTGATGTTCTTGTGAGCTGCATAGGCTAAGAAAATCCGGACTGCCTCAACTATTGCTACTGGCGCGAATGACTCTTCGAAATCTATCCCTTCTTCCTGTCTAAATCCCTTAGCCACTAGATGAGCTTTCTTGCGAATGACAGTCATTTCTTCATCCTTCTTGTTCTTCCATAACCACTTTAGATCAATGACAAGTTTGTCAATTGGTCTTGGAACTAATTCCCAAGTGTCATGTAACTGGTATTGGAGAAGTTCTTCTTGCATCGCTTCAATCCATGCATTATCTGCCATTGCCTCCCGAATGTTTTTAGGTTCTTTCAGACTAACTGAGCAAACATAGTTGCACATGTCGGGATCGGTGGCGAGTTGTCTTCTCGTCTGAACTGGCCTTGAAGGTTCACCAATTACTTGTTCTATTGGATGGTCTTTTGTCCACTGTAATGTAGAAGGGTACCTTGTATTTGACGTATGCGTGTTAGATGGTTCTTATAACCTTGAAGATGATTCAGCAGAATCCATTGCAAATGGGTTTTCAAATGCTTCTTCTTCTAACACTGCATCATTTTGGTTTTGCTCTTCTTGAATTGGGGTATTGTGGTTTTGCTCATCAAATCTTGGTAGAACAATTTCAATTACTGGAGTTGCTGGAGTAGATGTTGATGACGTGGAGGGAGTTGGTGCGTCAGCTTCGATTGTTGTTGAAGCATCTTGCGGTGGTGTTGGTGGTTGATGTTGTTGAGCGGGTGCAGCGGAACGTTGTTGTGATGCATTTGTCGAAGTTCCACCATAGTATTCATCAAACATATACTCGAAGAAATTTTCCAGTTCTTGAGTTGTCGGTTTTTCATTGTTGGTTGATTGAGCTCCTTGGGGTACGAGTCTTGAACTAATATGTCCAGAAGTCTCAACGTTTGGTGCAGGTCCTAATTTGTTATGATTAGAAGCCATCGGGTTAAGCGCGGGTTCTAGAGCGAGTCTCTCAGAAGCCATTTGTGAAATTTCGTCAAACTTCACATTCATCGTCTCCATTATCCTTTTAGTCCTTCTATTATACACCCTGAATGCCCTCGAGTTTTCTGAGTAACCAATGAATATTCCAATATCACCCTTAGCTTTCAGCTTCCCCAGATCTTCTCTGTCGTTCGTTGGATAGCACAAAGCGCCAAATACATGAAGGTAAGAGATATCAGGTTTTCTGTTGTTCACTAGTTCATATGGGGTTTTATTGAATCTTGGATGGACTAGGGAACGGTTCTGAGTGAAACAAGCAGTGGCAACAACATCAGCCCATAAGAATAACGGTGCAGTAGAATAAATCAACATCGTGCGAGCAGCTTCCACAAGAGTTCAATTTCTTCTTTCAACTACCCCATTCTTCTGTGGAGTTCTAACAACCGATGTCTGGTGAGTGATTCCAGTATCTTCAAAGTAGGTTCTTAACTCCTGGTTAGTAAATTCTGTGCCATTGTCTGTTCTTACAATCCTTACTAGAACTTGAAGTAAGATTTGAATTCGCTTCAGAAAGGTGATGATGATGCTTGGTGCTTCGTCTTTTGACCTCAAAAACTTTACCCATGTATATCTTGAATAGTCATTGACGATAACAAGAATATACTTTTTCTCATTTATGCTTTTGATCCATGCTAAAGTATATATATAATATCAGATAGATATGCGTGATACGCGGGAAATGACAAATCAACCTTTTAGGAAAAAGGGTAACTTACAAAACCCGTGAATACGATATGTGTGATACCGGGCTAGTGATCACCCGGGTCGTGTCCCAGCGAGGTTGGAATCGAGGATATCGTGTAAGGTTTGGAATTAAAGTGCTTGAAGTGGATTTTGGATTTTTTGGTTTTTAATATTCTAATTGAGTGATGGAAAGTGAATAACCAAAGAAAATTAAACAAATAACGAAGTTACACTAAAAAACGCAAATCGGAAATCTAAAAACGAGCCTAAAAGTGAAATCTATAAAAATAAAACCTACAAGTTCAAATTTATTTTTCTTTAGTTCCAAATGATAAAAGAAAATTTAAAAAAAAAAGAATTATATTTTTTTGACTTTTATATTTTTTATTATGAATTAAAAACAGAATTTAAAAGAAAAATTAATTAAAAATACTAAATTAAAATGTAAAAATCTGAAAAATTCCAGGAAACTACTTAATGATAATCAGAATCTAAGAAAAATAAGAATGGGCCAACTGCTTATTCGGATAAGCAGTTATTAAGCAAAATGGGTGATAAGCTTACAATTGAAAAACAAGGTTAAATGAAAAATTGTGCAAGGGTTTACTGAACAAAGACCCTAGGGCAGTTGGTGATTGGTGTGTGTGTTGAGGCTTTGGTAGCTAGAGGTCCAGGGTTCGAATCCTGGCCTTAGCTTTTTGCTTGATTTATTATTATTTTTTTTATTTTTTTTGATTGAAACTCAATAAGCACAAACCAATAAACAAACTTTATAACTAAAACTATTTTTGAAAACCTTCAATAAGCTCACAAATAAGCCAATTAGGCTGATCAGTGCACTTTTCAAAGAAATAAGCTAAAACTAGGTTCTATTAGGCTGAATAAGCAAAAAATAAGCTAAAAAGGCAACTGAGATAAGCTAATGAACTAACAATAAGCTGAAGTGAAACATGAATAAGCTAAAAGAACCTACAATTAAGCACTGGACAATCACTAAATAACCAATAATCAACACTGATGCACAGAACAAGAACAGTCCAACAAGGCAACTTTGGGCTTATAAATAAGTACTTAAATGGTCACCACAGTGCACAAAAGCTGGCAATAATTAAAGTAGACCTAGCTAAGATGTCAGAAACCAAATTTCAGACCAAAATAAGCTTATTTGCTCCTTAAAAATAAGCTGAGAAGGGAGCTAATCTAGACAATCATACACTGATTTGATCAGTGTATACTTGTCTAAGTACAGACTTTTTAGCTTATCTTTAAGCTCAAATAAGCTAGAGATTGACCTGGATCTTTGGAATAAGCACATAAAACTATATAAGCTGCTTAATTGAGAAAGATCAAAATCTAAAAACTTCAAATAAGTATTTAATCTATTCAGTCTCAGCTATTAGGTCTGCTGATATGTGCAGACTTGCACAAAATGGCCAAAACACAAATGAAACCTATCCAACTCTTTAATGTGCACTTTAACCCCTATATTGAACCCAAAGATGCGAGAAATAAAGATCAATTAAGCTCAAGCTTGTGAGAAGCTTATATGAGCAGATCAGAAACTAGGATTTCACTAATCCACTCAAATCATCCAAATGCTTCAATTTAGCTAAAAACAACCTATAGACAGTTTCTATAAGCACAATTAAGTCAGCTTAAAGTATCTCAACATGCAAATGAACAGTGTCAAACCATTTTAACCCAGTTTGACTTCTGACCCAAACAACACTTATGAGGACTGTTTTTGAGATTTCCACAGAATAAGACCAAATTAAGCTAGTTTCTACCTTAATACTGATTTACTAAGTTACTTTTACCCTAATGAGCAATTTTCAAAAGCCAATAAGCACTCAAACAAGCTTAGCTTATTTTGACTGTTTTTTGGATTTTTAAGCTATTAAGGACAAATTTGAACTAAACCAACTACAACTAACAAATAGGCATCAAATAACATCAAATAAAGAAAATAAGGACATAAAAGATCAATAAGCACTTAATAAGCTAGTGAACAGTGAAATTAAAGAAAATACAAAGATTTTAGAAATTTCTTACTAAAGACCCTAGCTAAACAAGGGATCTCAATCAAGAGCAGCTACAAGCTCCTTGCTTGTGAACAAGCTAGGTAATAGTCCATCTTGCCCCTCCATTGCAGGCAACTTCCAATAGCTTTCCACAAATGCTTGGTTGACTTTCATTGACTTTTCTAGAAATCTTGGATTGTGACTGAGTAAACTTATCGCAAGCTCACTATAAGCTATGTTAAGCTTAAATGAGCTTATTCAACAATAAAAGAAGCTTTTGCAATATCAAATTAACTTAATACGATTTAACAGTGATACTTAAAACAGGAAATTTCATTAACTTAGGAAAATAGTACAATGTGAAATAATTAAAGACAAATGAGATTGAAATAAACTTAAATTGAGACTTGAAACTTAAATTTATACTTAATTAAACATTTTAACTACAATATGACTGAACTCAAAATCTACTTGCCAAATTTGGCTACAAAAGGGTCTATTTATACTAAAAATGAGGTGGGATCCTCTTTCTCTTGTCCTCTGAGTACTTCCTGACCATTGGATTGCCTTGAAATAATCCCAGCCATCAACTTCAGTTTTGGCGCCAAAAATAGGTAAGAGGGATACTAACTCTTGTACTGGTAACTTGAGGGAAAGAAGAAGCTTTTGAATGCTTTTTGGACTGGGTAGGTGGAGTGTAGTAGGAGGGTGAGGGGGAGGATTGGTTTTGTCAGGAATAAGCATGGTGGTGGTGGTGGTTTCTGGTTTTGGTACTTGGCGGAAAAGATGGTTTTGACCGAAGTCAAACCTGGGTTTAGTTATTATACGGGGTGGATTATTTCTTGGGTTTGGGCTTTAGATAGAGTTGGGCTAGGTAAAGATTAGGATTAGAAGCTGGGTTTATTTGTTTTGGGGATAAGGGTTAGTTTAGGATTAGGATTGGATTTAAGTTTTGAGTTTAGGGACCATTGTTGTAAAATCTGAAAGTTCAGGGACCACTTCTGAAAATTATGTCCAAGGATCACTTTTGACATTTGGAGAATAATTATGATCCAATTTGGTAAATTTCTTCCCCGGCCTTGGCTTTTTGAACTTTTTCCTCTTGCGTGCTCGGTTTTGTCCGTTTTTGCCCTGTTTTCAATCCTTTGTACCTGAAACACATAAAAACACAAACCAAGGATATATGCAGTATAATTTGGTATATTTGGTTGTTTTCAGTATTTTCATGGTCTAAAATGGGCATAAAATGATGAGTATTTACACACTCATCAATCCCCCACTATTGCTAGTCCCTAGCAATCCGATCATATAAAGTAATGAAAGGATCAAAAGAATACCAAGCATACCCCGTTTTGACTTTTTATTCAATGCGAGAAATTTAAACTTAGAACAAAATAGATAACATGCTTGATTTCCAAAAATGGTATCATGGAACGGGATTCACACAAAATGGGTGTCTCCAAGGAATTGTAATCGTCATCCTCTTTTTTATACTCCCAACTAAGCCTAAACTCAATGTGCAAATGTTTTTGTAAAATGCTAACACTACTTATACCAATAATCTATGTAAGCCAAGACTTAACTTTTCACTCCCATATTTATTAAAGTTAGGTGACTGTGCTTGATTTTCAAAATTTTGATCACAAAAATCGACGTTTTTATAAGATATTGACTAATACTAGTTGAAAGATAGATTTAAAATTTAAAACAAGCAAGTTTCAAAACTTTATTGCATTTTGCATTATCATTCCATTTTATTTTATTTTTTTTCTTTTCATTTTTTCATCATTTTTTTTTTACTTGTGCAACATAAACTAACGGAGTTTCACGGGAACCAAGACCTTACACCTTCCGGAATAAAGGATCCAAGGGCCGTTACAACGGAGAGTTCCAAGACTCTAAACATTCCTAAAATGAGGATCTAAGGGTGTTAGACCAAGACCTCACACATTCCTGAATTAGAGGTCCAAGGGCCGGTGTAAGAGGGTAGCCAAGACCTAAACGCCTTCCGGAAATAAGGATCCAAGGGCCGATCTTGAACCGTAGCTTTTTTAGCACATACATTTATTACTTAATTTTTGCAACTTTCAAGCAACGTCTCACTTTCATTTTGCATTATTATGACATATGCTTGTTCCGAAGTTTAAATAAAGCCTTGAACTAGTATTTTTCAAAATCATATAAAAAAATGATTTTGTGTGTTCAAATGTTTGAAAATAAGCACTTATTAAGTCAGATTAGTTATCTCCTGGGAAGAAAAGCCATAGATTACTTATATAAGCTCTAAAGAAAACCAACTATTCTACGCTTAGCATTTTCATTTGCACATATCATAAAAACTTAGCCTAATCGTTAAGGAAGCAGCCAGATCAACACTCTGGCAGAGTCGGGATTCCCTTTGTTCTAACCTAATCAAGACTAAACACTACTTTTTTATTGCAATTTCTTATCTAAAAATGAAAAAAAAATTAAAATTTTGGTCAAAAACGGGGGTACTAGGGACTAGAAGGTACACATGTGACAAAATTCGCGAGAATTCCCCCCCACACTTAGAATTGAATATTGCCCTCAATATTCAAAGTACCGGCTATTATGCCGACACTTAGAACGTTAAAAGGTAATACTAATAGCCAAGTGTGGAACAAAAATCTCTCTTTTTTCACAAAAAAGGATTAAAAAGATATCCCTAGATAATCGTTAGCAAAAGGATAGGATATTGGGCGGCTGGATTGAAAACAGGCGCGTCAATCAACACTATCCAAGGGAAACCTGAAAATCAGAGCAAACAACACAAAAGCCAAGCACAGTGGGATTCCCCTACACTTAGTTGTTAGAAAGTAGAAGGAAGTCAAAAACATGGGTTGTCACCCATGAAATGCTAATGTTTTTGTTAACCGAGTCACTAGCTTGACTCGACCCCGAATTCATTGGTCCATGGGGAAAGTTTGGAGATCCGGGACAACCATGGATGGTATGTCCCCTCCAAAATAATGCTTCAACCTATGACCGTTCACCTTGAAGTTTGGTCCGTCATTTTGAGATAACTCGACGGTACCATAAGGAAAAACTTTGGAAACGATGAATGGTCCGGTCCAACGTGTTTTAAGTTTTCCCGAGAATATCTTTAATCGAGAATTGAAAAGAAGGACTCGATCACCAACGTTAAAAACGCGGTTCTTGATTTTGGAGTCATGGATCTTCTTTGTCTTTTCTTTGTAGATCAAAGAGTTCTTGTAGGCTTGATCACGAAGTTCATTTAATTCATTGAGTTGAACGTTGCGGTGATCACCCACGGACTTTAGGTCGAAGTTTGCATGCTTCAAGGCCCAATAAGCTTTGTGCTCGAGCTCGATCAGTAGATGGCACGCCTTTCCGTACACAAGATTGTAAGGAGTACACCCGATGGGTGTTTTATAAGCTGTACGGAAGGCCCAAAGTGCATCATCTAATTTATCCGACCAAGATGCACGGTTTTCACCTACGGTCCTTTCCAAGATTCTTTTTAGACCACGGTTTGAAACTTCCACTTGTCCACTTGTTTGTGGGTGATACGAGGTAGAAAGACGGTGAGTAATACCGTACTTAAGCATGACCTTTGCAAATTGGTCATTGCAAAAGTGCGTACCGCGATCACTAATGATAGCACGGGGTGTTCCAAACCGAGAAAAGAGCGATTTCAAAAATTTACACACTACTCGGGCGTCGTTGGTGGGGAGTGCTTTCGCTTCAACCCATTTAGACAAATAATCGACGGCCACGAGTATATACTTGTTCCCTCGTGAAGACGGGAACGGGCCCATAAAGTCAATGCCCCAAACGTCAAAGATTTCACAAACTTGAACGACGTTTTGTGGCATTTCATCTTTTTGAGAGATCTTCCCGTGACGTTGACAAGAGTCACAAGATTTGACTAAGTCATGGGCAACACGGTAGATTGTGGGCCAATAGAAACCGGAATCAAACACCTTCTTGGCGGTGTAGTTCGGGCCATGATGTCCCCCGGTGGGTCCATTGTGGCAAGCCTTAAGAATATCAACGGCTTCTTGGCCGTGAACACACCGCCAGATGACTTGATCCGCACACACTTTAAACAAGTTGGGGTCGTCCCAAAAGTAATGCTTTATATCTTTGAAGAATTTGTTCTTTTGTTGGGATGACATCCCTTTAACCACAAAGTTACCCGCATCGTAATTTGCAAAATCGGCAAACCATGGGGTACTAGAATCACCACGAAAAGATACCACGTTAAGTGTCTCGAGAGGAAATGTTTCATTTATTTCCTTTTTCTCGAGCACACTTTGGTGAGGATTCTCTAATCGGGACAAATGATCAACAGCAAGGTTCTCCGCTCCTTTTTTATCACGGATGATGATATCAAATTCTTGCAGGAGGAGAACCCATCGGAGCAATCTCGGCTTTGCATCTTGTTTTGAAAAGAGATATTTAAGAGCCGAGTGATCCGTATACACTATGCTTTTTGACAAGATTAAGTATGGCCGAAACTTTTCGAAAGCATACACCACGGCTAATAATTCTTTTTCCATTGTGGTGTAATGAGCTTGAGCCTCGGTCATAGTTTTGCTAGCATAGTGTATAGGCTGAAAGTGTTTTGTTTTCCGTTGCCCCAAGACCGCACCTATGGCAAAATCACTAGCATCGCACATAAGCTCAAAAGGTAGGTCCCAATCGGGGGTAACTAAAATCAGTGCTTCAGTAAGCTTTTTCTTAAGAGTTTGAAAAGCTTCAATGCACTCTTTGGAGAAGATGAATGGAGTTTCCTTTTCAAGGAGACGGGTCATCGGCCGGGCGATTTTAGAAAAATCTTGAATGAATCTACGATAGAAACCGGCGTGACCAAGAAAACTCCGAATGCATTTGACAGTTGTGGGATGAGGAAGCTTAGCAATAACATCAACTTTAGCTTTATCGACCTCAATCCCACTCTTAGAAATCTTATGGCCAAGGACAATGCCTTCTTTGACCATAAAGTGACTTTTCTCCCAATTTAGACAAAGATTTGTGTCTTCACAACGTTTAAGCATTTTGTCCAAATGGGAGAGACATGTGGTGAAAGAATCCCCAAAGACCGAGAAATCATCCATAAAGACCTCCATAGTCTTTTCGATCATGTCATGAAAAATGGCCATCATGCACCTTTGGAACGTGCCCGGAGCATTACATAAGCCAAAAAGGCATGCGTCGGTAGGCATACGTTCCCTAAGGGCACGTGAATGTGGTCTTTTCTTGATCTTGCGGATCAATGAGAATTTGGAAGTAACCCGAGAAACCGTTGAGAAAACAATAGTACTCGTTTCCCGCTAGTCTTTCGAGCATTTGGTCCATGAATGGGAGAGGAAAGTGGTCTTTACGGGTGGCGTCATTTAATTTTCGGTAGTCAATGCATACACGCCATCCCGTCACCAATCGAGTAGGAATCAACTCGTTTTCATCATTTGCGACAACGGTAATGCCTCCCTTTTTAGGCACACAATGAACGGGGCTCACTGATTGCGTGGTTTTGTAACCTTACAACAGGTTTTACCTCTCGAGGGATCTCAAGAGGCTTACAACCCCACCAGGCAGTGTACCTGACCGATGTAGTATAGTGTAGTGGTAAGTACGGGGGATTGATCGTTCTCCACAGGGAATAGTGTTCGTTAGGTATGAAAGGCTACTCTAATTAGGTCTAAGGGTTGAGGAAGATTCTTTTTTTATGTTTTTATAATTTTATGAAAGCAAATAAAATCTCGGTTTTGAAGGAGTGGGCGGAATTAGTTGCTAGTCAACTAATCCAAAATTACTACGGATGCAAATAAAATAAATAACTGAAAATAAAATGTGGTGAGAAACTTATGTGTAGAGAAATGTGTTTACTTAGATTTCCTTACTCCCTAACTATCTTTTACCGGTTAATTAGTGTGTATTAGTCGCGTGGATGACGGGTGTATTCCTTAATACCATTCGTGGGGTGGCGTACTTACTTCCCCAACTCTACAAGCTCCTACTTCACTCCTATGTCGAGTCGGCTAGGAAGCTCCTAACATGGGATCACTAGAATTCGCTTGTGCATTAAATACAACCATAAAAACCTTTAGTACGCGTTTGGTTCATGTTTCTTAAGACGTTCAAGCAAGTTACCGAATAGGAAGTTAGCCAGTTTTCTTAAGCCTAACATAGATAAACAATCATCCAATACAACTAACAACACACTAACAACCAATAATCAATAGCTAGGTTTCATTAGATCTAAGCAAACACAAGATAAATTTAGCCTAACATGTTAAACAAAAGACAAGAATAAGATAGAATCAAACAACACATAGACATATTGAATGATTAATTGATAACTTATCTTTCAATGAAACATGGAAGATCTCAAGGCAAAAAGCCCTGAAAAAATAGCTAAAATCGTCTTAGGGTTTTATCCCAAAATTCCACACACTAAGCTCTCCCTAATGACAAAAAATTAGAAAACTATATATAGATTTTTGGATCTGACGGCGTCACCTTATGGAGTGTGACGCCGTCACCTCGCCGCTTTTAGGGTTCCCGGATGACCTTCTTGACGCCGTCCCTCTTTAGCTCTTCAAAAATCCATTCTGGCTTATCAAGGCTTGACGCCGTCGAACCATGAACGTGACGCCGTCCCCTTATGATTTAAGCCGTGACGCCCTTGATCAAGTTAAAGCGTGACGCCGTCAGAATTCACATGCTATTTTCACTGGCTTATCATGAGTAAATTTCACGTCCAACTTTTCTTGCCAAAGCATGACGCCGTCCAGAGTAAATCTTGACGCCGTCAAGAGTAACTTTTAGCCGATTTCTGAGACTTTGCCGTTTTCTTCACTTTAATGCTCCAAAAACGTCCAAAATGCCTCCTTTTCCAGATTTCTCCTCAAAAGTACCTAAAATGACAAAAGGAACGATTTAGGGCAATATTTGATCAAATAAATACGATTTAAGGCTTAAATGACCCCTTAAAAGCGGTACACTTTTCGCCTCATCAAATACCCTTACACTTGAGATTTGCTTGTCCTCAAGCAAATGCGCTTTTATTCTAATCAAAATATAAGTTAGGGGTCATTTAATGCTAATATAAAAGTAATTACAACAAATGATCGTTCCACTTCAATCATAATAAGCACGGAGATTATAAACTAGCACCTCACAAGTAGTGTTTAGATACTCACATCTCTCAAGTGTCATCAAAATAAATCTCATAAATGAAAACGGATAATATCTCTCACTACCTGTCATAGCAAATAGATTACCATAGGCTTGGGAAAGGATCGAAAACCTCCTCCACTAGGCGTAAGCACCTAAGATAAACTATCAAAGAGGGCTTTTACATGGGTTATAACGTTAGGTGTAGGGAAAAGGAAAACACGGTTTTGTTGGATAAAGGATATTTTACTGGTGGCGAGTTAAAAATCTTGATCAATTACATGTACTATACAATGTTGCTAAGCCAAGACTCGACTCGATCTTAAGCTAATGATAAAATAACAAAAACATAAAATAAACATAAAATAAAACGGGATGGTAGTCCGTATGTTTTTTCTATTTTTCTTTTTCTCATTTTTTTGTGTTTTTCTTGATTTTTTCGATTTTTTTTTTTTTTTTTTTTTTTTTTTTTTTTTTTTTTTTTTTTTTTGCATACACTTTTACCCTACCATCCAAAATAATACATCATAGGGGCATTGCATCCCCCTTACACTTGAATTTTTACATAACTTTACAAATACTAATCTAATGACTCGAATTAAGATAATCGAAAAACTTGGAGTACTTTTAAAATATTTAGCACATATGGGGGTAATAAATGATGTTCTTCCCCATTACTCCATTATACTAGTACTTTACCCATGAGTCCCAATTGTCCCAAAACAATATGTACAAGGATATGACTCGACTTAGCAACCATGTAATCAATTAGATAATTAACTTGGGTTTAAACAAATGTTGTAACAATAATGCACTAAAGATGAGTGCATACAAGGTAGGCTAAGGCGATTTGGGTGTACATTTTAGTGGGGTGTAAACAAATTCTTCCTTTAAGTAAAATGCTTAAAGGTCGAAACGAAAAGATAGGCTCTGAGGGGTGTACTAGGGGTATCGTGTACTAAAAATGAGTACAACGCAAAGGGTGTGGGAGAATTACTTGACCAATGTAGCCAACGTAATTATAACAAAAACACAGGTGTAAAACAATGGGTTAATCCTAATGCCTCTTATCATGTAGTAAATCTAACTACACGAATGTAGTCTCACTTGTGGCCTTGGAATGGTCCTAACGCAAGTTCTAGAATCTAAGTGCTACCGGTACACACATCATAGCATAAATGCTTTTCCTACCAATTCTAGGGGCGAACCTCACATATTTGGGGGTGGAAAATTTTTTTAGTGGTACGGTTTTTGTGCTAGTCATATAACTCCTATCCGTGAGACGCTCATTAGAACTAAAGTTTCACTCCTAAATGTTGTAAAAAATTTTAAATTTGGCACTAAAATTACCTTAACAAGTATTTCTCTTAGTTTTATTACACATCTACCATCAAACAAACAAAAATCAAGCGCAATTGTATTCTCTAAAATCGTACTTTTACCCTCCCCTTACACTTAAGATGAACATTGTCCCCAATGTTCAAATAATAAGATGTAAAAGCAAAAAGTAAAAGAATGAAATCAAATACTCCCCTGATTCGCTCGGTGGATAATGAAATTACACGGTTAAATCTTCCTCCAAAGTAATGTTGAAGCTCCATGACTAATGCATCGCCACAAGCTTGATCCAAAAACATTTCCTTGTCCAAAATAACCTGTTAAACCTGAGAAAACAAACACGAAAACCTGCATAACATCGGCGGGATAAAATCTATATATAAGGATATAATGCTTGTGGAATGAAAATTTTGCAGATTCCTGGAGATTATAAGTTGGAGATTTTAATAAAAACTTTTTATGAAAACAAAACTTTCAAAAATTTCTGGAAATTAAATCTGACGCCGTCAGGTTATAACCCCTGACGCCGTCAGAAATGACCTGACAAAAATTTTCGTTTTAAGTTCCCGGAAAATTTCTGGAAAAACCTTTACCTTACTTCCTGGAAATCCTGCAAAACATCATTATGACTCGATACAAGCATTTGACTCAAACAAACACTAATATGTATGCTAATTTAATATTATTATGATTCATGTTCATTTGTGTTCTAATAAACCGATTTAGATTTCCCTTACACTTATCTTTTGCAAAATACCTTTATATGTAGTTAAGACGAAGTTAAAAACAACATAAAGCATTTTCACAAATTAGTTTTTAACATGAATCAATACTAATAAAAATTAAACACACATACGGAAAATAAAATCAAACAAGCAAATAAATAAACACACAAAGCAAATAAAACAAATAAAGCTTGGGTTGCCTCCCAAGAAGCGCTTTTCTTTATTAACGAGTCTTGTAGCTAGACTCAAAGTCACGTACATTACGTGACTCCATCATCGGTCACGGTTCCTAGGCCATTCTCCTTCCCGGTTCTATATTCCGGTCCTAATTTCAAACAATCCTTGTAGAAACCGAATATCCTTTCCATAACATAGTCTACTCCTTTACTTCTATCCTTATCATTCCTATAGTAGACCGCTTGTTTAAGCTCCTTCTCAACATTTGACAAGTGTTGGAATTGTTCTATCTTATATGGCATTTGGTAGCTTACTTCATCGGTCTCATCCTTAAATCTAACTATCCCTAAGGAAGGTTCATAAGTCATTCTAGAGACCTCAACAAATGGTTTTCCAAAAACCACTTGAGTCAAGGATGCATCGACTATTGGGCGGATATCTTCTACAATTACAAAGTCGGTGACATAGGTGAAGTTTCCTACATAAACCGGTAATCCCTTAACTCTTCCCGTGAAGTTACTCATCCAACCCTTGTCAGGGAGCATCCTATACCCAAGTTGATTTTTCATTATCAAGTTGTAGTGGGCTCTAGTCATGATGTTTATGGGCGATCTAAGGTCGATGTAAGCTTTCCACACATGTAGATGTCCGATGTTGCATGGTATGTTGAGATTAGAAGGGTCGCCTATTTCTATGATTGGTCTACCTAGGAAGTATGGTGTCTCGGGGTCATCGAATAAGTTTGTATGATATGCACGCTCTTCCTTAGTGGGTAGCCTATTGAAGTAGTCCTCATCATCATATACTTCTTCAATCTCACTTGTCCTAACTTCCTTATCAACCTCGACTTTCCTATCCTCATCCTTAGGTTCACTATTATCCTCATTCCTATCAATTGGTTTAATAGTGACAATGTTGACAAAGTGGACGTGTTTGGATGAAGAGGGGTCTTTTACTTGGGGTCCGCTATTTGTGTTCCTAGCGTCCTTATGTGGAGGTGATAACACTTGGTTATTGAGGGCTTTCAACAAGTTGTCAATTTTATTGGTCATCTCAGTTTGTTGTTGATTGAATTCGGTCTCGAATCTAGCTATCCGAGCTTCTTGAGATGCCATAAATTGGGAAATCAATCCTTCAAAGTTATTGGTACTACCATTGCCGGAAGGATTGTTGTTGAAAGTACGGTTCGAGTTGGAACCGCTTGATTGGAAACGATTAGGTGGGTTGGAAGAATTGGTTTGTTGCGAGTTTTGGTTTTGTTTCCACCTAAGGTTCGGGTGATTTTTCCATGAGGGGTTGTATGAATCACCGTAATGGTTTGGCTCGAGTTTGAAAGTGTACCACTTGTCTCCCGCTCCGTCGGTACGCGAGGATGCGTAGTCCACAAAAGCTTGTTCGGGGAGTTCCATGCAATCACGAGTGTCGTGGGGACCACTACATAATTCACATGAAGAAGTGATTTTGTTCACTTGGCTTGAAGGTTTAGGAGCCTCGTAGGATTTCATGAGAAACTTGACTTGGTCTTCAAGTTCTATGATCCTACGGTCGGAAGTGCTTGAATTGTTAGAAGGCAAAGATATTGCCTTGACCGTTTTATTCAAATCACGGGGATCACTCCAACTTTCGTTGTCATAAAGAGCAAGATCCTCTAGGAGAGCCCATGATTGTTCCGCACTTAGATCACGTAGCTTGCCACCGGCCGCTTGGTCAATGGTTTGCCTCGTGGAGAGATTGATATGGTCATAGAAGATTTGGACTTGGAGACAAAGTTCTATGCCATGGTGAGGGACTTTCTGGAGTAAGTCCTTGAATCGAGTCCATGCCTCGTAGAGAGTTTCGCCTTGACGTTGTTGGAACATCAAGATATCATTCCTTAGCTTGGTAGTTCTTCCCGGTGGGAAAAACTGAGCAAGGAAACGAGTGGTGAGATCATCCCAAGAGGTAATGGATCCTGCGGGTTGACGTTCTAGCCACTGACTAGCTTGGTCCCGCAAAGAGAATTGGAAGAGACGCAATCGGGTCGTCTCTCGAGTGGCAACATCAAGGTCTATAGAATCAACGATTTTAAGAAAGTCCTTGAGATGTTGATTAGGATCTTCAGAACGAAGTCCATGGAATGCGCATCCACTTTGCACCAACCGGATGGTGTCGGATCGCAAGGGTGTGATATTGGCTCCTTGAGTGAGCTCAATGGTGTTTCGATAGCCATGGTGGCTAGGACGGGAATACTCTCCTAAAGTACGGGCTCTAGGAGGTGGTTGTGGTTGTTGTGGCGGTGGGTTGTGGGGGTTAAGGATATTACCATCTTCCATGATGTCGGATGGTATGGTTACGAACAAAGACACGAAGAAAATAGATAGACTAAAGAAAACCTAGAAAAATAAAATAAAAATCTCACTAGAAGGGAATCTAGTGAGTAGACCTAATAGAAATAAAAATTCAACCTAAACAATAACTATTCCCCGGCAACGGCGCCAAAAACTTGATTGCGTGGTTTTGTAACCTTACAACAGGTTTTACCTCTCGAGGGATCTCAAGAGGCTTACAACCCCACCAGGCAGTGTACCTGACCGATGTAGTATAGTGTAGTGGTAAGTACGGGGGATTGATCGTTCTCCACAGGGAATAGTGTTCGTTAGGTATGAAAGGCTACTCTAATTAGGTCTAAGGGTTGAGGAAGATTCTTTTTTTATGTTTTTATAATTTTATGAAAGCAAATAAAATCTCGGTTTTGAAGGAGTGGGCGGAATTAGTTGCTAGTCAACTAACCCAAAATTACTACGGATGCAAATAAAATAAATAACTGAAAATAAAATGTGGTGAGAAACTTATGTGTAGAGAAATGTGTTTACTTAGATTTCCTTACTCCCTAACTATCTTTTACCGGTTAATTAGTGTGTATTAGTCGCGTGGATGACGGGTGTATTCCTTAATACCATTCGTGGGGTGGCGTACTTACTTCCCCAACTCTACAAGCTCCTACTTCACTCCTATGTCGAGCCGGCTAGGAAGCTCCTAACATGGGATCACTAGAATTCGCTTGTGCATTAAATACAACCATAAAAACCTTTAGTACGCGTTTGGTTCATGTTTCTTAAGACGTTCAAGCAAGTTACCGAATAGGAAGTTAGCCAGTTTTCTTAAGCCTAACATAGATAAACAATCATCCAATACAACTAACAACACACTAACAACCAATAATCAATAGCTAGGTTTCATTAGATCTAAGCAAACACAAGATAAATTTAGCCTAACATGTTAAACAAAAGACAAGAATAAGATAGAATCAAACAACACATAGACATATTGAATGATTAATTGATAACTTATCTTTCAATGAAACATGGAAGATCTCAAGGCAAAAAGCCCTGAAAAAATAGCTAAAATCGTCTTAGGGTTTTATCCCAAAATTCCACACACTAAGCTCTCCCTAATGACAAAAAATTAGAAAACTATATATAGATTTTTGGATCTGACGGCGTCACCTTATGGAGTGTGACGCCGTCACCTCGCCGCTTTTAGGGTTCCCGGATGACCTTCTTGACGTCGTCCCTCTTTAGCTCTTCAAAAATCCATTCTGGCTTATCAAGGCTTGACGCCGTCGAACCATGAACGTGACGCCGTCCCCTTATGATTTAAGCCGTGACGCCCTTGATCAAGTTAAAGCGTGACGCCGTCAGAATTCACATGCTATTTTCACTGGCTTATCATGAGTAAATTTCACGTCCAACTTTTCTTGCCAAAGCATGACGCCGTCCAGAGTAAATCTTGACGCCGTCAAGAGTAACTTTTAGCCGATTTTTGAGACTTTGCCGTTTTCTTCACTTTAATGCTCCAAAAACGTCCAAAATGCCTCCTTTTCCAGATTTCTCCTCAAAAGTACCTAAAATGACAAAAGGAACGATTTAGGGCAATATTTGATCAAATAAATACGATTTAAGGCTTAAATGACCCCTTAAAAGCGGTACACTTTTCGCCTCATCACTCACCCTAGGACTATCCGAGATAAGGTAAATCAAGCCGGCATCAAGGAGTTTAAGAACCTCCTTTTTGATAACCTTGTGGATTATAGGATTAACCATTCTTTGATGTTGAACCGCTGGTTTAAAGTCATCTTCCATTAAAATTTTGTGTGTACAAAATTCCGGGTTAACACCCTTAATGTCGGAAAGTTTCCAAGCGATGGTTCGCTTGTACGACTTTAAAACCTTTATGAGAGCGGTTTTCTCCTCATCATTTAAATCTTTAGCAATTATGACGGGTAATTTATCGGTACCCTCCAAAAATGCATACTCAAGATGAGGCGGTAAGTCCTTAAGTTCGACCTCCGGAGGATCATTAGAATTTTCACTAGGTTTGAATTCCTCATTATGAAGTTCTTTTGGAGGGAGAGATGATGGATCATCATTAAGCAACTTCTCAATAAGAAGAATGTCTCCCTCCGGGTCAAACACATCATCATCAATTCTCGATGGAATTGAATCACAAGACAAACAAGCTTCAATCTCTTCCAAAATGAAGTCACCTCCCTCAAACGGAGTGAGAGAGGGGGAAGAGAGAGCAATGGTAGAATCAGATGAAGTGGGATTGCCACTGAGCACTTCTTGGAAGTATTCCTCGCATGTAGTATCAATGATATCAATTTGGTTAATTGACTCGCTTTCATGTTCGAGAGGATATTTTGAAGTGCTCTCAATATTTATGACCAAATTTTCATCTCCAACCCTAAGAGTCATTTCACCTTCGTAGACATCGATTAATGCACGAGCCATTTTCAAGAATGGTCTTCCCAAGATAAGGGGGACATGAGGATTGGCATCAAAATCGACCACTACGAAGTCAGCAGGAAAATGGAACTTGCCCACCTTCACGAAGACATCTTCGGCAATACCTTCCGGAATAGTAACCGATCGGTTTGCAAGCTCGAGAGTCATACGTGTAGTAGTGAGCTCCGGAAGAGAAAGATTTTTCCAAACTGAAAAAGGCATTAGATTGATGCTTGCGCCGAGATCGGCCAAGGCTAAGCATTCATCTAGCTTTTGGAAATCACAAGGGATGAGAAATTTGTCGGGGTCTCCTAGTTTTTCGGGTAACTTTTTAAGGATAACCGCCGAACAATTCTCATTTAGTGGAGTCTTTGTTAATTCCAACAATTTTTCCTTATTGCTAAGGAGACTCTTGAATGTAGAGGCAAACTTTGGCATGTAGAGAAGAGCATCCGCAAAACTAATATCGAAGTGTAACTTTTGAAAGATTTCAAGAAACTTCGTCATTTGACTATTAGTTTTGTCACGAAGCTTTTGATCATTAAGCCTCGAAGGATATGGAATCGAGGGCTTAGGATTGGTCCGGAATTGGAGTTTGGACGACCGAAGGTTGGACGTATGCGGTACTTTGTGGGCTTGTATTTTGCACTTTGTCCTTTGTCACCTCGGTCTCTCGTTCCACTTCCCCCGGTGGAGGGGGCATAGGAGTCGAGGGTCCATCAATCGTCTTACCACTACGAGTGGTAATAGCTTTCAACTCACCCTTCGGGTTAGGAATGGTATTTCCTGGAAGACCTCCCGAAGTTGAAGCTTGATTCATTTGGTTCATGAGGCTAGCAAACATGTTCTCAATTTTATTTTGAGATTGATCAATTTTTTTGTATTCTTAAGTTCACTTTTAAGCTCTTGACCTTGTTTTGACATTGAGGTTTGAAAATCATTTTTTAAAGTGGTGATTTGATTTTGCATTGACCTCAGGTTGGCCTCATTTGACTTGATGTAGTTAGAAAGTTCATTTGAGGGACCAACGGGGGCTTGGTAATTAGAAGCTTGAAATCCTTGATCGAAATTACCCCCTTGAGTTAGGTATTGATTCACCGGGGCTTGAAATCGGTTTCGAACATCTTACCCTCTCGGTTGATTTTGGTTGAATATATTTGGATTGTTGGGTTGAGAAAATCCGGGTGGTCCACTTTGATTGCTAGCACGATAGTTCAGGTCAACTTGAGGACGGTATTGGTTACCTCCTTGGTTGTAAGACCCGGCTACCGCATTAACTTCGAATCGACTACCATCGGTGGCAGTACAATTGTAGTATGCATGAGGACCACCACAAGTGACACAAGTTTCTTCCACCGCTTTGACTTGAGTGGGTGAAGAAGTTTGTGGGGAAGAGAGTTTCTTTTGCTTGGAAAGAACCAAGGCTTGAATAGCATCCGTGAGTTTTTCAATCTTAGCATCGGTGCTGGAAGTACTCACGTGAGATGAAGAAGAAGTGGATGTACTAACTTGGGAAACAACCGGTTTGCTTCGTGTAGTGCGGACCTTGGACTTATTCTCAATGATGGCTAAAGCGTCCTTCGGAGTTCGATTCAAGAGATTGCCACCGGCGGCGGCATTAAGAGAATCTTGGTCCGTTTGGTTCAAACCATTATAGAAGGTATCGAGTTGATGTAACTCGGAGAAACCGTGGTGTGGACATTTGCGAAGTAATTCTTTGAAACGATCCCACGCTTCACTAAAGGATTCATCAAATTTTTGAGTGAATTTGGTGATTTCATTTTTAAGGCTTGTGGTTTTAGAAGGGGGAAAGAATTCGTTCACAAATTTCGACACTAAATCTTCCCATGTTTCAATAGAACGAGGGGGTTGTTTTTCGAGCCAAATTCGGGCGGCCCCCTCGAGAGAAAAAGGAAAAAGAAGAAGTTTGATAGCTTCTTGAGGAACATTTCGGTATTTGATGGTAGAGGTGATCTTGTTAAACCATCGAATGTGGGAATGAGGATCGTCCCTCTCAAATCCGAAATATTGACTTGAAGTTACTAAGGATAGCAACCCCGTTTTAAGTTCAAAGCTATCGGCAACGATTGCCGGAACAACGATAGCATCTCCGTAACCCTCGGTGGGTGCTTGGAGAAGCTCCGACATGGTACGTTCATCCGCCATTGTGACAATGGGAGGAACGGGAATAGCACGAATCTCAGGTTCGGCTATTGAGGCGGAATGCCTACGATTACGTTTCCGATTACGTCTTCTCGGAGTATGCACGAGTTCACGTAAAGGACTTGTCGACGGAGAAGAACGAGTGCGCATGCACTAAAAATAATTCAATTAAAACAAGACCGAGGCAAAACACAAGTGAACTTAAACCAATAATCAACAAGCGTACGGTAGCTCTCTAAAAGATAAACGCACAAAGGAGCGGAAGAGAAGAATGGATCTCTTTTCGAGGCGAAGTTCGTTGGATCGCCTCTCCTTATACCCCTCTTATAGTTTATTTATCAATCAAAGGTGAGCCGATATTTGCAAGTGATACAAAGGCAAGTTTTAATCTTTTTTTTGGGAACTTATTATGATAACACTCCAAGTTGAGGAATATTATTTTGAGATTGCTTTTCTCTTTTATTTAACACGATAAAACGAAGAATGTTTTTGGGTTTTTATAAACACTTTAGGAAAAGTGTTTTGATTTTTCTGATATATATATATATATATATATATATATATATATATATATATATATATATATATATATATATATATATATATATATATATATATAAAGAAAAAGAAAAATATTTTTGTATTTTATGGGGTTTATGGAAAACGGGAACTCCACAAGGAAGGATCTCAAGTCACTAATCGTTAAAACCTTTAACAATATTGTCGCAACACAACCTCCCCGGCAGCGGTGCCAAAATTTGATCCGTGCTAAAGTATATATATAATATCAGACGGATATGCGTGATACGCGGGAAATGACAAATCAACCTTTTAGGAAAAAGGGTAACTTACAAAACCTGTGAATACGATATGTGTGATACCGGGCTAGTGATCACCCGGGTCGTGTCCCAGCGAGGTTGGAATCGAGGATATCGTGTAAGGTTTGGAATTAAAGTGCTTGAAGTGGATTTTGGATTTTTTGGTTTTTAATATTCTAATTGAGTGATGGAAAGTGAATAACCAAAGAAAATTAAACAAATAACGAAGTTACACTAAAAAAACGCAAATCGGGAATCTAAAAACGAGCCTAAAAGTGAAATCTATAAAAATAAAACCTACAAGTTCAAATTTATTTTTCCTAAGTTCCAAATGATAAAAGAAAATTTTAAAAAAAAGAATTATATTTTTTTGACTTTTATATTTTTTATTATGAATTAAAAACAGAATTTAAAAGAAAAATTAATTAAAAATACTAAATTAAAATGTAAAAATCTGAAAAATTCCAGGAAACTACTTAATGATAATCAGAATCTAATAAAAATAAGAATGGGCCAACTGCTTATTCGGATAAGCAGTTATTAAGCAAAATGGGTGATAAGCTTACAATTGAAAAACAAGGTTAAATGAAAAATTGTGCAAGGGTTTACTGAACAAAGACCCTAGGGCAGTTGGTGATTGGTGTGTGTGTTGAGGCTTTGGTAGCTAGAGGTCCAGGGTTCGAATCCTGGCCTTAGCTTTTTGCTTGATTTATTATTATTATTATTATTATTATTTTGAAACTCAATAAGCACAAACCAATAAGCAAACTTTATAACTAAAACTATTTTTGAAAACCTTCAATAAGCTCACAAATAAGCCAATTAGGCTGATCATTGCACTTTTCAAAGAAATAAGACAAAACTAGGTTCTATTAGGCTGAATAAGCCAAAAATAAGCTAAAAAGGCAACTGAGATAAGCTAATGAACTAACAATAAGCTGAAGTGAAACATGAATAAGCTAAAAGAACCTACAATTAAGCACTGGACAATCACTAAATAAGCAATAATGAACACTGATGCACAGAACAAGAACAGTCCAACAAGGCAACTTTGGGTTTATAAATAAGCACTTAAATGGTCACCACAGTGCACAAAAGCTGGCAATAATTAAAGTAGACCTAGCTAAGATGTCAGAAACCAAATTTCAGACCAAAATAAGCTTATTTGCTCCTTAAAAATAAGCTGAGAAGGGAGCTAATCTAGACAATCATACACTGATTTGATCAGTGTATACTTGTCTAAGTACAGACTTTTTAGCTTATCTTTAAGCTCAAATAAGCTAGAGATTGACCTGGATCTTTGGAATAAGCACATAAAACTATATAAGCTGCTTAATTGAGAAAGATCAAAATCTAAAAACTTCAAATAAGCATTTAATCTATTCAGTCTCAGCTATTAGGTCTGCTGATATGTGCAGACTTGCACAAAATGGCCAAAACACAAATGAAACCTATCCAACTCTTTAATGTGCACTTTAACCCTTATATTGAACCCAAAGATGCGAGAAATAAAGATCAATTAAGCTCAAGCTTGTGAGAAGCTTATATGAGTAGATCAGAAACTAAGATTTCACTAATCCACTCAAATCATCCAAATGCTTCAATTTAGCTAAAAACAACCTATAGACAGTTTCTATAAGCACAATTAAGTCAGCTTAAAGTATCTCAACATGCAAATGAACAGTGTCAAACCATTTTGACCCAGTTTGACTTCTGACCCAAACAACACTTATGAGGACTGTTTTTGAGATTTTCGCATAATAAGACCAAATTAAGCTAGTTTCTACCTTAACACTGATTTACTAAGTTACTTTTACCCTAATGAGCAATTTTCAAAAGCCAATAAGCACTCAAACAAGCTTAGCTTATTTTGACTGTTTTTTGGATTTTTAAGCTATTAAGGACAAATTTGAACTAAACCAACTACAACTAACACATAGGCATCAACTAACATCAAATAAAGCAAATAAGGACAGAAAAGATCAATAAGCACTTAATAAGCTAGTGAACAGTGAAATTAAAGAAAATACAAAGAATTTAGAAATTTCTTATTTGAGACCCTAGCTAAACAAGGGATCTCAATCAAGAGCAGCTACAAGCTCCTAGCTTGTGAACAAGCTAGGTAATAGTCCATCTTGCCCCTCCATTGCAGGCAACTTCCAATAGCTTTCCACAAATGCTTGGTTGACTTTCATTGACTGTTTTAGAAATCTTGGATTGTGACTGAGTAAACTTATCACAAGCTCACTATAAGCTATGTTAAGCTTAAATGAGCTTATTCAACAATAAAAGAAGCTTTTGCAATATCAAATTAACTTAATACGATTTAACAGTGATACTTAAAACAGGAAATTTCATTAACTTAGGAAAATAGTACAATGTGAAATAATTAAAGACAAATGAGATTGAAATAAACTTAAATTGAGACTTAAAACTTAAATTTAAACTTAATTAAACATTTTAACTACAATACGACTGAACTTAAAATCTACATGCCAAATTTGGCTACAAAAGGGTCTATTTATACTAAAAATGAGGTGGGATCCTCTTTCTCTTGTCCTCTGATTACATCCTGACCATTGGATTGCCTTGAAATAATCCCAGCCATCAACTTCAGTTTTTGGCGCCAAAAATAGGTAAGAGGGATACTAACTCTTGTACTGGTAACTTGAGGGAAAGAAGAAGCATTAAATGCTTTTTGGACTGGGTAGGTGGAGTGTAGTAGGAGGGTGAGGGGGAGGGTTGATTTTGTCAGGAATAAGCATGGTGGTGGTGGTGGTTTCTGGTTTCGGTACTTGGCGGCAAAGATGGTTTTGACCGAAGTCAAACCTGGGTTTAGTTATTATACGGGGTGGATTATTTCTTGGGTTTGGGCTTTAGATAGAGTTGGGCTGGGTAAAGATTAGGATTAGAAGCTGGGTTTATTTGTTTTGGGGATAAGGGTTAGTTTAGGATTAGGATTGGATTTAAGTTTTGAGTTTAGGGACCATTGTTGTAAAATCTGAAAGTTCAGGGACCACTTCTGTAAATTATTTCCAAGGATCACTTTTGACATTTGGAGAATAATTATGATCCACTTTGGTAAATTTCTTTCCCGGCTTCGGCTTTTTGAACTTTTTCCACTTGCGTGCTCGGTTTTGTCCGTTTTTGCCCTGTTTTCAATCCTTTGTACCTGAAACACATAAAAACACAAACCAAGGATATCTGCAGTATAATTTGGTATATTTGGTTGTTTTCAGTATTTTCATGGTCTAAAATGGGCATAAAATGATGAGTATTTACACACTCATCTGCTTTCAACTCTCATTAGGCCACATAAGTCAATGTGCAACAGATGTAACTTATCAACTGAACTGGGTACGGTTTTAGGTTTATATGTTGCCCTTTTGCTTTTTCCTTGCTCACAGGATGGACATAGGTGATCTTTGGTGTATTTGAACTTAGGGAGACCGTTGACGATGTTGTCTTTGGCTAGCTTATTGATGGTGTCAAAGTTGAGATGGGATAATCGTCTATGCCACAACCAAGACTTTGTTCGCATGCTCTTGTCTTGAGAGAAATTGGTGATGAGGAGACCATTTGGTTTATGTCGATAGCATATAAGTTGGTGCCACGATTCCCAGCTAAGAGATCATCTCCAACAAAATTTCTAACGAAGCAAGTATTTATCCTAAATACAACCTCTAAATCTGCATCACAAAACTGTCCGACTGAAAACAAGTTGTGTCCTAACCCTTCAACGTAGTAGACCCGAGTGATTATATAATTCCCAAACTGAAGATCTCCATAACCCAGAATAGCTGCTACATGATCATTTCCAAAACGAACAGTTCCCATGAATTCCATACAAAGTTGATCAGCAGCTTTAGATTCCCGGTCATGTGCTTGGAGCAACCCGATTCGATGATCCAAAGACATATTTCGATAACCTGCCAAGAACAGATGATTTTGCATTTGGAAACCGCTTGACATTTGGTTCTATGGGGTTAGGGGTAACAAACGAATCACACTCATAAAATGTTTCTTCTTGTTCTTTTGGAACCTTTTTTAATTTACCATTCACTAGTATGAATTTTCTACCCGTTAGTTTCCATGCGCAAAACTTAAGATAGTTCCTAGGCAAGATACTACTAGTGGTTAACCTAGATGCTGCAATTAGTCTTTTAACATATCTAGATCTAGAACTAGTTCCTGGAGGAACATCTTTCTGTTCAGGCATTGCATTCACATTCACATTATTAGAAACATTATCATCACAAACATTTTTAGACAAAGATTTCTTGCACATTAAACAAACAGAGTCATTATATGCACGAGAATCAGTACTTTTAACATTACATTCATATGACATATGTTTCTTATTTGAAAGCGATAAATTCCTAAGGTGTTCTTCTACTTCTACTTCTTCATTTTTATTCTTGCATCTACTCTCAGAGACAGGCGAGACTCTATTGTTCCTTGTATTGCTCCTAGGCTTTAGTCTGCTGCTCCTAGAGGTGCTTGCTAATCCTGTAGAAGGTAAGGCACTGATGAAGCGAAAAGTGTACCGCTTTTAGGGGGTCATTTAAGCCCTAAATCGTATTTATTTGATCAAATATTGCCCTAAATCGTTCCTTTTGTCATTTTAGGTACTTTTGAGAAGAAATCTGGAAAAGGAAGCATTTTGGACGTTTTTGGAGCATAAAAGTGAAGAAAACGGCAAAGTCTCAAAATTATGCTGGAAAGTACCTTTGACGGCGTCAGGGATTGCCCTTGACGGCGTCATGGCTTGGCAAAAAAAGGTGATATGAAAATTACTCATGATAAGCCAGAGAATTTTGCTTTGAAAAGTCTGACGGCGTCACCCTTTGAAGTGATCAAGGCCATCACGGTTTAGATTAAAGAGGGACGGCGTCAAGCCCATTTCTGACGGCGTCAAGCCTTGATAAGCCAGAGCGGATTTTGGAGCACTAAAGAGGGACGGCGTCAGGAAGGCCATCCGGGAACCCTAAAAGCGGTGAGGTGACGGCGTCAGGATCTATAACGTGACGCCGTCAGCCCTTAAACTCTATATATAGTTTTGCAATTTTTTGTCATTAGTGTGGAACTTATTGTGTGTAACTTTGGAGGATAAAACCTAAGACGAATTTCTGCCATTTTTAAGGGTTTTCATACCCTTGGATCTCCCATGTTTAATTGAAGATAAGTGACTATTTAATCATTCAATATGTCTATGTGTTGTTTGATTACATCTTGTTCTTGTCTTTTGATTAACATGCTAGGCTAGATTTATCTTGTGTTTGCTTAGATCTAATGAAACCTAGCTATTGATTATTGGTTATTAGTGTGTTATTAATTGTATTGGATGATTGTTCATCGATGTTAGGCTTAAGAAAACTGGCTAACTTCCTATTCGGTAACTTGCTTGAACGTCATAAGAAACATGAACCAATGCGTACTAAGGTTTTTATGGTTGTATTTAATGCATGAGCGAATTCTAGTGATCCTGTGTTAGGAGCTTCCTAGCCGGCTCAACATAGGAGTGAAGTAGGAGCTTGTAGAGTTGGGGAAGTACGTACGCCACCCCACGATTGGTATTAAGGAATACACCCGTCATCCACGCAATTAATACACACTAATCAACCGGTAAAAGATTGTTAGGGAGTAAGGAAATCTAAGTAAATACATTTCTCTCCACATAAGTTTCACAACTCTTTTCATTTTCAGTTATTTTATTTTATTTGCATTCGTAGTAATTTGGGTTAGTTGACTAGCAACTAATTCCGCCCACTCCTTCAAACCCGAGATTTTACTTGCTTTCATAAAAATATAAAAATACAAAAAAGAATCTTCCCTCACCCTTAGACCTACTAAAGTAGTTTTTCATACCTAACGAACACTATTCCCTGTGGAGAACGATCAATCCCCCGTACTTACCACTACACTATACTACATCGGTCAGGTACACTGCCTGGTGGGGTTGTAAGCCTCTTGAGATCCCTCGAGAGGTAAAACCTGTTGTAAGGTTGCAAAACCACGCATCAAGTTTTTGGCGCCGCTGTCGGGGAATAGTTATTGTTTAGGTTGAATTTTTATTTTATTAGGTCTACTCACTAGATTCCTTTCTAGTGAGATTTTTATTTTTCTAGGTTTTTCTTTAGTCTATCTTTTTTCTTCGTTTCTTTGTTCGTAACCATTACCGTCCGACATCATGGAAGGTGGTAATATCCTTGATCCCAACAACCCACCACCACAACAACACCCACCTCCTAGAGCCCGTACCTTAGGAGACTACTCTCGTCCTAGCCACCATGGCTATCGGAACACCATTGAGCTCACTCAAGGAGCCAATGTCACGCCCTTGCAATCCGACACCATCCGGCTGGTGCAAAGCGGATGCGCATTCCATCGACTTCGTTCTGAAGATCCTAATCAACATCTCAAGGACTTTCTCAAAATTGTTGATTTCATAGACCTTGATGTTGCCACTCGAGAGACGACCCGACTGCGTCTCTTTCAATTCTCTCTGCGGGACCAAGCTAGTCAATGGCTAGAACGTCTACCCGCAGGATCCATCACCTCTTAGGATAATCTCACCACTCGTTTCCTTGCTCAGTTTTTCCCACCCGGAAGAACTACCAAGCTAAGGAATGATATCTTGATGTTCCAACAACGTCAAGGCGAAACCCTCTACGAGGCATGGACTCGATTCAAGGACTTACTCCAAAAAGTCCCTCACCATGGCATAGAACTTTGGCTCCAAGTCCAAATCTTCTATGACCATATCAATCTTTCCACGAGGCAAACCATTGACCAATCGGCCAGTGGTAAGCTACGTGATCTAAGTGCGGAAGAATCATGGGCTCTCCTAGAAGATCTTGCTCTTTATGACAACGAAAGTTGGAGTGATCCCCGTGATTTGAATAAAACGGTCAAGGCAATATCTTTGCCTTCAAACAATTCAAGCACTTCCGACCGTAGGATCATAGAACTTGAAGACCAAGTCAAGTTTCTTATGAAATCCTACGAGGCTCCTAAACCTTCAAGCCAAGTGAACAAAATCACTTCTTCATGTGAATTATGTAGTGGTCCCCACGACACTCGTGATTGCATGGAACTCCCCGAACAAGCTTTTGCGGACTACGCATCCTCACGTACCGACGGAGCGGGAGATAAGTGGTACACTTTCAAACCCGAGCCAAACCCCTACGGTGATACATACAACCCCTCATGGAAAAATCACCCAAACCTTAGGTGGAAACAAAACCAAAACACACAACAAACCAATTCTTCCAACCCACCTAATCGTTTCCAATCAAGCGGTTCCAACTCGAACCGTACTTTCAACAACAATCCTTCCAGCAATGGTAGTACCAATAACTTTGAAGGATTGATGTCTCAATTTATGGCATCTCAAGAAGCTCGTTTGGCCAAGTTTGAAGCCGATTTCAAACAAAAACAAAGCGAGATGACCAATAAGATTGACACTTTGTTGAAAGCCCTCAATGACCGAGAAATGGGAGCACTCCCTAGCAACACAGTCAAGAACCCAAAACTAAACGTCATCGCCATCTCGTCGGTTTCGTCTCCTAGTTCTTGTCCACAATATTATTCGGTCAATTCCATGAGCTCGTGTTTCAAACAAACCCAAGTCGTAGTTGAAACACCTCCCACTCAAAACCTTGACGAAGAATTCAAGGAGCTCCACCTTGAAAGTCCGGTTATTGATGTGTTGGATGAGAAGAAGCTCAAGTTAGGCGAAAAAGGGACCGCCTTTGTTCAAAACAAGCTACCTAAGAAGTTAGATGATCCGGGCTTATTTGTTCTACCTTGCAAGATCGGTAATTCGGAGGCTTATGACACATTAGCCGATCTTGGATCAAGCCTTAACCTACTTCCGTTACCTCTCTACACCTCTTTAAAACTAGTAAAACTTGAAGAAACCGAGGTGATAATAGGTTTAGCGGATGGGAGTGTTGCTTACCCGGTTGGAGTAGTCAAGGACGTGTTAGTACACATAGGAAAACTAACCATTTTAGCCGATTTCCACGTCCTTAATATGGTTAGCGACCCTACATGCCCCTTGTTGATAGGTAGAGGATTTTTGGCGACCGCTAGTGCTATGATTGATTGTAAGGAATCTAAGATAGCGGTAGGAGAAGGTGATACTTGGTCAGTCTATGATGTTAAGAAACATGCCTATGATACTAGTGAGGAACCAACACCCCATTGGTTAGAATTAAATAGGAGACCATCTAGATATGGACCTTGGATCGATAGAGACTTCATAGCACCCCGCCCATTTTACCTAGAAGAGGACTTTGTGAACCGAACACATGCGGTAGAACAACTCTTGGCTAGGGACACCGAATTGGATCCATTTGAAGACCCTCTAGTTTTTAGGAAGATGATTGATTTCCTAAGAGTTTTGCCAATTAACCTAGGGATGAATAAGTGGATTCGTAAGGACGATGATCATAAGTGGGATTGGGACAAACCACCCAAAGATGGAGATGGGTCATGGCATATTAAGGTGACATTGTATGACCCGGATGGAGAGAAGTTTGAAAGGATATATTGTACTAAGCGGACCAATAGGAAACTTCAATCCAAGCTTAACCCTAAAGATGTCCTCGATGACGAGCTCACTTACATAGGGTAGAAGGACTTTGAGTCTAGCTACAAGACTCGTTAATAAAGAAAAGCGCTTCTTGGGAGGCAACCCAAGCTTTATTTGCTTTGTGTGTTTATTTATTTGTTTGTTTGATTTTATTTGCTTCCGTATTTGTGTTTAATTTTTTATTCTTATTGATTCATGTTCAAAAGTAAATTGTGAAAATGCTTTATCTTGTTTTTAACTTCGTCTTAACTACATATAAAGGTATTTTGCAAAAGATAAGTGTAAGGGGAATCCAAATCAGTTTATAAGAACAAATGAACATGAATCATAATAATAATAATAAATTAACATACATATTAGTATTTGTTTGAGTCAAATGCTTGTATCGAGTCATAATGATGTTTTGCAGGAATTCCAGGAAGTAAGGTAGAGGTTTTTCCAAAAATTTTCTGGAAACTTAACATAAGAATTCTGTCAGATCATTTCTGACGGCGTCAGGCTTTACAACCTGACGGCGTCAGGTTTTAATTTTCTGAAAATTTTGAAAGCTTTGTTTTCATAAAAAGTTTTTATTAAATCTCTAACTTATAATCTCCAGGAATCTGCAAAATTATCATTCCACAAGCATTATATCCTTATATAGAGTTTATCCCGCCGATGTTATGCAGGTTTTCGTGTTTGTTTTCTCAAGTTTAACAGGTTATTTTGGACAAGGAAATGTTTAGTGGAATCAAGCTTTTGGCGATGCTTTAGTCTTGGAGCTTCTACATTCTCTTGGAAGAAGATCTAACCATGTTACCACATTATCCACCGAGCGAATCAGGGGAGTATTTGATTTCATTCTTTTACCTTTTCACTTTTACATCTTGTTATTTGAACATTGGGGACAATGTTCATCTTAAGTGTAAGGGGGGGTAAAATACGATACTTTAGAGAATATACAATTGCGCTTGATTTTTGTTTGTTTAATAGTAAATGTGTAATAAAACTGAGAGAAATACCTGTTAGGGCAATTTTAGTGCCAAATTTAAAATTTTTTACAACATATAGGAGTGAAACTTTGATCTTAATAAGCGTCTTACGGATAGGAGTTATATGACTAGCACAAAAACCGTACCACTAAAAAATTTTCCACCCCCAAATATGTGAGGTTCGCCCCTAGAATTGGTAGGAAAAGCATTTATGCTATGATGTGTGTACCGGTAGTACTTAGATTCTAGAACTTGCGTTAGGACCATTCCGAGGCCACAAGTGAGACTACATTCGTGTAGTTAGATTTACTACATGATAAGAGGCATTAGGATTAACCCATTGTTTTACACCTGTGTTTTTGTTATAATTACTTTGGCTACATTGGTCAAGTAATTCTCCCACACCCTTTGCGTTGTACTCATTTTTAGTACACGATACCCCTAGTACACCCCTCAGAGCCTATCTTTTCGTTTCGACCTTTAAGCATTTTACTTAAAGGAAGAATTTGTTTACACCCCACTTAAATGTACACCCAAATCGCCTTAGCCTACCTTGTGTGCACTCATCTTTAGTGCACTATTGTGACAACATTTGTTCAAACCCCAAGTTAATTATCTAGTTGATTACATGGTTGCTAAGTCGAGTCATATCCTTGTACATATTGTTTTGGGACGATTGGGACTCATGGGTAAAGTACTAGTGTAATGGAGTAATGGGGAAGAACATCATTTATTACCCCCATATGTGTTAAATATTTTAAAAGTACTCCAAGTTTTTCAATTATCTTAATTCGAGTCATTAGAATAGTTATTTGTAAAGTTATGTAAAAGTTCAAGTGTAAGAGGAATGCAACGCCCCTATGATGTATTATTTTGGATGGTAGGGCAAGAGTGTATGGAAAAAAAATAAAAAAAAATAAAAAAATAAATAAAAATCAAGAAAAATACAAAAAAAAAATGAGAAAAAGAAAAGTAGAAAAAACATACGGACTACCATCCCGTTTCATTTTATGTTTATTTTATGTTTTTGTTATTTTGTTTTTAGCTTAAGTCGAGTCTAGTCTTGGCTTAGCAACGCCATATTGTACATGTAATTAATCAAGATCTTTAACTCGCCACCAGTAAAATATCCCTTATCCAACAAAACCGTGTTTATCATATCCCTACACCTAACGTTATAACCCATTTAAAAGCCCTCTTTGATAGTTTATCTTAGGTGCTTACGCCTAGTGGAGGAGGTTTTCGATCCTTGCCCAAGCCTATGGTAATCTATTTGCTATGACAGGTAGTGAGAGATATTATCCGTTTTCATTTATGAGATTTATTTTGATGACACTTGAGAGATGTGAGTATCTAAACACTACTTGTGAGGTGCTAGTTTGTAATCTCCGTGCTTATTATGATTAAAGTGGAACGACTATTTGTTGTAATTACTTTTATATTAGTGTTAAATGACCCCTAACTTGTATTTTGATTAGAATAAAAGCGCATTTGCTTGAGGACAAGCAAATCTCAAGTGTAAGGGTATTTGATGAAGCGAAAAGTGTACCGCTTTTAGGGGGTCATTTAAGCCCTAAATCGTATTTATTTGATCAAATATTGCCCTAAATCGTTCCTTTTGTCATTTTAGGTACTTTGGAGAAGAAATCTGGAAAAGGAAGCATTTTGGACGTTTTTGGAGCATAAAAGTGAAGAAAACGGCAAAGTCTCAAAATTATGCTGGAAAGTACCTTTGACGGCGTCATGGCTTGGCAAAAAAAGGTGGATATGAAAATTACTCATGATAAGCCAGAGAATTTTGCTTTGAAAATTCTGACGGCGTCACCCTTTGAAGTGATCAAGGCCATCACGGTTTAACTTAAAGAGGGACGGCGTCAAGCCCATTTCTGACGGCGTCAAGCCTTGATAAGCCAGAGCGGATTTTGGAGCACTAAAGAGGGACGGCGTCAGGAAGGCCATCCGGGAACCCTAAAAGCGGCGAGGTGACGGCGTCAGGATCTATAACGTGACGCCGTCAGCCCTTAAACTCTATATATAGTTTTGCAATTTTTTGTCATTAGTGTGGAACTTATTGTGTGTAACTTTGGAGGAGAAACCCTAAGACGAATTTCTGCCATTTTTAAGGGTTTTCATACCCTTGGATCTCCCATGTTTAATTGAAGATAAGTGACTATTTAATCATTCAATATGTCTATGTGTTGTTTGATTACATCTTGTTCTTGTCTTTTGATTAACATGCTAGGCTAGATTTATCTTGTGTTTGCTTAGATCTAATGAAACCTAGCTATTGATTATTGGTTATTAGTGTGTTATTAATTGTATTGGATGATTGTTCATCGATGTTAGGCTTAAGAAAACTGGCTAACTTCCTATTCGGTAACTTGCTTGAACGTCTTAAGAAACATGAACCAATGCGTACTAAGGTTTTTATGGTTGTATTTAATGCATGAGCGAATTCTAGTGATCCCATGTTAGGAGCTTCCTAGCCGGCTCGACATAGGAGTGAAGTAGGAGCTTGTAGAGTTGGGGAAGTACGTACGCCACCCCACGATTGGTATTAAGGAATACACCCGTCATCCACGCAATTAATACACACTAATCAACCGGTAAAAGATAGTTAGGGAGTAAGGAAATCTAAGTAAATACATTTCTCTCCACATAAGTTTCACAACTCTTTTCATTTTCAGTTATTTTATTTTATTTGCATTCGTAGTAATTTGGGTTAGTTGACTAGCAACTAATTCCGCCCACTCCTTCAAACCCGAGATTTTACTTGCTTTCATAAAAATATAAAAATACAAAAAAGAATCTTCCCTCACCCTTAGACCTACTAAAGTAGTTTTTCATACCTAACGAACACTATTCCCTGTGGAGAATGATCAATCCCCCGTACTTACCACTACACTATACTACATCGGTCAGGTACACTGCCTGGTGGGGTTGTAAGCCTCTTGAGATCCCTCGAGAGGTAAAACCTGTTGTAAGGTTGCAAAACCACGCATCAGGCACACACATTAGGATTTATCTTGTTTTCCTGAGAAGTTGTTTTAGCATTCCTAGACTCTGTTGGATTATCTTTTACACTCTTGTCTATCGCCCTATATGTTTGAGATGTAGAGGCAGATGCAATAGTGGTATTAATCCTATAAAGACCATGTGCTATCACATTTGATGTTTCGACAACTGCTTTCCCTTTCTCAACATTTTTTACTTGTTCATTTTGTTTAGGCAAGGGTGTTGGAGTGACTGGTTTTGTTAAATCAATTATCACATCAACTTTTGGAACCATTTGAGAAATTGACATTTTTGGTTTATCCGAAGTCGATGGTTTTGCAAACTTAGTTTCCTCACCCTTCCTATTTTGACTTTCAAGCTGAGACTTCAAAAGATCATTTTGCTCTTTCATGTTCCTGTCTTCCTGTAGGAGTGTTCAAAAAATCCGAGAAACCGAAGAACCGAGCCAAACCGCTCAATCCGAAACCGAAAAAACCCGAAACCGAAGAAACCAAAACCGAAAAAAACCGAAACCAAAAAAACCCGCTTATCACGGTTCGGTTTCGGTTTTTATTTTTTGATATCCGCGGTTAACCGAACCGAACCGTGATTAATACATGAAGGTTTTTTTAAACTAAATATTCAAATAATTGTACAAGTATTAATTATATTATTGCACTAATTTTATTGTATAACGCCTTTTTCGCTCATAATGTGAACATTTCTAAATATTTATGTGTTAAAGTTGATAAATGTGATTGTAATCTATAAACGTCGAATAACTATTATTTTGTTAATTGATTATGTATGGATATTTGAATGCAATTATTCTAACGGGATAACTTTTATATGACTATTATCTATTAAATGTCATTTAATTTTACTAAAATGACATTATACGTTCTAGAACATGTTATTGTTTAAAAGGTTAAACTCGATTAAAAGTCTAAAATGGTTAACCGTGACCCGAACCGCGGGTAACCGCTCATTTCGGGTACCCGCTTGTCCGGGTACCCGCCTAGTACGGTTCGGTTTCGGATAGTAAAATTAATTACCCGCCCCGCGATGGATAATTTAAATCTTCCAACTAACCGAACCGAACCGCCCCGCGAACACCCCTAGTTCCTGTAGGCACACTCATACGACAATTTGTCATACTTGCATTCCTCGATTTTTCGATCAAGTTGTTTAAAATATGATACATTTTCTTTTTCAAGTTTAATGAGAGCATTTTCATATTTTGAAACAATTGCAGAAGTCTCAGCTCGAAGTCTTTCATCGTCTTCAACAGAATATGTTTGGTAAATAATAGACATAATATCAGTCGACAAAGCTGCTTCGAAGAGAGAATCAAGTTGGTTTTCCAAAACTTTGATGCGTTCAATGTTTTCATTAGCTTCCTTCATCAGGGATTTGTGGTCCTTGACAAAGTCGGTTGTTTCTTTTAAAATTGCATTTTCAACATGAATTACTCTCGTACTAATGTTATGGAGTGGAGTAGTAATTTCTGTTTGAAACACCTTTTTCATTTCAATATGAAAACTTGAATGCCAGTTGTTGTTGCTGAGATTTGTTTTAGAGTCTACAATACTTTGAAGTGTTTTCACTCTATCTTTAAAATCATCCAAATATCTTCTAGCTTCACTTGTGTTAAAAGGGTTGCTAGAGGACATTTGTTCCAAGTTTGAAAGATTTTTGGAAACTACTTTTGGTTTTGTTGAAACAACTAGTGTTTTGAAAACCTTTGGTGTTTCTTGCTGTTTAACAAAATTTACTCCATAAAGTATGTTAATCTTATTATAATCAATTGGTTTTATTTCTGGGTTCTTTTGTCTCATTTTGATTCTACTCTCTTCAGCAAGCTCAATCGTTTCATCAGAATCCCGAACATTGGGAGGATCATGTTTAGCAAATATCACATTACCATTATACAACACATTCTGTTCTTTCTGAGCTTTCTTGAGATAATAAGGGTTTTCACAACCGATAGCCATTTTCTTCATTGTGTGCAAAAGCGGGTTTGGATCTTTAATTAACATTTGAATTGTTTGAGCAGAATGACCCGTTTTGACAAGCAAATCTTCTAACTTTTTAATTGTTTATTGTTTCTCAATGATTTCATCAAGAAGATCATTTTCGCGTTTTGAAAAATCTGCTTTCAACTGTTTCTTTTCTTTTTCAAAATCAGAACAAGTTGATTTTTGTTTAGAAAGTTGGTTTTGCAAATCTGAAACTTCCGTGTTTAAGGATCTTATTTTCTCAATTCGCAATTGTTTTTCTCTTAAAACGGAGTTTTTGTAACCATCTTCTAATTCTGACTGTCGAGTTTTATTCTATTCAAAATCCTTTTCATTTACCTTATATCTCTCAAGCTCTGCGGTCAATTTTTCATTCGCGGCCTTAACATCGCGATTGATCTTTTTAACTTTCTCAATTTTAATACTAAAATTGTTCAATAATGATTCAAATAACGTACGTGTTTCCTCATCATTCTCAGTATGCTGTGACTCGAAGCCTCCATTAGGATTCATATCTGGAGTTTCCAAGTTAATATTGCTACCACTTGGCGTGTGCATATGATAACGCTCATTTTGTACATGTTTTAGTAGCGTTATTTCTATGTTTTTGCATTGTATTTGGTTGTATTTGTGAACATTTTATACTTAAAAGGTATAAAAGATGTATTCAGGTTAAGGTAGAATCAAGTCCAAAGGAATAGCGAGAAAGATGTTAAAAAGATGCTAAATCAAGGGCTTATGCACAACGGAAGAATCTACCCATAATAAAGACCTCTGAAAGATCGTTAAAGATAAAGAATTAAGTTACAAAGATTTTCGAGACCAAGAAAAGATCAAGTGTTGATATGATGAATGAGAAGTTACATGCGTAGAATTATGGCTTGCTTCTTCAACCAAAAGTTCAAGAAATACATCTAAGGCTCAAATTCAACCCAAGGTTCAACAATGTCATGCCAAACCTTACTTCAAACCTTGGGCTGGAATCTGAACCTCAGGTTGAGACTTCAACCTTAGGCTGATGCAATTTCTGGCACACTTTATGACTATCTTTAATGAACTAACTCTTCATATGGGTTGTCATTACACTTCATTTACTTCAAGTCCAGAATTTTTATGACACTTTGTGCTCAAGACATTTGCTTGGTGACCAAGGGGAGTCAATCTATTAATAAGAAAGCTTGGCCAAGAGAGAAAGGAGGCTACACACTTTACATCCACTACAACTAAATCTCATAACAAGTACTCTCTCAAGAAGGTTACAAAAAAGAAAAACGCAGGAAGAAGTTGGCTTACATTCATCATCCATCATCATAATTGTCCAAGGAATCATTGTTGATAACATCAATATTGTTCCAAACTCTTGTAATCATCATTACAACTTTTGTAAGACTTCTTAATCATGTTTTCAAGTGATATAATTTCTGTAGTTATTTCTTTGTTTGCTATGAGTGGCTAAGTGCCTTGTGCACTTGCCTAGATGATGTTTGTACATGCGTATTGATTGATTATGATTCTATGGTTCTAATTCAATAAAAAGCTAATACTAAGATCGAATTGTATTTTGAAGTTTTCATAAACAAACAAGTTATCAAGTTAGGTTGATTGTTAATGGTGTAATAGGCCGAAAGAGTTATTGTTATTCAATCAATTGTAAACCTTTGTCTATGAGGGCGTTACCCTATGTATTGACCATTTCATAGGTAACTTGGTTAAGCTTAGAAAACTAAAAGTGTGATTGTCAATCACTTGTGAAACGATAGCGAATCAAGTAATTGAATTGTGTTAGTCTTGATTGATCAAATCTTAATATTGTTTTTGTCATCCTAAAATCTTGACGAGGATTGAAAGTGTTGAAAACAAGAGGATTAGTACATCAACTAATCAAATTAGAACACCATCTAATTTATTGATCATAATCGATTTGAACCATTGTCATAATCATATCAAGTGGATTGTGCAAACTAGTCTAGGCAAGTGTAGTTTTAATATATTTAATCAAATCATCATCATTATTTGCTTGCTTTTAGAATTATTGAATGAGCTCGATTTTATATTCAACTCACGTTACATAAAAACTAAACAAATCCTTGTGAACGACCTCGGCTTACCATTTCATCTCTTACTACACACGGATGAGTATACTTTCTCGTATGTGTTTCATTTGAATCATTGGTAGATCGTGTTATAAATTTAAAACTTGCACTCTAAACGGGCACATCAAGTTTTTGGCGCCGCTACGGGGAATTTGATCACGTTTTTGTGAGTTTTTATTTATAATTTTCTTGTTTATTTCATACTTTTTAAGCTTGTAAAAATTTTTCCTTAAAAAATTCGCCCAGTTTTTGCCGGTTCAAACTCTCGGTAAATTAAAAAAATAGTCCAGCCGCCCGGTTCAGCTCCCAGCTGAACCGGTTCAACCTTTTCTGACCCACTGAACCGACGGTTCAAAAGAGAACCGCCCCGGTTCAACTCTCGGTAAATTAAGAAAAAAAATCCAAACCGACCGGTTCAAAGTTTCTGTGAACCCAACAATCTTCAGCCGCCCGTTCCAATTCTTCTGACCCGATCCAGCCGACGTATCAAAAGAGAACCGCCCCGGTTTGAACCTTTCTGTGAACCATCCAAGCTCCAACCGCCTGGTTCAAATTCAACCGGTCCGGTTCTAACCTACTGTTCATAATTAATATATATATTATATATATATATATATATATATATATATATATATTATATATATATATATATATATATATATATATATATTCTTTTTAGTTTTTAATCCTTTTCGATTGGCTCATTTTTCTCGTGTATGACCACTCGCTCTTCAAGCGACGAATTGAGTACACCATTGTCTAACCCCGAAAGTTTATTTCGCAAAAAAAGAACACCATTTGTTCCACCCAATCAAAGAATACCAAAAACCGTTAACCCACCATTTGATAATCTTTCCGAAGTTCATCCAATCGTTAATCTTTTTCTTGAGTTACCATTTCCAATGGCCGACAATCAACCAATGTGGGATACCAATAGGGTTGTAGCTCCTACACCCGCAGCCGCCATTGTTCCCGATAATCTTGGAGATAACTTTACTATCAAAGGTCATCATCTTTCGATGATTAAAGACAATCAATTTGATGGTCGAGTTAAATCTGATCCACACAAACATATCACCGATTTTCTCAAAATTTGTGACATGTTTCGTTATGGAAATACCAATGCAAATGCAATCCGCCTCAAACTCTTTCCATCGTCTCTCACCGGAGAAGCGAAAATTTGGTATAACGAATTAAGCCCCGGAGTGATCACAACTTGGGACCAAATGAGAGAAGCATTTGTTGGACATTTCTTTCCACCGGCCATGTTTGATCGTCTCTTAGGTGAAATTCGTAGCTTTACTCAAAGAAAGGAGAAAATCTTGTCGAAGCTTGGCTTCGAATGAAAAACATGCTCCGAAGTTGTCATGGGCATGGTTTGTCTCGTGGTAATATCATTCAAATCTTTTAACATGGTCTCGATGACACAACTTAGGGTATCCTTGATGCCAGAGGAATTTTCCTTTATAAGACCCCTAACGAAGCTTAAACTTTATTAGAAGACCATGTACTTCTTAAGCTCGATTGGTCTAAGGATTCCAAAACCAAACCTCAACGAAAACCCGTTGCATTCGCCGAAGGAACGAATGAAAATTCCAAAATCATGGACATGATGAAAGATCTCACCACCAAAATCGATTCTAAATTCCAAAGCATCCAAAAAGAAATCAAAGAAATGCGCGATGGTTGCAACTATTGTGGTGGAAGCCATTCATCATCCGAATGTGATGACAAACCCATGGGAGGTCCCGAAGCCGAAGCCAATTATGTTTATGGAGGATATCGAGGAGGAGGATATCGTGGAAACTACTACGGTAGAAATTCTAGGGATTGGCAAGATCGTCCACTAAGGGAAGATAATCGTAGTTCCCAACCTCGTGACGTCAACCGTTCGACATCGTCTCGTGATGATAACCGTTCATCATCACAAATACCTGAAACAAAAAATGAAGAAACGGAATTCGAAAAAACCATGCGTGAATTCGTGCATGCTCAAAAGCAAACAAATGAATTCATGAAAAATCAGTTCTTCATGCTCAAAAGCAAAGTCGAACAAGGTCAAAAGAACCATCAAGCCTCTATCCAAGACCTTGAAACCAAATTTGGTCGTCTTTCTAATCAACTTGCTGCAAGACCATCGGGTACTTTGCCAAGCAATACTCAATCCAACCCGAAACCATCATCATCTGGATCTTATCTTCCACCTCAAACGAGAAATGAGCTTGTAAATGCTGTATATACTCGTAGTGGTCTGTCTTATGATCCACCACCAAACCCAAACCAAACAACCACTATCATTCATGATGATAGTGAGGATGAAGCAGAGGAAGAACCAAAAGATAACGAACCAATTCCCACACCAATCGTTGAACCCACTCCTCAGCTCAAAGCATATAAGCCAAGAATTCCATATCCTCAACGTTTGAGGAAAGAAAAGATGGAAGAACAATATGGCAAGTTCATTGATTTAATCAAAGAAGTTAGGATCAACGTTCCTCTTGTTGATGTCCTAGCCGAAATGCCCAATTATGGGAAGTTTTTGAAAGAACTTGTGAGCAACAAAAGCAAAATGGAAAACATTTCCGCTACCTTCTTGAATGAAGATTGCTCAGCCATTGTTGAAAACAAACTGCCGAAAAAACTCGGTGATCCTGGAAGTTTTCTCATCCCGTGTACTTTGGGAAATTCAATCACTTGTGATGCTTTAGCCGATCTCGGTGCGAGTATCAATCTTATGCAATACTCATTGTATGCGAAGCTTTCGATCGATACATTGAAACCGAAAAGAATGAGTATACGCTTAGAAAATCATACTATCCAATATCCTGTTGGAATAGCTGAAAACATGCTTGTTCAAGTAGGGCAATTCGTTTTTCCTACTGATTTTGTGATCCTCGAGATGGAGGAAGACAACAAAGTTTCATTGATCTTAGGAAGACCTTTCCTAAACACAGCTGATGCGATCATTCGAGTCAAAAAAAAAGAACTCAAACTTGAAGTTGGGGAAAAAAGAATATCTTTTTCAATTAATCAAGCCATGAAATATTCTCATGCGAATGATGACACTTGTTATAGCATTGATGCTATCGATGAAATAACGGAGGAAACATTCGACGAGCTGCTTGATGAAAGAATTACGGCTCATAAAACATCTGGTCAAATAAGCGATGAAGATCTCGACAGAGAATTCGCTGAATATATGCAGATAGAGTCTGAAGACATTCCTGAGGAAGAAACAACCAACTTTGAGGAGTTGGAATTCAATGATGAAATGAGAATCAAAACCTCAATTGAAGATCCGCCGGTGGATCTCATCTTGAAACCTCTTCCCGATCATTTGGAATATGCATTCTTGGAAGAAAAATCTCTTCTTCCGGTTGTCATATCTTCAGCACTCAAACCCAATGAAAAAGAACGTCTTGTTTCTATGCTCAAAAATCATAAAGAAGCTTTCGCTTGGAAAACCTCTGACATTCGTGGAATTAGTCCAAACTTTTGCAAACACAAAGTCAATATCGAAAACAATTCCAAACCCGTTGTTCAAAGACAACAAAGACTCGACCCAAACATGAAGGATGTTGTTAAGAAGGAAATAATCAAACTTCTTGATGCTGGTATTATTTACCCCATTGAGGATAGTTAATGGGTGAGTCTTGTTCATTGTGTTCATAAGAAAGGAGGAACGACCGTTGTAACTAATGAACGTAATGAACTTGTTCCTACCAGAACCATAACTGGTTGGCGAGTGTGCATTGATTATCGCAAATTAAATGACGCCACCAGGAAGGATCATTTTCCTTTACCGTTCATGGATCAGATGTTGGAAAGACTTGCGGGGAACAAATTCTTTTGTTTTCTCGATGGATTTTCCGGTTATTTCCAAATTCCAATTGATCCAGCTGATCAAGAAAAGACCACATTCACGTGTCCTTTTGGCACATATGCGTATAGGCGTATACCTTTTGGTCTCTGTAACGCACCAGCAACATTTCAAAGATGCATGATTGCTATTTTTCAACATATGCTTGAAACCTCCATGGAAGTTTTCATGGATGATTTCTCGGTATTTGGAGACTCATTCGAGTCATGCCTTACGAATCTTGATAAAATGCTTGAAAGATGCAAATCTGCTCATCTCGTGCTAAATTGGGAAAAATGTCACTTTATGGTGACAGAAGACATTGTGCTTGGTCACAAGATTTCTAGCAAGGGAATCGAAGTGGACAAATCAAAAATAGATGATATTGCTAAGCTACCACCCCCGACTAACGTTAAAGGCGTTAGGAGTTTCTTGGGGCATGCAGGATTCTACCGCTGATTCATCAAAGATTTTTTGAAAATTTCTCGTCCTATGACGAAGCTTCTCGAGAAAGATTCAGTCTTTGATTTCAATAAAGAATGCATCAAGGCATTCGAAACGCTCAAAGATAAGTTAACAAATGCACCGATTATGGTTTCACCAGATTGGTCACTGCCATTTGAACTTATGTGTGATACAAGTGATTTTGCTGTTGGAGCAGTATTAGGAAAACGTGATGGAAAACATTTTCATCCTATTTACTTTGCTAGCAAAACCTTGAATAGTGCTCAACAAAACTACACGGTCACTGAAAAAGAACTTTTGGCTGTAGTTTTTGCGTTTGACAAATTTCGTTCTTATCTCGTTTTGTCTAAGACAATTGTATTCACCGATCATTCAGCTCTTAAATACCTGTTTACCAAACCACGTCTTATCCGATGGATTTTATTGCTTCAAGAATTTGACATAGAAATCCAAAATAAGAAAAGTGCGGAAAATGTGGCAGCAGACCATTTGTCTCGATTAGAAAACCCTAATTTAGATGAATTCAGTGAAGACGAGATTGATGATAATTTTCCTGACGAAACTCTTATGGGAATTGAAAACGAAGAAGTCCCATGGTTTGCAGACTTTGCAAATTATTTGGTCGGAGGAGTATTACAAAAAAGTCTAACTCACGCTCAGCGTAGTAAATTTTTCGCAGACCTTAAACACTATTTTTGGGATGACCGTATCTATTTAAAATGTGTCCCGATGGAATAATTAGAAGATGCGTGTACGGTTCAGAGACCCAAAAAATTCTCGATGAATGTTATCACGACCCAACTGGAGGACATTACGGTCCATCCACAACCGCTAAAAAAGTTTTTGATGCGGGATTTTATTGGCCGACGATTTTTAAAGAAGCTCATACGTTTGTGCAGAACTGTGATGCTTGCCAAAAGTCTGGTAGTCTTTCTCGTAGAGACGAAATGCCACAAAAGAGCATACAAGTTTCTGAAATCTTTGATATATGGGGAATTGACTTCATGGGTCCTTTTCCTAAATCTCACAAGTTCGAATACATCCTCGTTGCAATTGACTATGTCTCTAAATGGGCCGAAGCGGAAGCTTTACCCACTAATGATGCACGAGTGGTTGTAAATTTTTTGAAAAAGCTTTTCTCTTGATTCGGAATACCAAAAGCTTTGATAAGCGACAGAGGAACTCACTTCTGTAACCATCAAATGGAGAAAGCTATGAGATGATATGGAGTCCATCATCGTTTCGCAACAGCATACCATCCTCAAACCAGTGGTCAAGTTGAAAACACCAATAGTGCGTTGAAAAGAATACTTGAAAAAATGGTTAGGGATAATCCTTCCGTTTGGTCAAGGAAACTCGATGATGCTCTATGGGCGTTTAGAACGGCATATAAAACTCCAATTGGCACAACTCCGTACAGACTCATATATGGAAAAACTTATCATTTGCCGTTTGAAATAGAACACCGCGCATACTGGGCGTTGAGGCAATGTAACCCCGATCTCAAAATCGCTGGAGAAAAATTATTCTTGAAATTGCATGAACTCAACGAGTTAAGACTCCAAGCATATGAGAATTCCAAGTTGTACAAAGCTCGAACAAAAGCTTACCATGATAGAAAACTCAGAATCCGGAAAGAATTCAAATCCGGAGAAAAAGTACTTTTGTTCAATTCTAAGTACAAATTCAAAGCTCCAAAGCTAAGAACCAAATGGTTTGGTCCATTCGTGGTAAAACATGGTTTTCCATCCGGATATGTCGAGTTATATAACAAGTACGGTGGAAGTTTCATTGTTAATGGACATCGTATCAAAATGTATCACGATGAGGAGCAATTGAATGAAATGTCAAGTGAGGAAATTCCACTCGAACTACTCGATAAAACCGCAAAAGTGAAAGAAAATGTGGCTTATATTCCCAAGAAGCCGGGAAGGAATCCCAAATATAAACCATGAAAGTGAGGAAGATCGAGTCGGGCTGATGACTCGTTAATAAATTTAGCGCTTCTTGGGAGGCAACCCGTGTGTTTTTAATGTTTGTTTATTTTTATACCCCAATGGTTTTACCATAAGTGTGGGGGCGTCGCATAAAAAAATAAAAATCCAAAAATATTTTGCATTTTGTGTGTTTGTTTGTTTTTGTATATGGAGATTACTACAGGTAACAATGCTTGATCTCGAAGATGTGGAATCGTTCGATCTCAATATCTCATTTGGAGCTCGATATGGATTCCAAGGCTCAGGCAGTATCATTTCTTTTATGTTCTATTTCCCTATTTTTATGGTTCATCGTTCTTTCCATTGAGGACAATGTCAAACATAAGTGTGGGGGGAGGAAATAGGAAAATGAAACTGAATTTTAAATTTTCTATATTTTTGAGCCTAATTTTAAAATTGTTTGCCCTTATAATCTAGTTGTTTTCGTACATTTAGGATAATTTATATTAGAATAACTAAATCAATCCACTGATAAAACATGTAATTTTTGAAAATTCGAGATGTGTCATGATTGACATTGCAGTCCATTTTTAGGATCGATAATATTGCTAGCACAATTATAGTCCATTCCACCAAAAATTGTGAGGATTTGAGCCTATTCTTATATAGCATACATCTTTTATGCTTGATCTTTTTATGCTTGAGTGTGCCAGTGATTTTATTTATTCTAGAACTTGTACTTGCAAATCATTACCAGACCGCAGTGAGATCACTTTGTGTGATATAAGTGTATTCGTGTGATAAGAGGCAACCTTAGGAATTAAACCAAATGGCCTTCTATTTTACATCTAATGATATATTAGCTAGCCACATCGGTTAGTTAACCACCCATATGGACCCATTTGTTAGCACTCAATTTTAGTGCTAGATACCACTAGTACACCCTCTGAGCCATTCTTTTCTTTTGTTACATCCAGAAAAATACAAAAATATTTTACACTTTTAGCCTTAACCGTACCCATAGTCAAGTCTTGGTTGGTTACTTGCTACTTGGAAAGATGGTTGTTCTGTGGGAAATCCTTGAACTATTGAGAAAGTTGTGAACTCCATGATAATCTCATGGAGGGTCTATTGGTATTATGATCGATGGCCGAAACATGTGGCCAACAACAACAACAACAACAACAAAGAAAAAAATAATAAAAAAATAATAAATAAATAAAAAAAAAAGAAGGAAAAAGAGAAAAAAAATAAAATAAGTCATCGCAATTGTATGGTGACAAGAATAGCCAATAAGCTATGAAAGTATGATATCGATCGAGGATGAATTCTCAAGTTCAAAGGATAGTGGTTAGCATAGCTAGTAGCATTTGGTTGTAGACTTTGACTATTTGTAAAGTTTTCTTTTAAAACCAATTTCATAAATATTCCCATGCCTTATCCATACCCTTATTAACCCGAAGCCTAAATATTACAACCTGAATAAAAGTCCTCTTAGATGTTTACACTTGGTGCTTACGCCACGTCGGTGGAGTTTTGTTTCATGTACAAGCCTATGGTAATATTTAGATCATGACAGAGCAATGAGTGTTATTTTCTTATATACTCACCCACTAAATAAATGAGTGTTGAGTGAATTAAGCAATAGAATCATTAAGGTATTGTCTAACATCTTGACTCTTCACTTATAAAGCTTAGAAAGATGGATCTTATCTTGTACTTGTACTTGATGGATTTGCATCTCATTTTCAGAATCATTTTTATTTATGTCATGTGGATTTATTTATTTTTAAAAGCTAGATTTGCTTGAGGGCAAGCAAAGTGTAAGTGTGGGGGATTTGATAACGCTCATTTTGTACATGTTTTAGTAGCATTATTTCTATGTTTGTGCATTGTATTTGGTTGTATTTGTGAATAGTTTACACTTAAAAGGTATAAAAGATGTATTCAGGTTAAGGTACAATCAAGTCCAAAGGAATAGCGAGAAAGATGTGAAAAAGATGCTAAATCAAGGGCTTATGCACAACGGAAGATTCTACCCATAATAAAGACCTCGGAAAGATTGTTAAAGATAAAGAATTAAGTTACAAAGATTTTCGAGACCAAGAAAAGATCAAGTGTTGATATGATGAATGAGAAGTTACATGCATAGAATTATGGCTTGCTTCTTCAACCAAAGGTTCAAGAAATACATCTAAGGCTCAAATTCAACCCAAGGTTCAACAATGTCATGCCAAACCTTACTTCAAACATTGGGCTGTAATCTGAACCTCGGGTTGAGACTTCAACCTTGGGCTGATGCAATTTTTGGCACACTTAATGACTATCTTTAATGAACTAACTCTTCATATGGGTTGTCATTACACTTCATTTACTTCAAGTCCAGAATTTTTATGACACTTTGTGCTCAAGACATTCGCTTGGTGACCAAGGGGAGTCAATCTTTTAATAAAAAAGCTTGGCTAAGAGAGAAAGGAGGCTACACACTTTACATCTACTACAACTAAATCTCATAACAAGTACTCTCTCAAGAAGGTTACAAAGAAGAAAAACACAGGAAGAAGTTGGCTTACATTCATCATCCATCATCATAATTGTCCAAGGAATCATTGTTGATAACATCAATATTGTTCCAAACTCTTGTAATCATCATTACAACTTTTGTAAGACTTCTTAATCATGTTTTCAAGTGATATAATTTCTGTAGTTATTTCTTTGTTTGCTATGAGTGACTAAGTGCCTTGTGCACTTGCCTAGATGATGTTTGTTCATGTGTATTGATTGATTATGATTCTATGGTTCTAATTCAATAAAAAGCTAATACTAAGATCGAATTGTATTTTGAAGTTTTCATAAACAAACAAGTTATCAAGTTAGGTTGATGTTTAATGTTGTAATAGGTCAAAAGAGTCATTGTTATTCAATCAATTGTAAACCTTTGTCTATGAGGGCGTTACCCTATGTATTGACCATTTCATAGGTAACTTGGTTAAACTTAGAAAACTAAAAGTGTGATTGTCAATCACTTGTGAAACGATAGCGAATCAAGTAATTGAATTGTGTTAGTCTTGATTGATCAAATCTTAATATTGTTTTTGTCATCCTAAAATCTTGACGAGGATTGAAAGTGTTGAAAACAAGAGGATTAGTACATCAACTAATCAAATAAGAACACAATCTAATTTATTGATCATAATCGATTTGAACCATTGTCATAATCATATCAAGTGGACTATGTAAACTAGTCTAGGCAAGTGTAGTTTTAATATATTGAATCAAATCATCATCATTATTTGCTTGCTTTTAGAATTATTGAATAAGCTCAATTTTATATTCAACTCACGTTACATAAAAACTAAACAAATCCTTATGAACGACCTCGACTTACCATTTCATCTCTTACTACACACGGACGAGTATACTTGCTCGTATGTGTTTCGTTTGAATCATTGGTAGATCGTGTTATAAATTTAAAACTTGCACTCTAAACGGGCACATCACCAAATATGTATCATAAGTGGGTGCTGGAGTCGCAGGATGTTGTTCATCATGAGGTGACATATCAAATATTTCATTACTGTGATATGTAGTGAATGGTGGTACCTCAGAGACTGCATTGACATCATAAGCAGGAGGTGCTTCAGAATTTGTGTCGTACTTAGCCTCTTGAAGATTTTCCATGAAAATGCAGTTTGTATCGATGTCCTCAAGGTCTTCCACATCATCCATAAGAGCCATAAAGTCATTCTGTTCTGCATTCAACTGAAACACTGCCTTTTCCTTTTGTGCCAATAGCACTGCTTTCTACAGATACTCAATATCTTTCTTTTTCGGCTTGGTGGGACAGTTCCTTACCATGTGACCGACTCCCTGACAGTTGAAACACTTTACCAAATTACCCTGATTCACATTTCCATAATTCCCAGCAACTGGAGCAGCAACATTCCCAAATTGATTACCAACATTCTGATTCCTAACATTCTGACCCCTCTGATTTCCAACAACTTGACCCATTTGATTCCCTACATACTGACCCATCTGATTTCCTACATACTGCCTTGCATTCTAATTACCCATCTGATATCTAGGAGCATATCCTTGCTGATTTCCCATAACTCTAACCATTTGTCCTTGTTGACCCATGTTAAAACTCGGTTGTGCAATCTGCCTGTTGCGAGTGTTCGATGAAATCCTTTGGTTGTTGTTAGTTGGTGTGGAATAGCGTCCTTGGACTACCTTTGATAGAAGAGTAAATGCTTGAGTCAAAGCAGCACTATCATCATTGTCAGTGAAATCTGGTTCTTGGTATTGTGGGTATTGGTGTTGTGGAATAACTTGTTGTTGTGGGTAGAATTGTTGTTGTGGTATGACAGCAGTTTGTGGAACGTATTGTTGTTGCATGTAGTTCTGAGTGGAAGAGGATGATGATGGTTGTGTAATTACTGCTACAGGTGTTGGTGTTTGAGCAATTAATGCAAGAGGATCATGTTGCTTTGCTAACTTCATTCGCCTCTGCCTGGTTTTGCTTTAGAAAGTCATAGAGCTAATCATAGTTCACCTGGTGAAGGTCCTTTGTTTGGTTAACAATCGTGACAAATCGTCCCCATTCTTCTGGTAGATTGTTGATGAACTTGATGTTTTGAACAATTGGTCTTGGTGTCAACTTGTTTCTAATGAGCTCGTTCATTAGAGTGCAAAACCTGGTATAGTAAGATTCAATGGGTTCCGCTGGAGTGGATGTGAACTTCTCCCATTCAGTTAGAAGCTTGTTTTCAACATCTTGTTGCCCAATTTTTGTGCCATGACAAAGCCTTCTAACTCGTTCCCACATATCATAAGCAGTTTCACAACTGTCAACAGCAACAAATATTTCTCCTGGTAAACCAAGTTGAATTAAGTGCATTGCTAATTCATCAGCTGCATTTTGCTTCCTATCCTCTTCTGTGTATTCATGTTCGTATTGTTCACGAAAGAAAGGTGGTGTGGGAGGTGTTGCATTTGGATCTCCAAGGTCTTGAACTTGACGAGCCTTGAATGGTCCATTCTTGATGGAGTTGAGCAGGAGTTTACCTTGTCCATCAGGTTTAGTTTTGATGTAGTGAAGCATGCGGCTCGTCCATGGAAGATATCCACCTTTTTTAAGCATAGGAGGACAGTTTTCTGCACCGGCTGCATGGATGTCTTGCTGAGTTGCCATTGATGAAGTTGTATGATAAAGTTGATGTTGGATCGGTTCAAAGAAATAGGAGTTGTGTTTGATGTTGGTTAAGGTTCAAGAATTATGTTTGGTTGAAGTTAAGTCCTTTCTCGAGTTTTGCTTACTTGAAGGTTGTCTAAATAGTGATTTCTTATTTCCCTCCAAAAATTGAATTTGAAAAATTTCTCTACCAGAATTTGAAATACACCATAAAATGTAATTCTAAGGTTACTAGAAAAAAATTGAGTTTTAGAGATTTTGACGCCAAATGTCACCGTAAAAATTCGAATTTTGACCTAAAAATTTGAATTTTGGGCCAAAATTTTCACCGTTATACCAAAATTTGAATTTTGCGTAAAAATTGAACGTTTAGTCACTCCTAAAAATTAAATTTTACTCAAATTATTATTATTATTATTATTATTATTATTATTATTATTATTATTATTATTATTATTATTATTATTATTATTATTATTATTATTTTTTTTATTATTATTATTATTATTTTTTTAATTATAAAACGTCACGTCATTAGAAGAAAATAGGATTTACATGAAATTAGAGGGGAGCCGAGATACTAACTGGGCTCCCACTCCTCTAGCTATGGCAAAGCTAATCCTATTAAAAATATGAGCAGCGGCTCGCGATCCGATGTCTTGAGTTACGGAGAACCTTCGGATCCGTTTCAATAGGGTTGCTGCATCCTCCCCAAGTTCCCCCAAGGAAGAGAATGAGAATGGAAGAAACCCATATCCAATGTCGGCACATTTGCTCTCATATTTGACACGTTTGCGCTGTGCTGCTTCGACCACTACTCGTCCTGGCGCAAAATCGATCAATCCTGATTGCGTCAGGGGAGACGACCCTGTTAAATCGACACACACATCCTGCCCACCATCCAAAGAATAGAGCAATACATCAGCTGGGCATAAGCCTTGGTCTCTTTCTCCACAAAGGCCAATGTCAACCTCTTTGCGAGCCGAGATCCCTGTCCGAGAGCAAATATCAGCAAGAGTGTCGCGCACCACATTGTGCCGGTGCTTAATACCAATAATACCAACACAAGACACAGCATGATCACCGTAAATGTCTCCCGCAAATACCCTGGAACAAGCAGAGCACGACATCTGGACCGAGAACAGGGGGACACCCAGGCGGTAGCATAAAACACACCGGTAAGTCCTAGCGTTCATAGTCTGCCCCAACCCAGATATCGGGGACACCCTAAGCCAATCAGAGGTGTAGTCTTCTCGTTGCGATCTCCAAAGCGCTGTCTGTCGAGCGGATAGGCCAAAGGTGGATTCAGCCTTTCTCGAACAACCTTTCTCGGTTTCAAAGTCGAAGAATCCTTAGTTGAAGAGACCAAAGTCGAAGAGAAACTCGGAGTGACCAAACTCTGATAGATGCTCGAAGACACCAAAACTATGAGAGATTCTCGAAGACTCCAAGATACTCGAAGATTCCTAGGATACTCGAAGATTCCTAATATACTCGAAGAAATCTACGATACTCGAAGAAATCAAAGATACTCGAAGAAATCTAAGATACTCGAAGGATTGCACAAAATGCGTTCTAACTCGGAGAATTTTGTACAAACTCGAAGAACTTAAGTAAATTCCTAACTCGGAAACATAAGTAACACACAAACTCGGAGACTTAACTTTTAACTTCAAACTCGAAGCCACAAACTCGGAGGATTCAAACTCGAAGCCACAAAGTTGAAGCCAGAAACTCGAAGTATCCAAAATCAAAGCCTTCAAACTTGAAGGATTTTGGACAAAGTCGAAGCCTTCTAACTCGAAGGATCAAAGAGAGAAGTGAGGCTTCGGAATTCTAGTGAGAGAAACTAGAGAGAGAAATATTATTAGCACACACACTTAACTCTAAGCAATCCCTAAAGCACCCACCTCTACAAGTGAGGGAGGTGGTGCTATTTATATTATTTCACTAATGGAAGGCTTATGGGCTTTTATGGATCACCTCTTAACCCATTAGATTAGGATAAAAACCCATTTACTATTCTAACTTAATTATACAACGACACATTACAAAAATATAATAATGACAAATGACCATCACTTTTTATAATAGCTTACAAGATCTATTCACTATACTCGCGTTCACTTGCAAGTGATTAGTGGTTCATGATGTGAGGGGCTTTTGGAAATAGCATAACTTAGGCTATATAAATCTGGTGAAGCATAAAAAAATACTTGAAAATACTTGTGTGATTTAGTTTGTAGCATGTATCTCCCCCATAGAGTGTAAACTTGTTAAATAAGTAAAAGTGGGGCTATGACTCACCTTGTGTGTAACTGGCAATGTGAAAATGTGAAATCAAGTGAAATTACGGACACGGCTCCAACACAGGTTCTGGATAATAGTGAAGTCTGAGTATTTGGTGTTTTGACTTAATATGAACAATGTGTGTGAAAACGAGTAACGAATAACGATTTGGTGTGAGGTATGAGTGTGATATGCTTAAAATGCTTAAAGTTCAAAAATAATATTATGTATACATAATATTATCATATTTTTATGTTATTGATTCCATAAATATCGTTTCCTCGAAAGGTGTGTGAACAAAATGTTAATTTAATCGTTAGAATCCTTTATATATAAATATAAACATAACGGAATTAAATATGGTACAAAAATGTAAAAATGCACATGAGTGAGATGAGAAATGTAAAATATGCAATAGAAATGAATATGGAATAAAGTTACAGTTTGGTCTTTGTACTTTTACAAATTTTACATTTTCTACCCTAACGGTGTTAGTTTTGCACTGTTAGTTCTTGGTTAACTTTTATTACATTTTTTGTCCAATAATTCCCAAAATGACAAAATAAACAACATGTTTACTGTTTTATCAATATGTACCCTCAAGTTATTATATTAACAGATTTAGAACATAATAAGGTAAACTTTACATTTTCAACCCAAATAGTAATAATCTTTGCAAAACGAGTCCAAATTTTATAAAAAGAGTTGGAAAAGAATTCTGAGAGTTTTACAAACTTATTAAAGCTTATTTAAGTGAATTTCAACAGCTTATTACACAAAGTGCTTATTTTTAAGCTAATGGGCTTTTAACGATTATAACCAAAAGCCAATTAGTAATTTTCTAACCGGGGTGTTTTAAAACAAGGTTGGCCTGGTCTTGGGCTAGTTTAATGAGTTTAAAAAGTTGTCCAAACAGCTTATACGATTAGCTTATCAAATAAACTTAATATTTGCTTATTGGGCTTTTCAGCCCACTCGGTATAAATAAAGAGTTTTCCATGGTTCTTATTAGCGATAGCTTTGAAGTTTTTAGAGGACTTTTAAGAGCTTTTCAAAGGAAACTTAAAACATAAACTTATTAAATGAGCTTATTGAGAATCGAGTTGTGCAATAAAATTGACATGGTGTGTATATGTTTTCGTTTTTACATGGTCATTTCTATTCGATATTACATGGTTCAATAATAATATGAAAATGACATATTTAACGTGTTATATGTAAATACGATTCGATAAATAAATGAAATGAGCTCGATAAGTAAATAACTGAATAACTAAGTGTCGAATAACTATAAAATACAAGTTCTTAGCCATCCTTTGAGGAGGTCATTGCGTATAAACGTAAGAAATAAATAAAAGAAAGCGTATAATGCTATAAAATGAAATATACGATCGAAAGAGATATAAGAACTATACATGGTGTGATAAAAATTGATAATAATGAATTGTAAGGAGATTAGGAAGGCTTACAACACCTTAAAGGTGGATTTTAACATTCGAAATGATCAAGAACAAAGGAAATATGAGTGTAGCTTGTGTGATCGATCACAAGGACTTCAAATAGTGCTTGATCGACTTGGGATGGACTCGAACTAGTAGGGAAATACTTTTGGCTTCTTGAGGTCTCGGCAAAGCGAGAAAAACTTGAGAGAAAGTTGGATAAATGCTTGGTGTGAATAGGAGTTATGGCAATGTGTATTATGCATGTATTTATTATCGATATATTGTATAATACTCAAGCAAGTGGTTTGATTGGATGTTTTAGCAGAGAATAAGAATAACACTCAAGTATTAGATAACATAGGAGCGGGTTTTGTGTTTAGTTTGGTTTAAAACATAAGTGTGTATCATATATGCATCGTACGACATATAGAATAGGTCCAAGTGAATTTTAACGTGCAATATTGAGTGAGGAGATGAGAAATGATGTGAAATAAATCCTTGGACTCATATTCGATCATAGAATGTCAAATTGGCTAGGGAAAATCAGTTTAATATGGTGTGAGTTGGTACATGTCTCGATGGGTTTATACTTTGGCTCTCGTTAAAAAATCAAACATATGAATGGGAAAATGAAATTCGACACACTCATTATTTGGTGTGTAGAGAGTCGAGTGGTGCAAAATATTGCATAATATGTGTGTCAATTTTGAGAGAAAACGGGGCAAAGCTAAATAAGGTTAAGTCCTTTGTTATATAAGTTTATAAAACTAAAAATTGTTGGATTGGGCTTTGGAATAGTAATAGGCCAAAGTGCTGGGCCAAAAATAGTAGTTTGATCTGTTTGGTTATAATTGAGTGTGCCGGATTATTTGTGGTCCGTGTGTGAGCTCGTTTCAATGTGTTTGTAATGTAATAATAAAATTTTAAATTTTGACCATAAAAATGGTTAACTGAACTGTATTAGTATTTAATACTTGATTAGCAATGAACAATGTACTAGGGAATTTTACAGAGTGCTACAGTACCTACCTGTCAAGCAGAATTCCGTCCCGGAATTAAATCTAAAATGGTTGTTATGGGTATCTATGGGAATAAATGGGGGTATTTGTCACGAATTTGATCTTCACGTTCCCATGTGTACTCTGGTCCTCATTTAGAGTTCCATCTAACTTTGACAATGGGAATACGGATTTGCTTAAGTTGTTTTACCTCCCTATCCATTATTTCTACCGGTTCTTCCGTGAACACGAGTTTGTTGTCAATTCTGATTTCTCTTAGTGGGATGACGAGAGTTTCATCTGATAAACATTTCTTTAGTTGTGAAACATGAAATGTGGGGTGTACTCTACTGAGTTCTTCTGGGAGTTCAAGTTTGTAAGCAACTGGACCAATCCTTTCGAGGATTTTGAATGGTCCAATATACATGGGATTCAACTTTCCACGCTTTCCAAAGTGTATCATTCCCTTCCACGGGGAAACTTTCAACATAACTATGTCACCAATTTGAAATTCCATAGGTTTTCGTCTTACATCAGCGTAACTCTTTTGTCTGTCACGAGCAGCTTGCAGTCGTTGTTTGATCTTAAAAATCTTTTCTGTCGTGTCGTGTATCAGTTCTGGTCCTGTGAGTTGTATGTCACCAACTTCTGTCCAACAAACAGTTGATATGCACTTTCTACCATAAAGTGCTTCAAATGGTGCCGCCTTGATGCTGGCATGATAACTGTTGTTGTAAGAAAATTCAGCCAATGGCAAGTGTTTATCCCAACCTTTTCCAAAGTCTATAACACATGCTCGGAGCATGTCTTCCAAGGTTAGGATCGTTCTTTCACTCTGTCCATCAGTCTGAGGGTGATAAGCGGTACTTATATCCAAACGTGCACCGAGAGCTTTTTGTAGAGTTTGCCAAAATCTTGAGGTAAATCGACTATTTGTATCTGAGATGATGGAGATTGGAACTCCATGTCGAGTCACTATTTCCTTAAGATATAACTGAGCGAGGGTGGTTATCTCGTCAGTTTCCTTGATTGGTAGGAAATGTACGGATTTGGTGAGACAATCAATGATGACCCAGATGGTGTCCAATCCGATTGACGTCTTTGGTAGTTTAGTGATGAAATCCATGGTAATTCTTTCCTATTTTCAAACTAGTAGTTCAGGTTGTACAAGCAATCCTGACGGCTTTTGACTTTCCGCCTTGACCCTTGAATAAGTCAAACATTTACCAACATACCCAGCGATGTCAGCTTTCATGTTTGGCCACCAGTAGATCTTTTTGAGATCCTGATACATCTTGTCAGAACCTGGGTGTATAGAGTACTTGGATTTATGATATTCATGCATGATGAGATGTCGAATACCTCCGTATAGAGTGACCCAATATCTTTCTTTGAAACACAGCATACCGTCTGATCTTTTTACAAAACTATTTTCAGTCTCGGGCATACTGTAAATCTTCTCATGGGGTTTGTTTTCTTCTTTGAGAGCTTCTGATTGAGCTATGAGAATTTATGATGGAAGGGGTGAATGAATGGTCATTCCCAGAGATCGGACTCTGAGAGGTTTGATTCTTTTTTTTATGCTCAAGGCATCAGCCACAACATTCGCTTTACTGGGGTGATAGCGAATTTCACAATCGTAATCATTGAGCAGTTCTAACCATCGGCCCTATCTCATGTTCAGCTCCTTCTGATCTAGGATGTGCTGAAGACTCTTGCGATCGGTGAAAACCGTACACTTGGTACCGTACAAGTAATGTCTCCAAATCTTAAGAGCAAAGACCACTGCTCCTAATTCTAGATCATGAGTGGTGTAGTTTTCCTCATTTTTCTTAGGCTGTCTAGAAGCATAAGCTATCACTTTGCTTCTTTGCATTAGCACTGCACCTAAACCGTGATGTGATGCATCATAATACACCATGAAGTCTTCACTTCCTTCAGGCAGTGCTAAGATGGGGGCTTCACAGAGTTTCTGTTTTAAGAGTTGAAAAGCTGACTCTTGTTTGTCTTCCCAGATATACTTTTTGTTTTTCTGGGTTAATTCAGACAAAGGCTTTGCAATCTTTGAAAAGTCCTCTATGAACCTTCGGTAGTAACCAGCAAGACCTAGAAATTGACGAATCTCGGTTGAGGTGGTAGGAGATGCCCAACCTTTAACCTCCTCAATCTTTGCAGGATCTACGTGGATACCTTAACTGTTGATGATATGGCCAAGAAATTGTATCGTGGGGATCCAAAAATCACATTTGGAGAATTTTGCGTACAACTTTTCATTCTTGAGCAACTCCAGAATGGTTCTTAAGTGTTCAGTATGTTCTTCTTTGCTGTGTGAGTAGATTAAGATGTCATCGATGAATACAATCACGAACTTGTCCAAATATGGTTTACATACTCGGTTCATTAAATCCATGAACACTGCGGGTGCATTTGTGAGGCCAAATGGCATTACTTGAAATTCATAATGCCCGTAACGTGTTCGGAAGGTTTTTTTGGAATATCTTCTTCCCTGACTCGTAGCTGATGATAACCTGATCTCATATCAATTTTTGAATAGACACTCGATCCTTGCAACTGGTCGAATAAATCGTCAATCCGGGGTAACGGATATCGATTCTTTACGGTGAGTTTGTTCAGTTCCTTGTAGTCAATACACATTCGGAAAGTCCCGTCTTTCTTTTTGACAAATAAGACTGGTGCTCCCCAAGGTGATGAACTTGGTCGGATAAAACCTTTATCTGACAGTTCTTTCATTTCTGAAGGTGCTAATCGATAAGGTGCTTTAGCAACTGGTGTTGCTCCAGGCACTAAATCAATTTGAAATTCTACTTGCCGAACTGGTGGAATACCGGGCAAGTCTTCTGGAAATACTTCAGAAAAGTCCTTGACAACAGGCACTTCTTCGAGTTGTTTCTCCTTCGTTTCAGTTTCCGTCACTTGAATCAGAAATACGTGACATCCTTTGTTCATGTACTTCATTGTTTTGATATAGGAGATGATGTTGAGTCGGGTTTTGCTGTGATCGCCGTGAACGATAAGAGTTTCGCCATCAAGTGGGATTTGGACGACTTTTTCATCACAGATGATTCGGGCGTGGTGTTTGGATAACCAATCCATGCCAATAACGACATCAAATCTACCGAGTTGGATAGGCATGAGATCAATAGGGAAAGGTTTGCTTAGAAGAGTTAAGGTGCAACCTTTGATCATTTTGTTGGTGCCTATGAGGTTTCCGTTTGCTATTTCGATTTCATATGTAGTGTCTAGTTCTACGGGAGTAATATTAAGCAATGAAGCAAATGAGGTAGACACAAAGCTGTTATCAGCTCTAGAATCAAATAATATTTTAGCATTATGTTGGTTCAGTAAGAAAGTACCCGTGACGACGTCGGGTTCCTGTGGTGCATTCCCGTCACCAAGCACATATGCTCTCCCACGAGCAATGTTGTTTGGATTCTTTGGGCAGTTGTTCTTGTAGTGTCCTTTTTCACCAAAGCCGTGGCATACTACTGTTATGGGTTGTGTGTTTGCGCCCGTGGCTCTGTAGTCAGAGGTATTGTGACCCACTTTTTGGCAATTGCTGCAAACTGCACGACAAGGTCCAGTGTGATGGAGTTTACATTGGTTGCACTGGGGTTGAGTTCCGGTATAGGCTTTTTCTCCTGTGGGTGCCGCAACATAAGCTCTAGTAGCTTCCTGTCGGCGATTCTGTTGATGGTGATGGTTGTTGCGGTTCTGGTGGTAGTTGTAGTTGCGGTTGTTGTTGTTGTTTTTGTTGTTGTTGGGGTTTCTATTGTTGTTGTTGTGATAGTTGTTGTTGTTATTATTGGGGTTCATGTTGTTGTTGTTGTTGTTGTTGTTGTTGTTGTGGGTGGTGGTTCCATGGTTATCGGGACTTAGTTTGTGATCATTGTTTGCGGAGGTAGAACTTCGTCTGATTTCTTGTTCTAATAACCGTTGAGCTATTCCGATAGCTTCCTCAAGAGTTGCTGGTTTTGACGAGGTGATGTTCCCCTCGATGTTTCGAGGTAGTCCCTCTACATACTTTTCCAGTGCCCTTTCAGTATCTGGCACCATAGTTGGACATAGTATGGACAGTTCCTGGAACCTTTGGTTGTAGGTTCTCAGATCGTTTCCCCTAATAATTAAGTGGTGGAATTCTTCCTCAAGTTTCCTGATTTCTGTTCGGGGACATTATTTTTTCAGCAGTTTAGTTTTCAGTTCAATCCAGGACATCCGATAGGCCTCTTCCATACCCATGGTCTGGGCGGTTGAGTTCCACCATGATGCGGCATCTTCCAGAAGTGTTCCAGTAACAAAGGTAACCTTGCTATTATCTGGACAGTTGCACCGCATGAATACAGTTTGGGTGCGCTCAAACCACTGAGCTAATTTGGTGACTCCTTTGGAACCTTTGAAATAAGTTGGCTGGCAACCTATGAAATCTTTGTATGTGCACTTGCGAGACGCAGATGCCTCGCTTTCAGCAGTGGATCGGTTGTTGTTGCTCGAGCGGGCCATGGTAGCCGCTTGAGTCTCTAGAGCTGCTGCAACACTATCGGCTACCAATTTTTGGATAGCTTCAGGAGTCATAGCTGTTGCGGGAGTGACAGTTTCTTTCCTTGTACGAGGCATTTTTCATTTAATACCACAAGAAAATATAGATTTAGAACTCTCATAGTGACCATGGTAGAATATATTGAGTAACAGGGTGACTGTATATAATTTCTAGCAATATTGTCACAATGTGAAATTACAACCGATTGGAGAATCATAAGATCCGGACATGTTTGGGTGTTTTCGTAAGTAATGATCAACTCTTGGTATAGGGTTGCTAAGGAACAAAGTGATTCATCATCTACAAATGCTGAAGTTCAGCAACTTTCTCTTCATTCATCAAGTTTCTTTTGAAATTTTCTTTATTATATGTTTGTATTTTCATTCCATTTGTGTCATTCAAAGAACCATGACAATCACAAGTAACATCACGATATGTCTGAATACAATCACAATACACATGAACAACCACAATAGCATAAATCAACATCAATATATAGTAAATCATAATGAATAACGTATATTAATAACTTGAATCAATTTTGTTACATAATAGAATGATTACAAGGTCCTTTATTAATTCCACATGCGGCAGGCTAAGGTGCCTCAAAACTATACAGATGTAATCTATGTCTAGCTGCTGGAAGACTCGTCCATGGGCCCGGTGAGCTATGATATCTGATCCAGGAGCCTCTGAATGTCAGTTTGGTGTTGGACCTGCATGTCTTCCACTAGGGTATCTAAGGTTTCGGCTCTGAGGCGTGCTTCCAAAGCTTCCACAATATGCCTCTATCCCTCCCATAGTGAGACTGTAATGTGGGTGCGGGTCTCGGACATCTCTGACCGTATCCTAGTCAGACCATCCTGAAGCTCTATTCTGTCGGATACGATGCTATGTAGAGTGCCGTTGACCGTCTCAGGGCGGTCCAATGGTGTCCTGTCAGCTATACCTACGAGGGTATCTATCTGCCTCTCATGGCGCTCTAGACGCGTCATGATGGAGGATGGAGTAGGGGTGCGGGCTACTACTGCCCGTGAGCTTTCTCCAGTCTCGAAGACTCGAGCTGGTGGAGTGAAACCAGTGGAAATTGTCGGGAATTAAATTGATGCGTGGTTTTGCGACCTTACAACAGGTTTTACCTCTCAAGGGATCTCAAGAGGCTTGCAATCCCCACCAGGCAGTGTACCTGACCGATGTAGTATAGTGAAGTGGCAAGTACCGGGGGATTGATCGTTCTCTAAGGGAATAGTGTCGTTAGGATTGAAAAATTACTCTAATAGGTCTAAGGGTGAGGGAAGATTCTTTTTGTATTTTTATATTTTATGGAAAGCAAGTAAAATCTCGGGTTTGAAGGAGTGGGCGGAATTAGTTGCTAGTCAACTAACCCAAATAACTACAAATGCAAATAAAATAAAATAACTAAAAATAAAAAGGTCGTGAAACTTATATGGAGAGAAATGTGTTTACTTAGATTTCCTTACTCCCTAACTATCTTTTACCGGTTGATTAGTGTGTATTAATTGCGTGGATGATGGGTGTATTCCTTAATACCAATCATGGGGTGGCGTACGTACTTCCCCAACTCTACAAGCTCCTACTTCACTCCTATGTCGAGCCGGCTAAGAAGCTCCTAACATGGGATCACTATAATTCGCTCATGCATTAAATACAACCATAAAAACCTTAGTACGCATTGGTTCATGTTTCTTAAGACGTTCAAGCAAATTACCGTATAGGAGGTTAGCCAGTTTTCTTAAGCCTAACATCGATAAACAATCATCCAATACAATTAATAACACACTAATAACCAATAATCAATAGTTAGGTTTCATTAGATCTAAGCAAACACAAGATAAATCTAGCCTAGCATATTAATTAAAAGACAAGAACAAGATATAATCAAACAACACATAGACATATTGATTGATTAAATGATTACTTATCTTCAATTAAACATGGGAGATCCAAGGGTATAAAACCCTTAAAAATGGCAGAAAATTCGTCTTAGGGTTTCTCCTCACAAAGTTGCACACAATGAATAAAAATTGCAAAACTATATATAGAGTTTAGTGGCTGACGGCGTCACGTTGTAGGAGGTGACGCCGTGGCTAGGGTTCCCGGATGGTCTTCCTGACGCCGTCCCTTTTTGATCCTCCAAAATCCGCTCTGGCCTATCAAGGGTTGACGCCGTCAGAAATGTGCTTGACGCCGTCTCTCTTTAACTTAAACCGTGATGGCCTTGATCACCTTAAAGGGTGACGCCGTCAGACTTTCCATTGTAAAACTCTCTGGCGCGTCACGTGTATTTTTCATATCCACCTCTTTTGCCAAGCCATGACGCCGTCAGGAGCAATTCTTGACGCCGTCAAGTGTACTTTTCCAGCAGCTTTGAAGACTTTGTCGTTTTCTTCACTTTTATGCTCCAAAAACGTCCAAAATGCTTCCTTTTCCAGATTTCTTCTCCAAAGTACCTAAAATGACAAAAGGAACGATTTAGGGCAATATTTGATCAAATAAATACGATTTAGGGCTTAAATGACCCCCTAAAAGCGGTACACTTTTCGCTTCATCATAAATATTCTGAAGTTCAAGAATCGGGAAATACTACAAGTGTGTTCCTGCTGGTAGTATATTTCATTCCTGCTGGTAGTGTATCGTTCCTGCTGGTAGTGTATTGTTTCTACTGATGATAATGCTGCTGGTTGATGCTGCTGCTAGTGCATTTGTTCCTGCTGCTAGCATTATCTCATTCCTGCTGCTAGCGTTAACTCATTGCTGCTGCTATAAGCTCTCTGCTGCTAAATAGATAAGTATGTAAAAGATATTTGTACACTAAAGTCAATTATATACGGTAGATAATATCTTTCCCTATGTGCTTAGTTAACAAGTTGTGTACACAGATACATGTTGATGAAGCGAAAAGTGTACCGCTTTTAAGGGGTCATTTAAGCCCTAAATCATATTTATTTGATCAAATATTGCCCTAAATCGTTCCTTTTTTCATTTTAGGTACTTTTGAGGAGAAATCTGGAAAAGGAGGCATTTTGGACGTTTTTAGAGCATAAAAGTGAAGAAAACGACAAAGTCTCAAAAATCGGCTAAAAGTTACCTATGACGGCGTCACAATTAACCCCAGACGGCGTCATGCCTTGGCAAGAAAAAGTGGACGTGAAATTTACTCATGATAAGCCAGTGAAAATAGCATGTGAATTCTGACGGCGTCACGCTTTAACTTGATCAAGGGTGTCACGGCTTAAATCAAAAGGGGACGGCGTCACGTTCAAGGTTCGACGGCGTCAAGCCTTGATAAGCCAGAATGGATTTTTGAAGAGCTAAAGAGGGACGGCGTCAAGAAGGTCATCCGGGAACCCTAGAAGCGGCGAGGTGACGGCGTCACACTCCATAACGTGACGCCGTCAGATCCAAAAATCTATATATAGTTTTCTATTTTTTTGTCATTAGAAAAGAACTTAGTGTGTGGAATTTTGGGAGAAAACCCTAAGACGAATTTAGCTTCTTTTTCAAGGCTTTTTGCCTTGAGATCTTCCATGTTACATTGAAGATAAGTTATCAATTAATCATTCAATATGTCTATGTGTTGTTTGATTTTATCTTATTCTTGTCTTTTGATTAACATGTTAGGCTAAATTTATCTTGTGTTTGCTTAGATCTAATGAAACCTAGCTATTGATTATTGGTTATTAGTGTGTTGTTAGTTGTATTGGATGATTGTTTATCTATGTTAGGCTTAAGAAAACTGGCTAACTTCCTATTCGGTAACTTGCTTGAACGTCTTAAGAAACATGAACCAAAGGCGTACTAAAGGTTTTTATGGTTGTATTTAATGCACAAGCGAATTCTAGTGATCCCATGTTAGGAGCTTCCTAGCCGGCTCGACATAGGAGTGAAGTAGGAGCTTGTAGAGTTGGGGAAGTACGTACGCCACCCCACGATTGGTATTAAGGAATACACCCGTCATCCACGCGACTAATACACACTAAATAACCGGTAAAAGATAGTTAGGGAGTAAGGAAATCTAAGTAAACACATTTCTCTACACATAAGTTTCTCACCACATTTTCATTTTTGTTATTTTATTTTATTTGCATCCATAGTTATTTGGGTTAGTTGACTAGCAACTAATTCCGCCCACTCCTTCAAACCCGAGATTTTACTTGCTTTCATAAAAATATTAAAAAACATAAAAAGAATCTTCCTCAACCCTTAGACCTAATTAGAGTAGTCTTTCACACCTAACGAACACTATTCCCTGTGGAGAACGATCAATCCCCTGTACTTACCACTACACTATACTACATCGGTCAGGTACACTGCCTGGTGGGGTTGTAAGCCTCTTGAGATCCCTCGAGAGGTAAAACCTGTTGTAAGGTTACAAAACCACGCATCAAGTTTTTGGCGCCGCAGCCCGGGGAGTAGTTATTGCTTAGGTTGAAATTTATTTCTATTAGGTCTACTCATTAGATTCCTATCTAGTGAGATTTTTATTTTCTTTTTATTAGCTTTCTAGTAGTCTATCTTTTTCTTTGTGCCCTTGGTTTGTAAAACCATTTTCATTTGTCACTATGGCGGATGAAATTCCATTTAGATCATTGACAATAGATGAACAATTATACTTCACCAAGAGATTTGTTTCCTATCATTCCTATGAATTGTTTCGTGATCTTTGTGATATCCAAATGAAGTTGGGGGTAAGGTTAGATGGGTTTAATGAATTCTATGCATGTGATACTTCTCTTAGACAAGCATTATCTGGATCAATTCCTTTTAGTCAGGCCCTTTGGATGAATTTCGAGGAAAGCTTCCTAACCATGACCCATAAGTGGAACGAATTGGTGGATTCGTATGAGCAAAGAGACCTAGTTTCTAAGAACATGGACTTAGAATCAAAACAAGACTGTGAGATGGTTAGTGTTGAACTACCTAGTTGCATGAGTGGGATTGATTTCACCAAACCAAGTACTCCACAAAACCCACCATCATTTGAGGCACCCGCACCGCCCGTGACTTACCCGGAAGAAGTAGAAGAGACTTTAGGAATCTCGATGGAGGTAGAACCCTTGGACCAAGCACAACTAGAGGATATAGGTTTGCACACTTTTAGTGATGACCTTACTCATAGTTCTAGGGAATTTCCTAGTGTTGATGAATTGGAACCTCAACCTTTACACAACTTTTCATCCTTAGATTTACATCTAGGAGAAAAAAGAAGAACCGACCCACCCATCAACCAATATTATCCGGGTAGTTTTAGGATGAAGGAAGCCATTCACTCACCCCCTTCACCTCACGTGGCATATTCACACCCTAAGGGTGTGTATCGCTACTTTCACCCGCACTTAATCCTAAGTGTAGGGAAAACCTCCCCTATTTTTGTTAAATAAGGGTAGAGTCAGGCTCGTGACTCGAACAAAAACAAGCGCTTCTTGGGAGGCAACCCAAACTTTATTTGCTTTGTGTGTTTATTTATTTGTTTGTTTGATTTTATTTGCTTCCGTATGTATGTTTAATTTTTATTATTATTGATTCATGTTCAAAAATAAAATTGTGAAAATGCTTTATTTTGTTTTTAACTTCGTCTTAACTACATATAAAGGTATTTTGCAAAAGATAAGTGTAAGGGAAAGTCAAATCGGTTTATTAGAACACAAATGAACAAGAATCGTAATAATAATAAATTAGCATACATATTAGTATTTGTTTGAGTCAAATGCTTGTATCGAGTCATAATGATGTTTTGCAGGATTTCCAGGAAGTAAGGTAAAGGTTTTTCCAGAAATTTTCCGGAAACTTAAAATGAGAATTTTTGTCAGGTCATTTCTGACGGCGTCAGGGGTTATAACCTGACGGCGTCAGATTTAATTTTCAGAAATTTTTGAAAGTTTTGTTTTTAAAAAAAGTTTTTATTAAAATCTCCAACTTATAATCTCCAGGAATCTGCAAAATTATCATTCCACAAGCATTATATCCTTATATATGGATTTTTCCCGCCGATGTTATGCAGGTTTTCGTGTTTGTTTTCTCAGGTTTAACAGGTTATTTTGGACAAGGAAATGTTTTGAATCAAGCTTATGGCGATGCATTAGTCATGGAGCTTCAACATTCTCCTTGGAGGAAGATTTAACCGTGTTATTTCATTATCCACCGAGCGAATCAGGGGAGTATTTGATTTCATTCTTTTACTTTTTTCTTTTACATCTTGTTATTTGAACATTGGGGACAATGTTCATATTAAGTGTAAGGGGAGGGTAAAAGTACGATTTTAGAGAATGCCATTGCGCTTGATTTTTGTTTGTTTAATGGTAGATGTGTAATAAAACTGAGAGAAATACTTGTTAAGGTAATTTTAGTGCCAAATTTAAAATTTTTTACAACATATAGGAGTGAAACTTTGATCTTAATGAGCGTCTCACGGATAGGAGTTATATGACTAGCACAAAAACCGTACCACTAAAAAATTTTCCACCCCCAAATATGTGAGGTTCGCCCCTAGAATTGGTAGGAAAAGCATTTATGCTATGATGTGTGTACCGGTAGCACTTAGATTCTAGAACTTGCGTTAGGACCATTCCGAGGCCACAAGTGAGACTACATTCGTGTAGTTAGATTTACTACATGATAAGAGGCATTAGGATTAACCCGTTGTTTTACACCTGTGTTTTTGTTATAATTACATTGGCTACATTGGTCAAGTAATTCTCCCACACCCCTTTGCGTTGTACTCATTTTTAGTACACGATACCCCTAGTACACCCCTCAGAGCCTATCTTTTCGTTTCGACCTTTAAGCATTTTACTTAAAGGAAGAATTTGTTACACCCCACTTAAATGTACACCCAAATCGCCTTAGCCTACCTTGTATGCACTCATTTTTAGTGCATTATTGTTACAACATTTGTTTAAACCCAAGTTAATTATCTAGTTGATTACATGGTTGCTAAGTCGAGTCATATCCTTGTACATATTGTTTTGGGACGATTGGGACTCATGGGTAAAGTACTAGTATAATGGAGTAATGGGGATGAACATCATTTATTACCCCCATATGTGCTAAATGTTTTAAAAGTACTCCAAGTTTTTCAATTATCTTAATTCGAGTCATTAGATTAGTATTTGTAAAGTTATGTAAAAGTTCAAGTGTAAGGGGAATGCAATGCCCCTATGATGTATTATTTTGGATGGTAGGGCAAAAGTGTATGTCTAAAAAAAAAAAAAAAAAAAAAAAAAAAAAAAAAAAAAAAAAATCGAAAAAAATCAAGAAAAACACAAAAAAATGAGAAAATGAAAAATAGAAAAAACATACGGACTACCATCCCGTTTCATTTTATATTTATCTTATGTTTTTGTTATTTTGTTTTTAGCTTAAGATTGAGTCTAGTCTTGGCTTAGCAACATTGTATAGTACATGTAATTGATCAAGATTTTTAACTCGCCACCAGTAAAATATCCCTTATCCAACAAAACCGTGTTTTCCTTTTCCCTACACCTAACGTTATAACCCATTTAAAAGCCCTCTTTGATAGTTTATCTTTGGTGCTTACGCCTAGTGGAGGAGGTTTTCGATCCTTTCCCAAGCCTATGGTAATCTATTTGCTATGACAGGTAGTGAGAGATATTATCCGTTTTCATTTATGAGATTTATTTTGATGACACTTGAGAGATGTGAGTATCTAAACACTACTTGTGAGGTGCTAGTTTGTAATCTCCGTGCTTATTATGATTAAAGTGGAACGATTATTTGTTGTAATTACTTTTATGTTTGCATTAAATGACCCCTAACTTGTATTTTGATTAGAATAAAAGCGCATTTGCTTGAGGACAAGCAAATCTCAAGTGTAAGGGTATTTGATGAAGCGAAAAGTGTACCGCTTTTAAGGGGTCATTTAAGCCCTAAATCGTATTTATTTGATCAAATATTGCCCTAAATCGTTCCTTTTGTCATTTTAGGTACTTTTGAGGAGAAATCTGGAAAAGGAGGCATTTTGGACGTTTTTGGAGCATAAAAGTGAAGAAAACGACAAAGTCTCAAAAATCGGCTAAAAGTTACCTATGACGGCGTCACAATTAACCCCAGACGGCGTCATGCCTTGGCAAGAAAAAGTGGACGTGAAATTTACTCATGATAAGCCAGTGAAAATAGCATGTGAATTCTGACGGCGTCACGCTTTAACTTGATCAAGGGCGTCACGGCTTAAATCAAAAGGGGACGGCGTCACGTTCAAGGTTCGACGGCGTCAAGCCTTGATAAGCCAGAATGGATTTTTGAAGAGCTAAAGAGGGACGGCGTCAAGAAGGTCATCCGGGAACCCTAGAAGCGGCGAGGTGACGGCGTCACACTCCATAACGTGACGCCGTCAGATCCAAAAATCTATATATAGTTTTCTATTTTTTTGTCATTAGAAAAGAACTTAGTGTGTGGAATTTTGGGAGAAAACCCTAAGACGAATTTAGCTTCTTTTTCAAGGCTTTTTGCCTTGAGATCTTCCATGTTACATTGAAGATAAGTTGTCAATTAATCATTCAATATGTCTATGTGTTGTTTGATTTTATCTTATTCTTGTCTTTTGATTAACATGTTAGGCTAAATTTATCTTGTGTTTGCTTAGATCTAATGAAACCTAGCTATTGATTATTGGTTATTAGTGTGTTGTTAGTTGTATTGGATGATTGTTTATCTATGTTAGGCTTAAGAAAACTGGCTAACTTCCTATTCGGTAACTTGCTTGAACGTCTTAAGAAACATGAACCAAAGGCGTACTAAAGGTTTTTATGGTTTTATTTAATGCACAAGCGAATTCTAGTGATCCCATGTTAGGAGCTTCCTAGCCGGCTCGACATAGGAGTGAAGTAGGAGCTTGTAGAGTTGGGGAAGTACGTACGCCACCCCACGATTGGTATTAAGGAATACACCCGTCATCCACGCGACTAATACACACTAATTAACCGGTAAAAGATAGTTAGGGAGTAAGGAAATCTAAGTAAACACATTTCTCTACACATAAGTTTCTCACCACATTTTCATTTTTGTTATTTTATTTTATTTGCATCCATAGTTATTTGGGTTAGTTGACTAGCAACTAATTCCGCTCACTCCTTCAAACCCGAGATTTTACTTGCTTTCATAAAAATATAAAAAAACATAAAAAGAATCTTCCTCAACCCTTAGACCTAATTAGAGTAGTCTTTCACACCTAACGAACACTATTCCCTGTGGAGAACGATCAATCCCCCGTACTTACCACTACACTATACTAGATCAGTCAGGTACACTGCCTGGTGGGGTTGTAAGCCTCTTGAGATCCCTCGAGAGGTAAAACCTGTTGTAAGGTTACAAAACCACGCATCACATGTTGTATCTTATGTACTGACACACTCAAGATAAGTTAGCAAGTAGTTCGACTAGACTTTAAGCAATATTGTAAAGATCTTCTTGGAATATAAAAGAAGATCTTAGACTCGATATTATATGTCAATAAGTTGGTTGATATTGTAAAAACACTTAGAACTTTCATAACTGTTAGAACTAGAATAAACTCAACAATATCACAAGTTAGAAAAACTTAAGATTCAAGGTTGTAACCCTAGTGATAATTCAAGATCACTCGTATTATTATCATTAATAATATTGAATCGTTTGCTGTTAATCTTTCATTATTCATTATCATATAACAAACACAACTGTTCCATTTCCATAACACAAATAACCTTCTAAGTGTGATTAAGTAGATTCCGCATACTTAATCATATTAACTCAATATATCATACACACAAAGTACAAAAGGTTTAACCACCTTAACCGTGTGTCGAATCCTCACAAGTGGTATCAGAGATCAGGCTGATATTATTGATTTAGAAGAAGAAGCTGAAGAAATGGATGTTGAATCTATTCAGACAAATGTTGCTGCAAAGATTCCCATGCTCAAACAGAATGAGTTTGAGATGTGGAGGCTGAGGGTAGAGCAATATTTCCAAGTGCAAGATTATGCACTTTGGGAAATCATTGAAGATGGAGACTCTTACCAGCCTACCACCACTACATCAACAGTGGAAGGCAAAGTGGTGTCAACTCTGCAGAAAAAGCCAACATCTGCAGAAGATAGAATAAAGAAGAAAAATGACTTGAAGGCAAGAAGCATGCTGATGATGACCATTCCCAATGATCAACTTCTAAACTTCAGCAAGTTCAAAGATGCCAAGTCATTATTTGAAGCTATTATTGTCAGATATGGTGGAAATGAAGCCACCAAGAAAACCCACAAGACACTGCTCAAGCAGCAGTTTGAAAACTTCTCCTCTACATACAATGAATCTCTTGACCACATGTTTAATAGGCTTCAGAATATTGTGAGTCAACTTGCTATTCTTGGGATTGAAATACCTCAAGAAGATTTGAACTCAAAATTTCTGAGAAACTTACTAGAAGAGTGGGCTATGCATGTTGTTGTCTGGAAGAACAAGTCAGACTTAGACACCATGGAACTGATGGACTTGTATAGTGATGCGCGTGATGTGTCGTTGCGGTTTAGCAGTTTTAATGCCTACTCAAGTTTTAAATTTATATTTAGCCGACTTATCAATAACACACACACTTAACGAGCAGTGTACCCGGTCAGTATGAAGATAATGGTAAGTAGAGTGTCGATCACTAAGAGTGGAACGTATTATCTCGTTATTCTAATCAGTATTTTAATATCCTAACGCAAGGGGGTTTCAGCCTGAGAGACTGGCACAGTTTGTTTGCAATTAAATAATAAAATAAACCAATAGGCACGAATCAGCAAGTAGCACACACGTACACAGATAAATACTTGAGACAATAAGAGGGCTGTCCTTATGATTAAGTAGATTGTCACTTGTTTTATTGATAGCTTTATATGAAGTGTATGTAGTTAACCCTTTCTCGTTGGTCCTAATCTTATCGGCGAGTAAACCCTTAATGATTACTTATGTCTAAAAGTTATTCCTAAGTGATCAATTTAGAAATAACCGTGGGAGCCACATTATGTCCCGCAGTCAAATGCCCGCAAGCCACTAATAAACACAGAGGTTATCAATGCACTAATAAGTAGTAACCAAAGACATCAACATATAAACTTTAATTGATGGGAAAGCAAGTATTAAAGGGAGTGCAATCTTTCGTTGTCACATTACACAAGCCACCAATCCTGATGAATTAAAGTTTGCTAACACAATAAAACAAAACTACTTAATGAATTAAACACATGCAGCACCTTCTTACAGCTCTTGTATCTTTGATTTGGGTGTGTCTTGTGCTGCCTCCTTGACTGAATTCGTCCTTTGTTCCTCCTGTTTGGTCTTCAGTTTTTAGGTTTTCGGGGACTTGTAATTCGTCTGGTCTACGGGGTATTTATAGTTTCTGTCTGAGGGAGGATGCGGCGCATCTACTAAGTAGATGCGGCGCATGTACTTAACTTCGCGTGGGGTCCAAGATTATAATATTCAGGAATATTCGTACACCGCCAGAAGATGCGGCGTAACTCCATGATTAGATGCGGCGCATGTCCTCTTGTATCTTGGATCGTATCTGGTGATATCTTGATAGAGATGCGGCGCATGTCGAGAGTGAGATGCGGCGCATCTGGAGCAGAATTGACTTGATCTTGTCCATGTCAGTAGACCTTCAACTTTATGCACGTTTTGCTCCATTATTAGTCCAAAATCGCTAACTTTCACCAAATGCTTGTTTTTACCTGAGAATTACAAAAGTAAACGATTAAGTATCAATCCTCATACATAATATAGTAAAACAAGTCAAATTAATAGGATAAATGATAGTAATAAAATGTACTTATTTGAGTTCATCAAATATCCCCCCACTTGAACTTTACTTGTCCCCAAGTAAACCTTAGAATTTCTCTTATGAAAATGTATCCTAAAAGATGTTAGGATTTATTTTTATATTTAAGCATGTATTCGTTCATTTCATAATCACACAACTAAACACTTAACGATTCAGAAGTAAAATAAAATAAGTCGATAAAAGCAAATCTAATCGTTTAACTGTCCAGTCGCGACGAATATTCTATCATAAGCTTGGCAAGTATACACATCTCCACCACTAAAGCTAAGGAGTAACAAGTCTAAAGCGGTAAAAAGGGTTTTTAGGCTTAAGGGTTAATTATTCTCTTTCACTATCGATCTCAAATTCCAGAAAAGGCGACAAAATCACAAATACATGATCGAATCCACGAACACGATACTTGCAATTGCTCAAATCCTTAACTCGAATAGGCTAAAGATAGGTCCAAACTTCACCAATAATAATATATCAAAAAGGGTGACAAAATCATAAATACATAGCCGAATCCACGACTACGATACTTAAGATTGCTCAAATCCCTAATCTCAATAAATCAAAGGTTTGGTTGGATAAAGAATAATAAAGGGCATGGATAACATTTGGGATATAAATTGGTGCAAAAATAAAAAATAAACAAAACAAATAAATTAAAATCCTAAGTGTGGTTAATCACTATCCCAACCATCCCATGAATAAGACTCATATCATCGAATAACTCACGTTTTAACACTTGAAACACACGCTTTAGGTAGACACGAATTATACTCAACAAGATCTTAATCAAAGAATAAACCTTAATTGGCGTTCCCATAACTGCCAATTCCCATTCAATCCATAGATATAGTACAACAAATAGTGGTGATATCGACCACTTACATAACTTTACATCGTTGGCTTAAAATAAACATCCAACTTTTCTTTCTTTCTTTTTCTTTTCTCATTTTTTCGATTTTTTTTTTTTTTTTTTTTTTTATTAAACATAAACATAGATGTGTAAAATTTCACCACATCACTATAACTTTCTTTCCGGATAATTTTTCCATACTTTTCATGACTTCAGAAATAATGGTAATAGTGAAAGTAGTAAACACACGAAAAATAAATTCCAAAATATACAATATTTACTTTCACTCCAACTGCATTGTGCAATTTCCCGACCTAACCATAGATAATGAATTACGCACGCGAACATAGGTAATGCAAGGAAACACACTTTGCCTATAGCAATCAACCAACCACGGATTCTAATCTACAGGGTAGGCTAAGGTGAAAGGGTGTAACGAAACATTTTAAACATAGGTGTAAGAAACGAAAGGAATGGCTCTGAGGGTTTTTCTAGGGGTATCTTACTCTAAAAATGAGAGTAACAAAAGGGTTTATACGGGGGTTAACTAACCAGTGTAGTTAGTTAATAACACATAACATATAATAGGCTATTTGGGTGTAATCCTAGAAATTTACCAAGTTAGACAAGTCACTCCAATTATATAAATAATACTTATTATGGTGGTCTCGAATAGTATACAAGCCAAGTTCTGAAGTTTACAAGTCACCGGCACACTCATAGATTTGTGAATTTTGAAAAATCACAATTTTTGAAAATAACGTCATGTGTGCAGTTATGCAACTTAGATCTTAAACAAAAACATGCTAAAAAAAATTTTTAAGTTTGATATATTAAGCACATTTTAAGCATAATTTTTGAAAAAGTTTAGGACAAGTAATTGTTAAGTGTTCTAATTCTCCAATCCCCCCACTTAAGTTAAACAACGTCCTCGTTGTTTGTATAAAAGGTTAAAAACTGGAAATTAAAAGAATTAGAACAGAAAAACTCCCCTGAGATTTGCTCAGTATGATCCTCCATTAGTATAAGAGCAAAAATCAACTTCTTGTGGATTAGGACGTTAAAGCTTCATACTTGATGTATCCACAGGAAATCCAGGAAACTATAATACCACCAACACTTTAAAACACACCTAAGATAAGAAAGGTTCAAGCTTTGCATAATACATTAGTAGTTAGGAAAAATAAAACTTAAAAATTAAAACTGAAAATCATCAGGTCAGTCGATGCGCCGTATCTTATTGAAGAAGATACGCCGTATCGAGCCTGGAATTAATACGGATCAGAATAAAGATGCGCCGCATCCTTAACCAGGGATGCGCCGCATTAAAATAAACTGATAAAGAGTTTTAAAGTCGAAAATAAAAATTGCAGAAAAATAAAATAAGATATGACCATTGCAGGAGATGCGTCGCATCTCAGAATTGAGATGCGCCGTATCCTCATGCGGCCTGGACTGACTCGACACAGAAAACAGAATAATAAAAATTCTCCGGGTTGTCTCCCGGTAAGCACTTGTCTTTATTCCAGAGTCTTCAAGTTAGACTCACGTTCAGCTCTTTAATATCGATCATTGATTCCTACATTGCCGCGTAGGATCCACTTAGCAACTAATTCGTCACGTATATATTCAGGTCCCAAGTTCAAAACTCCTTTATAGAATCCTTCCATCATCTGATACGGGTATTCAATCCCTCTCTTCATGTCATCATTACTAATAAAAAGGAATGGAGAGAATTTGTAGCAGACCCTATTAGTAGCATGTTTAAATCCAGGGTGAGTTCGGGGCATCATATAAGTGATAACGTCGCTTCCACATTGAAAGGTGATCTTTCCTTCAAATCGCTTTGCATTAATAGTGATCTCCCTACAGAATGGTTTTCCAACAATCACGTCGCCCTTACTGCTGTCACGATAGGCATTCATGTCTTCAACAACGGCGAACTCAGTTACAATAGTAAAGCGTCCAACGAAGATCGGGACATTAATGAAGGCTCCAACTACATTCTTTCCCCTACACTCCACTTTATTTCTCATAATAGAATTGTAAAAGCTTCTTGACATAACATTGATCGGCAAAATAGGAAAGAAATTGGCGTCAATACATTTGTATCCAATCGTGCATGGGAATTGCAAATTGTAAGCACAATTGGCGTGGATCCTTCTACCATAATCCCAAGAACCATCATATCCCTCAAATTCATCGTAATTCCTAGTATTAATAACGTTGACTTTTGGACTATCCACAATTTCTCCTTCTTCTAACTCAGATTCAGCATCATCCATGAACAGGTCATTGGATTCCAATGGTCCATTAAGGTCATTAAGTTCAATGTAGTCCCCATCGTAACGTTCGAGTGATTTATCATGCACTAATACTTCATTCATAAAATTGGCTTCGAAGTCGAAGTCAATCAGTTCTCCGTATCCTTCCATTATCCTTCTGAAACAATCACGAAAAGCATCAGTAGGATTTGTTCGCTAGAAGAGAAATTAATGAATATAGAAACGGATATAAGAATAAAAATAGCTGATATCTGCAGACGATGCGCCGTATCCAAAAAGTTGGATACGCCGTATCTTAATACGTTAAAATTAAATCAGACTTTATCCAGAAAATAGATACGCCGCTTAGAATTTAAGAATGCGCCGTATCGAATTAATTAATCAAAAATCAGCTTATCTAATTAAAATTAAATGCGTCGTATTAACGAAAGTTAATGCGCCGTATTTTCGTTACGTTTAAAAATAAATATCGATTTTTGATTCAGAAAGATGCGCCGTATCGATAGAGATCGATACGCCGTATCTGTTTAATAATTCGCAAACTGTTTTTAATTAAAATAATAGATACGCCGTATCTGCTAAAGCAGATGCGTCGTATGGCGTTAACGTTTAGAATTTTTTTTTTTTTTTAATCGAAAAACAGATACGCCGTATCTGCTAAAGCAGATGCGTCGTATTACTTTATCGCTTAGAAAAATTTTCTTATTAAAAACAGATACGCCGTATCTTGGGGAAAAGATGCGTCGTATCGAATTAATTAAACGCGTTGTATTTTTTATTTTTTTTTAAATTAAACGCAATACGCCGTATCTGAGAGATTAGATGCGCCGTATCGTTTGATTTAGCACAGTACAAAGATAGCAGAACAGAAAAATACGAAAAATAAAAACAAAAATTAAACACACAAACGAAAATAAACACACAAAAATAAAAGAAAACAATTAACACACAATACAACAAATATGCAAAATAGTACAATGATGCAATTAATCTAATAAAAAGAAAAAACTAATTAAAATACTAATCAAATTAACAGATAATAACAATTCACTCCCCGGCAACGGCGCCAAAAACTTGATGCGCGTGATGTGTCGTTGCGGTTTAGCAGTTTTAATGCCTACTCAAGTTTTAAATTTATATTTAGCCGACTTATCAATAACACACACACTTAACGAGCAGTGTACCCGGTCAGTATGAAGATAATGGTAAGTAGAGTGTCGATCACTAAGAGTGGAACGTATTATCTCGTTATTCTAATCAGTATTTTAATATCCTAACGCAAGGGGGTTTCAGCCTGAGAGACTGGCACGGTTTGTTTGCAATTAAATAATAAAATAAACCAATAGGCACGAATCAGCAAGTAGCACACACGTACACAGATAAATACTTGAGACAATAAGAGGGCTGTCCTTATGATTAAGTAGATTGTCACTTGTTTTATTGATAGCTTTATATGAAGTGTATGTAGTTAACCCTTTCTCGTTGGTCCTATTCTTATCGGCGAGTAAACCCTTAATGATTACTTATGTCTAAATGACATCAACATATAAACTTTAATTGATGGGAAAGCAAGTATTAAAGGGAGTGCAATCTTTCGTTGTCACATTACACAAGCCACCAATCCTGATGAATTAAAGTTTGCTAACACAATAAAACAAAACTACTTAATGAATTAAACACATGCAGCACCTTCTTACAGCTCTTGTATCTTTGATTTGGGTGTGTCTTGTGCTGCCTCCTTGACTGAATTCGTCCTTTGTTCCTCCTGTTTGGTCTTCGGTTTTTAGGTTTTCGGGGACTTGTAATTCGTCTGGTCTACGGGGTATTTATAGTTTCTGTCTGAGGGAGGATGCGGCGCATCTACTAAGTAGATGCGGCGCATGTACTTAACTTCGCGTGGGGTCCAAGATTATAATATTCAGGAATATTCGTACACCGCCAGAAGATGCGGCGTAACTCCATGATTAGATGCGGCGCATGTCCTCTTGTATCTTGGATCGTATCTGGTGATATCTTGATAGAGATGCGGCGCATGTCGAGAGTGAGATGCGGCGCATCTGGAGCAGAATTGACTTGATCTTGTCCATGTCAGTAGACCTTCAACTTTATGCACGTTTTGCTCCATTATTAGTCCAAAATCGCTAACTTTCACCAAATGCTTGTTTTTACCTGAGAATTACAAAAGTAAACGATTAAGTATCAATCCTCATACATAATATAGTAAAACAAGTCAAATTAATAGGATAAATGATAGTAATAAAATGTACTTATTTGAGTTCATCATATAGCACCTTCAAAATTGTGGAGCAAGATTTGAAGAAGAATGGAGGTACTAATTCTAATACCGGGAACAAGGCATTTATGTCAACTCCTAGTACCTCAAAATCAAGTGAAGAGGTGAAAGTTGTTGATGATGTTGGTGCTGCTAGTTCATCAAGTAGTACCATAAGTATTTTGGATGAAAAGACTTGTTGTGCATTTCTTACAAGTCAAAACAATGGGTCCATGCTCTCCTATGATGACCTCCAAGAGATCCATGAAGATGATCTGGAGGAAATGGATCTAAAATGGCAAATTTCTCTTCTTAGCATGATGTTAGGAACACGTTTTAATTATTTACAAGTCTTGTTCATTTATAATGTTGCACGTTTATTAGGACTATATTGTTTGTAATTTTGGACCGGTCCATTAGTAGTCCATGGACCGGTCACATGAGGTTTAATATTCTAGTCACATGCAAAGGGAATATTCCTAGAATGATTCCCCCTCCTATTGCCTATAAATACAAGGCAAGGGATTCATTTTCATTGTTGGTTTTCTTATGTAAGTGCGGAAGCTCTGCTAGTGTGTGAATCGAATGAATTGAAAACCTTCCATCTTATTCTTCTCATCTTATTTCTCTTATTTAGCTTATCGTATTTAGTTTTTATTACATTTCCATACGTAGCTTAATATCTATGATAAGTAGTAGTTCGTGTGTGTTGTTTAAGTCATTATCGAGTGTGATGTTGAGATCATTATCGTGACCTACAAGTGGTATCATACGCCAAAGGTAGTTAAGTGTCGTGTTTTAAGAAGTAGATCTAATCGTATTTACATTTGGTTTTTTATAGTTTACGTAAGTTTTTGTAGTTCGCTTGCGTCAAAAGTGTGAAAAAAGTGAGTTTTGCAAATCGTTGTTTAAATCCTTTTCATTAAATCTTCGTTTTTTCATGTTAACAAGGTAAAATTTGGTGCAAATTCGTTGTTTTAATCGTTAATAATCATTAGATTTACGTTTTTCATCAAGTTAACACGGTTGTATCATTTGATGATGATAAAACAGTTGTTTCCTTTGATGATCTCATCGATGATGCTAATTGTGATCATCTTGAACAAAAAGATCATTTGGATGATCAAGATTCGGAATTACAGGCCTTGTTATTGACCACCCAGTCACAAATAGAAAAATGCAATGACATCAATCAGAAGCTCAAAGAGAAAATTGCATTGTTAACAAAGGATAATGAGTGTTACAAATTACAACTTTCAGGATATCTTAAACAAGATAAACGTGAAAAAGGTTTTGAAACGGCTTTCCAACAAGAATATGTTAAAGTTCAAAATTTAGAGAGTCAAGTTCGTGAGCTAACCATTGCCAAAGCTGAGCTTTTCTCTCAGAAAGAAAAGGATCAATTTGAGTTTAAAATTCAAATTGATGCTTTAAATTCTGAGTTGTTGAAAACTAAATCTGAGCTTTCTGCATCTCAGAAGGATCTTCTTGAAGAAAAGAAAGCCAATAGGAAATGTGTTGACTCCTATCTTGATCAAATTCTGGATTTGGAAACCAAACTCAAAGACTTTCAAAATGTTGTGTATAAAACGGGTAATTCTGTAACGCAAATTCAAAAGAATGTTGTAAAACCAAGTTCTAAAGGAGTTAGTTTTGCACTTGGCAGTGACACACCCCACAATTTACACAAAGCACTCAAAGACAATCCTAAGTTGTACAATGCAACATTTCTGTTAGATGATTCCTTTCAATGTGTTGTTATGTATTCTGTTGATGAAGAAACGAATTTTCTTGAAAACAAGATTGAGGGTCGATCAAATTCACAAACAAAGTTTTCAAAAGTACATTATGATTATAATGCACGACCTCATTTGAGCAAATCATTTGTTCCTCCTAAGGATCATCCAGAACAAACGTTAACATACACAAACATAAGTGCTCCCTCGTCCATAACTTCTGTCCCCACGACTGCTGTACAATTCAAAGATTGTTTGACAGAGGATCTTGTTGATCCACAAATGCCTAAAGAATGTCGGGTTCTTTGATATTTTCAGACATTTATGGATGACATTTCTCATTTGGAGAATGAAATTGAGTTTAGTTCTCACATTCCTATCTCGTCTTTTCTTTCTCCTGTTCAGAAAGAAAAGAAGGAGATTCTTCAAAAGAAAATTCTTCCTCATGTCAGAAATCTGAAAAAGGGTGCAACAAGATGGGAAGAGGAGTTATATACGGAGATAGCATCTATGAAATCCATTTTCAAAGCTAAAGATGACAAGGTTCAACGTCAAAAACTTCAAAAGAAATTTTTAGCAAAAGAAAATGATCGACTCTTGGAAAAAGTCTTGTGTTATGACGTAGTCTCTGTGATTATGAATTCGCTCTATGAATCTGGTAATGCTTTAATTGTGAATGATCATGCTGTGGATATTAAGATGTTGCGTATGGAGATTGATAATCTGGTACATGAAAATGAGAATCTTCGACAGATCAATAGTGATGTGGAAAACAAAGTTTTTACTCTTCAAAAAAGGTTGGACTGGTGTCAAAAACGAAGTCTTGAATTTGAGATCAAATTTCAAAATCTCATGGAATCTTTATCATTTCAAAACAGCCATGAACAGAACAAAGAAACAAAGGCTTTCTTAAAGGTTAAACTGTTTCAAAATGAAAAAGACTTGAATGACATTCTTCAAAATAGAAATGACACAGTCTACCTAAACAGGAAATTAGACTCCCAAAATCAAGAGTTTCAACACATCATTATTGATTTGAAGAAGAAGATCAGAGTTTTAGACAAAACCAAAGCAAACATTCATAAGATTGCTCCAGGAATGTATGTAGTGGACAAAGAACATACCCAAGCATCTGACACAACCACTAATTCAGCTACTTGTACTTCCACAGGACTAGAAATTACCTCTAAGGTCAACCATTCCAAGACTCACAAGAAACAGAGGAAGAATAGAGTCAAGAAACCTAGGAAGGAAGTATCTATGTCTGAAGAAGTTCCATCTAGTAGTATGAATAAAACAAATGTAACATCAGGAATAGAATTGCACTTATCTGATTCTAGTTCTAAGATTGATGTAACAGATGATAACTCTTTAAATATTAATGAAGATGTTTTGGTTGATGCTACTTGTGTTTTTTGTCGTCATAGCATACTATCTGGTGATCATACAAAATGTGTTGCTAAAACTTTGCTGACTAAGAGAAAGAAACGAACTATTGGCGCTTCCTCTAGGCTTAAAACCATTGCACAATCCATTTTAGGAATGCCCCCACTAGATGTTTCTGAGGAGAAAATAGAAAAGCCCCAATCCAAGACCAAAACATCACCTAGTGCATACCTTAGGAAAAAGGTAGAGACTAGTTGGACCTGGCAACGTTGGTTACAGAACACTTTTGATTTTAAATGGTTACCTAAAGTACTAAACTCTTGTGTAACTAACCCAGCGGATCCAAACGTTATCAATTCTCTACCTGTTTCCAATGTTTGTGATGCAGGTGATTCAAATCGTCCTTTGGATTATTGATAGCGGGTGCTCCCGACATATGACCGGCAATCTCAAACTTCTTCAGAACTTTGTTGCAAAGTTTATCGGAACGGTCAGATTCGGGAATGATCACTTCGCTGCAATTATGGGCTATGGGGATTACATTAATGGGAACATCGAAATCAGCCGTGTGTATTATGTTGAAGGTCTCGGTCATAATTTGTTCTCCGTGGGACAATTCTGCGATGGAGACTTGGAAGTAGCATTCAGGGAGAAAACATGTTTTATTCGTGATCTTCAAGGGAACGACCTCATGAAAGGGAAACGCGGAACCAGTCTGTATTCTATCTCCTTTGATGGCATGACAGCTTCTACTCCTATTTGTTTACTCTCCAAGGCTCATCCCACAAAGGCTTGGTTATGGCACAAACGATTGTCTCATCTCAATTTTAAAACCATGACTGACCTTGCCAAGAAGAAATTAGTTGACGGTCTTCCAAAATTCAGATATGCCAAGGATCACTTGTGTTCTGCTTGTGAACAAGGGAAAAGTCATCGTGCTCATTTTCCTCCCAAAACAGAACACAGCACAGACCATGTTCTACAACTGCTTCATATGGATTTGTGTGGTCCGATGCGCGTTCAGAGTATTAACGGGAAGAAGTATATTCTGGTAATAGTAGATGACTACTCAAGATGGACTTGGGTCTATTTCCTTCGTACTAAAGATCAAGTTCCGTCTATCCTCATCACGTTTCTCACAAAGATTCAAGTTCAAGTCCGTAACACCGTCCGCATCATCCGAACGGACAACGGGACTGAATTTAAGAATCAAATCATTCGGGATTTCACAGAGAAACATGGGATTGTTCATCAGACTTCCATAGCTCGCACTCCGGAACAAAATGGTGTAGTTGAAAGACGAAATCGTACGCTCGTGGAAGCAGCTCGAACTATGTTGATCAATGCTCAATTACCTGATTATCTTTAGGCTGAAGCTGTCAATACGGCTTGTTATATTCAGAACCGTGCAATGATCACCAAAAGACACACCAAAACACCATATGAGATTATACAAGGAAGAAAACCAAACATCCACCATTTTCATGTCTTTGGAGCTTTGTGTTATCCGAAGAATGATAAAGATGATCTTGGTAAACTTAAGGCTAAAGCAGATATTGGGATCTTTGTTGGATACTGTGAGAACTCCAAGGGATATCGTATTTGGAATCATCGGACTGGGGATATTCAAGAAACCATACACGCTAATTTTGATGAACTCACCGAAATGGCTTCTGAGCAAGACCGCTTGGAACCCGCACACAACCGTCTTAACTTCCCTGAATCTTCAGCTGCTCCCCTACCTTTCAACAGGAAGGATTTGGAAGATTTGTTTGCACCAATGTTTGATGACGTTCGTGTTACCAGTGCATCAGATGCTTCCACCAGTTCCGCTGCTCAACATGTCATACAACAAGCACCTGATCCATCAGCATCTACCTCTACAGTAGTTGCTACCGATGCACCACAACCTGAACCATCATCATCAATGGAGAAAACACCTCAACCAGCAGTTGAAGATTCATCCCCCATTTCTAACAATGTTCCAACACCATCAGGATATGACGGGAACGCCTTCTTTAATCCATTTGCTCCACCACCAATCGTTCCAGATACCGGAGAATCATCCTCGAGCAACATGGACCCGTCATATCCTCATCACAACATTCAACACTACCCATCAACTCATAAATGGACAAGGGATCATCCGTTAGTAAATGTGATTGGCAATCCGGATAAACCAGTTATGACACGACAAAAACTCCACACAGATGGTGAAACCTGCATTTATGCTCTCACCGTTTGTCAAGCTGAACCGAAAAATATCAAAGAGGCCATGACTTACGACAATTGGATTGAATCAATGCAAGAAGAGTTGGATCAGTTCAAAAGATTGGAAGTCTGGGAACTCGTTGAAAAACCAGATGGAGTTTATGTTGTGGGTTTAAAATGGATTTGGAAAAATAAGCTGGATGCAGAAGGAACGGTTATTCGTAACAAGTCTCGGTTGGTTGCTAAAGGGTATAGCCAAGAAGAGGGAATTGATTTCGAGGAATCTTTTGCTCCAGTGGCTAGGCTTGAGGCAGTGCGAATGTTTCGAGGAATCCACAACACGTTTACAGGCTTAAGAAAGCTCTCTATGGCCTTAAACAAGCCCCGAGGGCATGGTACGATAAACTTGCTGCATTCTTGCTTGCTAATCATTTTACTAAAGGATCTGTGGACCCGACTCTGTTTATACAAAAACACGGGGAGGACATTCTCATCGTACAAATTTATGTGGATGACATCATTTTTGGGTCTACCCATAAAAAGTACTCAAACGCTTTTGCAAAACTTATGAAACAAAACTTTGAGATGTCCATGATCGGTGAATTAAACTTTTTTCTAGGATTACAAGTTCACCAATCACCTCGTGGTATATTCTTGAGTCAGTCTAAATATGCACAAGAGATATTAAAAAAGCATGGCATGACAACTAGTGACACCTATAACACCCCAATGTCCTCCTCATCCCCGAAGCTAGATGCTGACATACATGGGAAACCCACTGATCCTACAAATTATCGTAGTATAATTGGGTCTCTTATGTATCTCACAGCTAGCAGACCGGATGTTGTATTTGCCACATACCTGTGTTCACGCTATCAATCTAACCCAACAGAAAGACATTTATCAGCTGTTAAAAGAATCCTTAGATACATCAAGGGAACCATTCATTTGGGGATCTGGTATCCAAAGGATTCTGGTTTTGCACTAACTGCTTTTTCAGATGCGGATCATGCGGGATGTATTGATACAAGAAAGAGTACATCTGGTGGTGTTCAATTCCTCGGTGATAAGCTGGTGTCCTGGCAGTCAAAGAAGCAAGATTGTACGTCTCTATCATCCACGGAATCAGAATATGTAGCCATGTCTGCCTGTTGTGCTCAAATCATTTGGATGCGATCACAACTGATGGATTATGGTTACATATTCAACAAAATTCCGATGTACTGCGACTCCAAAAGTGTTATTGCTATCTCGTGTAACACAGTGCAACATTCCAAGTCCAAACACATCGCTCTCAGATATCACTTCATCAAAGAACATGTGGAGCAGGGTACCGTTGAGTTGTATTTTGTGGGAACGGAACACCAATTGGCGGATCTTTTCACGAAGGCTTTACCTCATGAACGTTTTGTGAAATTGGTTCACCAAATTGGCATGCGATGTTTGACTCCTCAAGAATTGTCAAATTTTCTCAAAAACAAATAATTGAGTCAAACATCCAAACTATCTTGTAAATAACCATCTTAAAAAAAAAAAAAAAAAAAAAAAAGGTGTGTGCAAGTACAAATTCTCATTCAACATTTTTGTTCATTTAAAAATTGTCTTTATTCATTTCTGAACAAATGTTGAGGGGGAGACACAAAATTTTACAAATTTTTTACAAATTTGTACTTGCATGTTTTCTGTAACACTGTTGCTTTGTATTGGTTTTGATGTGATATCCTAAGGATTATTTGTTTATTTGTTAGGACTTTGATGGTTACAAATTGTTAGAGGACTAAAAGTGCTAATTATTAAAAATCGTTTGGTTAGGATTTATTGTGCTAAGAAATTGAGGTTAAGGGACTAATTGTGACCATAGGATAAAAGTTAATGGTAATGAATTAAATGCAAATCAGTAATAACTGTGCATGTCATTTACTATCTCTGCAAATCCTCTTTCGCATTTACTTCCACCCAACAACCCAATCAACGGCCATAATTCATTCTGATCATCCGTTCAAGATCTAACAAATTTGTGAGTGATTTCATGATTTTTAAGTGATTATAACATATGGTTTTCAAGGAATTAAAGATCCATCGGTGGAATTTGTGTAAAATGACTAGTCGAATTTCTAGGGTTTGCGTAGATTTGGGATTTTTTAATCCTATGTGTTTTGAGTAATAATGTTTGTACTTCTATACTTAGAACTTGATTATGTAACATAAATGCATGCTTAATTGTTCCAGATATTCATCCGAATGATTATTCATAATTTAGGGTTTATGTTCATAATTTGGGGAAACTCAGATACGAATGTTTTGGTGTAAATTATGAGTTGTTATGGTGTTGTTATGATTAGAATTGAATAGTTGTTGCCTTAGATTAAGCCCAGAAACATTCGTTAATCATTAATTAAGATTTAGGGTTTATCAAGAACACGATGCACAAGCAGTTTGATTCTATAGATTTTGTGGATAAAAATTGTTATAACTTGAACAAAATGCGTAAAATAGCTTTGTGAACCCATTGCGATAAGTGAGGAATCATTAATCTGTGAATTACAAGATCTTGGTGAATGAATCGTCGTCAAAAAGGGGTTTCGGAATTTCTTGTATAAGATATTCTCGAATTTGCAATTGCTCTCGCAATTGTCATTTGCTTTCGCAATTGCCATTGCTCTCGCAATTGGTAGTCGCTATCGCAAATGGTAAGTGCTCTCGCAATTGAAAATCTTTTTCTCGCAATTGGAATTTTTCTCGCAATTGAAATTTTTCTCGCAATTGGAAACTTTTCTCGCAATTGGAAATTTTTCTCGCAATTGGAAATTTTTCTCGCAATTGGAAATTCTTCTCGCATTTGACAAGCTTTCTCGCAATTGGTATTTTTCTCTTGCAATTAGTAATTTTTCTCGCATTTGTCAAAATCTCTTGTTTTTTTTACTATCTGCCCTTGAAATTACTAATTTCATTGAAATTTCTAATTCCTCAAGTCTTGTCAAATTAAAGGGAAGATTTCTTATGCAAAATTTAAATGATCAATTCACAGATTAACGATTGCTCAGTAATAAAGGATGTTATGTGCAAACTCTCAATTTCAACTAATGCTAACACACATATATCTTGCAAATTGGTGTCATAATGCTGTTTCAGATCATCCACAATGTCTTCACAACAACAACAACCACTTCCACCTATCACCAAAGCAGAATTATTTCCACAAGGATTCAAGGCAAAGTATGGAAAGAACAATTCAAGAGTGGTCTTCGACAACCTCAAGTGTGTTGAACCAAGTTATCGAATTGTTATCGAAATCCTCAAAAGACATGAATGCAGGAGTATCTTGGAAGATTCAGATAGTATTCCTGAGATTTACATTCATCAGATGTGGAGCACTATCAAACCAGATGACAACAAAAAATTCTTCACATGCACTCTTGACAGAAAACAAGTCAAGGTCACTCCAGCACATCTACGTGAAGCATTGTCTCTACCAAATCCACCGGATACCTCAAGACAATACTGGCCTTCACCCACTGAACAAGACATTCTCAACTTTCTCATTGGCATTGGATATGATGTAGATCCAGATCTTCCACTCAACATCCTCTCAAACATCAATGCCAAGTCCATTCCTCAACCATGGAGAGCTATGTACTATATTCTGATTCGATCAGTGTCTGGAAGAGACAGTGGACACGAACATCCAAGACTTTCTCATGCTCAACTCTTCTGGGGATTTGTTACCAAACACAACCTTGATTTTGCTGCTCTTATCTGGGAAGATCTTATGTATCAAATGCATGGTCTACTCAGAAAACCCTTGACTAAAATCCCATTTGTCCGTTACACCCAAGTTGCTGATCAGTCTTCTCCTTGATAAGCATCATGATATTTCTAATCGACCCGAAGACAGAGAAAGACATGTAATCAAGATGGACACGGATTTCAAATCAGTATACTTTCCAAAGGAAAGCACTCACAAACAAGGTATTAAGCTGTTTGATGTTCTACTTACTAATGAGGTCAAGGAAACTCCTGCTTACACAGATTACATTCAAGCCTATGAGAAGAAGCTTGTCGGCATCACTAAAATGACTGAGGGAACAGGTTCTTCCAAGACTCGTTCCAAAAGTAGTAGAGCTAGTAAAACTGGAAGTGCATCAAGTGCTCCAAAGAAACAACCCCCAAGCAAGAGGAGAATCATTAAGACTGCTCCGAAACCAAAAGTTGAAGAAATTGGTATTCGTGATGAATCCTCTGAATCCTCCGAAGACACTGAACCAGAAATAGAAATACTTAATGAGCAAGAAGCCGAGTTTCAAACAGAGCTTGACTTAGAGAATGCTGCTAAGGCAAGTATTAAGCAGAAGAAGATTGATGAAGAAAGAAGAGCAGAACTACAGAAGAAAGTTATGAGAGAATTGGAAGCAAAGAAGAAGGAAGAGATTGCTAAGGGAGCTGGAGGATCAGGAGTCACCCCAGCACCAGTTTTATCCTCTCATCCGGTTAATCAACCCGGTGTCTTACAAACTTCTACAGTTCAGCCAGATACGGTTAATCAACCCGCTATGGCAACATCTACGGTTCCCCCTCCTCAATCAAGCTCAGTCAATCAAACCAACTTGGAGAATCAAACACAATCGGAGTCTGAAAAGATAATCTTTACAGAAAATGAAATTTCCGATTCAATGTTTGATGACATCCCACATCAAAAGGAGGTACATCACCATGCCGACACTGATGAATGGGGCAATTCTGATGAAGAAAAAGAAATTACTGGATCAAAGGCTACAGAAGCTGCAAATGAGCTGGAGGCAATTAATGAAGCAGAAAGGAAAAGGAAGGAAGAAATGGAAAGAAAACAAAAGGAGGATGAAGAAGCAGATAACTACATTATCTCTCCATTGAATGATCCATTCAATAAGTCTCCTCAACAACAACCACGTGATCAAACTCCTCCCATTCCTTCTCCCAAACCTATCTCACCTCCTAAGTCACCTCCCAAGCATCAAACTCCTCCAGAATCACCGAGAAAATCTTCAAAACTTTCATCTTCATCTCACAAGGATTCTGCTTCACCTAACTCATCATCATCTATTCCATCACTCACTCCCTCACCATCTAAATCACCACCAAACAAAGGCAAAGCAACATTGGCAGAAAGAATCAAAACAGTCATGAAAGGTAAACATGTGAGTAAAATCGCCAAAGTCACAAGAGTTGAAGTTCTCTCACCAATATCCAGGCAAATCAAGAAAGCAACCAAACTTGCTCAAGAAAGAAGAGAAAGCAAGATGCAAGAACAGATGTCAGAAATGCAAAATCTTATCAAGGGTCTTTCCGATCAAGTCAAGGAGATGCAAGAAACAAAGCAGAACATGGATGAGTTTCTTTCTTTTGATATAGAAAATAATATCAAAAGTAAGACAAGACATTATGTCAAACGTTTTACTGCTGATCTACAGAAGAATATTAACGAGAATGTCAATACTCAACTTGATATCAAGGTCAAAGAAGCAATCATCTCCAATTCTGGCTTCAAGCAACTCAAAGACTTCACCACAGAAGAACTCAAACTTGAACTTCTCAACAGACTCCATGCTATGACATCTCCTTCTCCTGAAGATATTAGTCTTATGAAGTCTATCGCAGTACATATTGAGAAAGTTTCTTGCAAAGTTGCTGCTGATAAAGGTAAAAGGATTCGTGATGATGACACTGAGGATCCTGATCCAAACTCCACACAAAAGAAACAAAGGACTAGGAGTGGATCTGGTATTCACATTCAGGAACCACCAGAACAAAGAACTTCTTCACCATCTCCAAATCATCAAGAGTCTGGTCCAAAGGAAACTGAGCATCATTTTGAACATTTCATTAATGATGACATTGAGTTTCAACCTCAAGACAATCCACCTCAACCACCTCCAAAACCAGCTAAGTCTAAACCTTCCAGCAGTAAGCAACCGTCTGAAGAACCAGATGTGGTAACATGGTTGGATACTGATGAAGACTTACAAGGAAACGACTGGTTCGATCATCTTGCAGAGGCCCAAATCATCGACGATGAAGCTTCCAAAATAGAAGATAGCACGTTTGAATATACTCAGAAAGTCAAACATGCTTTCAACATTAAGAAGATAACAAAAAGAGAGCTTCGAAGAATAAAGAATGATGCCTTCATCCTTTTAAAAGATAAATCTGCAAATGCTGCTGAGTTGGAATATCATCTGGAGAACATTGCTAGGGCATTATCCAAAGACTTTGATTGGACAAATCCAGATGTATACAGGGAAGGTGGTCTTGACAGTAAGAAACGTCCATACATCACTGACTGGACAAAACCACTTCCTGTGATACGACCATATCATGGAATGTCAGAAATTCCATTCGCATTCTTCTTCAATCAAGATCTGGAACTACTCGTACATGGGGCTTCGAGTAAAGTCAAATATGCTACCTCAATCACATTCACTCCTACTGCGAACTACAACAATCCTGCCATTGAGGAAGAAGCTAGACACCGTAAACTCTTCATCAACAAACGGGCAAAATATGATCGAGATGCTGAACTTGGAATTCACCACTGGTTTGACAAACGCAAGTCGTGGTACAAGTACAAGCTTGGTCTCATGGCATCTCGTGAAAAGGTGTTCAGTGATCTTCGTATCAAGGCAGTGCTTGATGCTAAGGGTTCACAAAAGCTTGGATACACATTCATTTCTGAGATCTCTGTTCGCAGACAAGATAATCTTATTTACACGTTCAATGAAGCAGATTTTCCGGAACTCAATCTCAACGACATTGAAGATCTGTATTTGATGAAAGTACAAGGGAAGCTGAATCATCTCAATCCTACTCTTTTGTATGCATTTAGCACGGCTATCTGTCATTTCATCAGAAGAACGGTTATCAAAGAACGTGTAGAGGATCTTCAACTTGGAGTTGAAAGCTATCAGATGAAGCTGAATCTTGAGGAACCAATGTTTACTCTTACTGACAACAAGGAGCCTCAGTACTTGCTCAAGACCGACCCTGTCTTCGGATTCGTCTACAGAAGTGCAACAAACACTAACCGTTTCATGCCACATAAAGAGATTCACAAGTTCTGTGATGACACTCTAAAGAATGTTCGAGATGGGTTAGTCACACGAGTTCAGGATCAAATATTGAAGAAGCACAAGAAATGGAATCATCAGCAGCTCAGGCAGGTCAAGAATTTTATCTGGTCGATCGAAGAAAGACTCTACAGAAGGGATCAGATGAGGAGATTGGAAACTTATGTTGGTGGTCGTCCTCCATTTGCCATCAAATTATTCCAGAGAACAGATCCAAAATTCACCACTTTTGGCAGAGGCGGTTAATTTGTAAGAATTTGATTTCAAAATTCAATATTCATTCAATATTCTTACTTATATATGACTGTTAAATTGACTACGGCTTGTGCACACATAACAGTGTACAACCCGGACCCCAAAGAAAGGACCCTGAGGTACGCTTCAGTGCCTCAATCCTGCAAAAGAAGCAAAAGCTTCTTACTTATGAGCAGAATTAAAATCAGAATGTTTTTTCTAACGTTTTTCCAAACATTCTGCTCATAAGGACAAGTATTCCCTCGTCCAGGGGGAGTATTTGAAACATATAATCTTTGTTCAAAAAGAATTATCAAAGTTCTTGACACTTCTTTCCTAAAACTCAAAAACAGCATATTTTAATCATAAACGTTTTCCAAAAACATCATGAGTATGCTATTTTTGAGGGGGAGAAGAAACAGATGATTAAAATATGATGTCTCATTTGCTGGAATCTCGTGTGCTCAAACTCAGAATTGACCCTCGAATTGACGAATAGGAAAGTCAGTAGTCGAAAGGACATGTCCCGGACGGGTAATAATTTCAAGCCAGTTTATCTGGTGATGTAAGCGTGTCTCGCAAAGGACGTGTCTAAGTAGAATGTACCGATTTCGAGCGATAATATTTGAATCTGATCCGGACGGGTAATAATTTCAAGCCAGTCTAACTGGTGATGTAAGCGTGTCTCGCGACGATCAGGTTCATTGAAAGTCAATCAATTCAAAAGTGCCAACTCTTTCCGGCATGTGCAAATTTCAAATTTATTACTTATGCGCACATGTTAAGGGGGAGTCTTTCTAAAAATCATCAAACTCTCAAGGTGTCAACAAAATGTCTTTACAAATTATCGACACTTTGAGAGATTTTCAATGGTTTTGGTTGTATGGCATCATTAGGATAATCATGGAGTTATAAGGCGACTAAGGTTAGGGAAAACCGTCCTATGATCCGCCAGAGCCGGAGGGATCTACCCAAGGACAATACCAATAGTTTAGAACTAGAAAGTCCTAGGTATGATATAAAAAAAAAAAAAAAAAAAAAAAAAAAAAAAAAAAAAAAAAAAAAAAAAGGAGAAAATGAATGAACGGAGAAAGAAGGGGTTGAAGAATTAAAAAGAAAAGCAAAGAAAAGGGTGAAAAGAAATAGCCCTCCATTTGTTCAACCTTAGGGCAGACACCGGGTTCAATTCATAATCTACTGGTTGATGAGCATCACCGGTATTGAAGACCAAAGACGTCATGGACCCAGTGACGCACTAAAAAACCTTCTAAGCCACTCAAGTGTCTCTCAAAAGACATTTGTTTCATTCACACGGAGAATCCTTCATAATCTATCGACATCTCATTACGAGATTGTTGATATTGAAAAAGGAGGCAATCTGCTCCACGCCTCCGATGACCAAACAAAGGTGCACTGATTGAGTCTAGAGCCATGAGATTCATCAAAAGATCTCTTAGGTACACTTAGAATTACTCTGGTGTTCTACATCATGGGCATCAGGTGTAAATTAGGAAAAGTGTCCTTCGCAGATCTTAGCAATCTGCCGAGAACATTTATGAGAAAAGTCACATTTGTGATTATCAATGATTGAATGGAAATCCTGCCAGAACAACATCAAACAACTCTGACAGCAGGTCACTTCGGTAACTCCTTGTGGGTTACGCTTAGTGTTTTTGCTCCAAACGGTCTACAGTCGTGGGGTGATCTCCAGCGATTCACTGAATCGTGGGTGCACTTCGGTGTGTCCGTGTAATCCCTTTCGGGGGAATCCGGTTTAGAACGGTCTGGGTTAGGATTTGAGAAAGTCTTCACACTATGCTGTTGATGATCTCAAGTCTGAGCCTGTAAGTACCGGTTGGTTCGTTCTGTTGCTGCTGCTGCTGCTGCTGAGGAGCTGGAGTTCGACCATCAAGACTCCATCATATTCATATCTTGAAGAAATGTTCTCTCAAAGACTTAGTAACATCAAAAGTTCAACATATAAAATTGTAAAGTCAAAAGTTCAAGCATCTCAACCTTTCACAAGATTAAGATTGAAAAGTGAGAACATGTTGCGGATAACAAGTCAAAGACATATGAGCATGATGGAGAAGATGAGAAGACGTTGGAGATTGGCAGATAAAGACAACATCATATCATCATTACACAAGAACAAAGAAACAAATATTATAAAGACGTCGGAAGCCTAAGAAGCAAAGAAGACGTCGAGCAACATTGATGATCAAGACTTAGGGGGAGATTGTTAGGAACACGTTTTAAATATTTACAAGTCTTGTTCATTTATAATGTTGCACGTTTATTAGGACTATATTGTTTGTAATTTTGGACCGGTCCATTAGTAGTCCATGGACCGGTCACATGAGGTTTAATATTCTAGTCACATGCAAAGGGAATATTCCTAGAATGATTCCCCCTCCCATTGCCTATAAATACAAGGCAAGGGATTCATTTTCATTGTTGGTTTTCTTATGTAAGTGCGGAAGCTCTGCTAGTGTGTGAATCGAATGAATTGAAAACCTTCCATCTTATTCTTCTCATCTTATTTCTCTTATTTAGCTTATCGTATTTAGTTTTTATTACATTTCCATACGTAGCTTAATATCTAAGATAAGTAGTAGTTCGTGTGTGTTGTTTAAGTCATTATCGAGTGTGATGTTGAGATCATTATCGTGACCTACACATGAGAGCCAAGAAGTTCTATCACAAGACGGGGAAGAAGCTCATAATCAGCAACATTGATGCTGCTGGTTTTGATAAGTCAAAGATAGAGTGCTATAACTGCCACATGATGGGTCATTTCTCAAGAGAGTGCAGAAGACCAAGGCAGCAAGATAGCAAGAATAGAGGTTTTGGAAGCAAATCCAAAACGGAGGAGGTTATTGAGCCAAAAGCTATGGTAGTTATTGATGGCTTAGGTTTTGATTGGAGCTTCATGGCAGATGAAGAAGAAACTCCTGCTCAGATGGCACTTATGGCTTTTTCTGCTACTGAGGTACAAAATCATAAAGCTTGTTCAAATTCTTGCACTGCTCTTAATGCTCTACAGGTTTTAATCAAACAATATGATGATCAAAAGAAAGAGCTAAGCAGCAATTTTCAAAACTTTATAAACTATAAGTGTGGATTAGAGACTCTAGAAAAACAAATCACACACTATAAGGAAAATGAATTAGCTTTTTCTGATGACAAAGCTCTCCTAAGACAGGACATATTCTTTAGAGATGCTGAAATTAAGCTTTTGAGAGAAGCTTTTGATAGGGTCAAAAAGGAAAATGAAAACATTCACTTGACTACACAGGCACTAGAACATGCTTCTAGAGGTGTGCACAACATAGTAGAATGTCAGGTGATTAATAGAGCTAAGTCAGGAGTAGGATATAAAAGTGTCCCACCTCCTTATAGAGGCATCCCAAAACCCCCAGGGATTGACCTAGGGAATTCAGGTTTACCTGAGTTTCAAGAACCAATAATGGAATATGGTTCTAAGAATACTGAGAGTCTTAAGGTAGAAAAAGTAAGTAAAAGTTTAGATAAAACTTTACTTTATCAGGACAAGGTGTCCTTTGTTAAGAAATTTGATGCTATAGTTGTTGAGGATTGCACAACTGATAGTGATGAAGAAGAACAGGTTATGTCTAAACCTGAAGTGGTTAAGAAAGTAGGAACAAGTTTTCCTAAGATAGTCAAACACAATACTGCTAAGCCTAAATCAAACATTAAGCACGTTAGGCAACCAGTTAGATATTGTGAGCAATATAGAACCACCAACAAGCCCAAAGGTAACCAAAGGAATTGGAACAACCTCAAGTCTAACCAATTAGGTGATGACTTTGCTTTTTATAACAAAGCTTGTTACACATGTGGTAGTTTTGACCATCTTGCAGCTTTCTGCAACCATTAGGTAACTGGGTATGAAAAAAATAGGGTGAACTTCAAAAGGCAAACTCCTCAAACTCACTTTCACTCTAGTTCTAGTGTTAATAGAACAAAACCCAGAATAGTCTCAAACAAGTCTATCTCAAACACTGATCCTGCTGGTAGACAAATGGTTCCTGCTGCTAGACTAATTGTTCCTGCTGCTCGACCATCTATGACTGTTAACCCAAAATCAACAGCTAAGGGTGCAAAAACATTTTTCAAACATGCATCAAAGACTGTTCTAAGGCCCATTCAAACAAAAGCAGTGGTTCAAAAACAAGTTTGGAAACCAAAGGGTAGAACTGAAAAGTTAGCAGTTCCTGCTGCTAAGAAATCAGTTCATTCTGCTGCTAAGGGAAACAGGGCAAATGCTGTTAAAGCCTCAGCATGTTGGATTCTAAAATCCAATGTTGCAACAACTATCCTTAAAAGATTAAATTACATTGATGCAAGAGGCAGATCCAAGTCAGTAATGGCTTGGGTCCCCAAAAGAAACTAATACTTCTCATTTATGTGCAGGAACATTCAAATGATCAACAAGAGGATCAAGGATACTCAGATAGTGGATGTTCTAGACACATGACAGGCAACAAGTCTTATCTCTCAGATTTTCAATCAATAGATGGAGGCTATGTTACCTTTGGAGGAGGTGTTGGTGGCAAAATTTCCGGTAAAGGTACCATTAAAACTGGAAATTTAGATTTTGAAGATGTGTTCTATGTAAAAGAGCTAAATTATAATCTTTTTAGTGTCTCACAAATGTGTGACAAAAAGAACAATGTTCTTTTCTGTGAGACTGAATGTCTTGTACTTTCTCCTGATTTTAAGATGCCTGATGAAAGTCAATTACTACTTAGAATTCCTAAAAAGGGCAATATGTACAGTGTAGACATGAAGAACATTGTTCCTAAAAAGAATTTAACTTGTCTTGTTGCAAAGGCCACATTGGATGAATCAATGAAATGGCATAGAAGGCTTGGTCATATTAACTTCAAAACCATAAATAAAATTGTTAAGAATGGTTTAGTAAGAGGTTTACCTCACAAAAGATTTGAAAATGATCAAACATGCATTGCTTGTCTTAAAGGCAAACAACACAAAGCCACTTGTAAGCCCAAGATTTTTAACTCTATCAATCAATCATTGTTTATGCTGCATATGGACTTATTTGGACCTGTTTCAGTAAGTAGTATAATGCATAAGAGATATTGTCTTGTTATAATTGATGACTATACTAGATTTACATGGGTTTTCTTTCTATCTACTAAGGATGAGACTACAAGCATCCTTAAGACATTCATTACACAGATAGAAAATCAAGTAGACAAGAAAGTAAAAGTCATTAGATGTGATAATGGGACAGAGTTTAAGAATAGAGTTATGGATGATTTCTGCAAACAAAAAGGTATTAGGAGAGAATTTAGTGTTGCTAGAACACCACAACAGAATGGTGTTGTTGAGAGGAAGAATAGAACACTAATTGAAGCTGCTAGAACTATGTTAGCTGATTCTAAGCTACCTATAACTTTTTGGGCTGAAGCAGTCAACACTGCTTGCTATGTTCAAAATAGAGTTTTAGTTGTACAGCCTCACAATAAGACATCATATGAACTTTTTAGAGGTAGAACTCCTGCAATAGGATTTCTTAGACCTTTAGGATGTCATGTGACAATTCTCAATACCTTAGACCATTTAGGAAAATTTGATGGTAAAGCAGATGAAGGTTTCTTTGTTGGATATTCTCTTAATAGCAAAGCATTTAGAGTATACAACACAAGAACTATGATTGTAGAAGAAAACCTACATTTGGAGTTTTTAGAGGATAAATCCAATGTAGAAGGTCAAGGACCAAAATGGCTATTTGATCTTGAAACTCTAACCAATTCAATGAATTATGTGCCTGTTGTTGCAAAAACTAATGAATTTTCAGGTTCTCAAGCAACAGATGAGGCAAGGTTAGAAAAGGAGACAAATCAAGATCATGTTTGGATGCCAATATGGTCAAGTACAAGTGTGGAATCAACTTCAACAACTGATGAATCTTCTTCTGGCAAAGCTAAAGAAGGTGTTGAAGATGAAAGGAAAGAAGATGGAACTCAGGAACAACAAATTGTTTCTGCTGGTGATTCTGCTGCTAGGCTTACTGATTCTGCTGCTAGGCCAAATGATTCTGCTACTGGCCCTTCAGAAACGAAAGAAGCAGAATTCTCAGATAATGAGGTGGATTTCAACAATCTTCCATCAAATTATCAAGTTCCTTCTACTCCACAAACAAGAATTCACAAAGTCCACTCCCTAGAAAATGTGATTGGAGATGTACAATCAGGTGTGAAGACAAGACAACAACTGATGTCTTTAGACCAACAAGGGCTTCTTGATGCCCTTTATGCTTCAAAGCAGCATGAGTTTTCAAACTCTTGCTTGTTTGTATGTTTTCTCTCACAAGATGAACCAAAGAACATTCTGAAAGCCTTAGATAATTCAAGCTGGGTAGAAGCTATGCAAGAGGAGCTTCTTCAGTTCAAGATTCAGAAGGTATGGGTGCTAGTTGATTTACCTAAGGATGCAAAGGTAATTGGCACTAGATGGGTTTTCAAGAATAAAAGGGATGAAAGGGGAATAGTGATTCAAAATAAGGCTAGATTAGTAGCCCAAGGGTACACACAACAAGAAGGAATAGACTATGATGAGGTTTATGCTCCAGTAGCAAGGATTGAAGCAATTAGGCTTTTCTTAGCTTATGCTTCATTTTTAGGCTTCACAGTTTATCAAATGGATGTCAAGAGTGCATTCTTATATGGAACAATTGAAGAAGAGGTGTATGTTTCACAACCTCCAGGCTTCATTGACCCACAACATCCAGACAAAGTGTACAGAGTAGTTAAAGCTCTCTATGGCCTTCATCAGGCACCAAGAGCTTGGTATGCAACACTTGCTTCCTACTTATTAGAAAATGGATTTCAAAGAGGAAAGATTGATCAGACACTTTTCATCAAACAACACAAGAAGGATCTTCTGTTAGTGCAAGTGTATGTGGATGACATTATCTTTGGATCTACTAGGAAGGAGATGTGTTTAGAGTTTGAGAAGCTTATGCATGATAAGTTTCAGATGAGTTCTATGGGAGAACTTACATTCTTTTTGGGTCTGCAAGTTAAGCAATCAAATGAAGGAATCTTTATCTCTCAGGACAAGTATGTTGCAGAGATACTTAGAAAATTTCAATTTGCTGATTCAAAAGTGACAAGCACACCAATGGACTCTGAGAAGCCACTTCTAAAAGACTTAGATGGAGAAAATGTGGATGTACACACTTACAGATCTATGATAGGCTCCTTGACGTATCTTACATCATCTAGACCTGATATCATGTTCCCTATTTGTGCCTGTGCAAGATTTCAAGTAACTCCAAAGGTTTCTCATTTAACTGCAGTTAAGAGAATTTTTAGATATCTCAAGGGTCAACCAAGGTTGGGTCTATGGTATAACATCCCGTAAATTTCCCTTCCATTTATAAATAGCGAACGGAGACTAATCTATCGTCACTGTTTAATGACCCGTTTCTACGGACTAAATTTTTGCTTTTATTCAACATTATTACTAAACGGGACGTTGTAACAATTCTCACATTCCTTGAGACAAGCTCATGTACGTACTATGATAATCTATGATTGCTAATAAAATAAACCAATGAGCCAACTAAAATTAACACAAAAACTATTTTGTCTTCTTTCTTTTGGTTGAGAACGCCGACCAAAAGCAATAATAAACTCTCATCATTTGAGTGACTTACACACTCTAAATGAACCTTGCATGTTTCCTACTCTCTGACAACCTCACTATGTATCATCATTGAACTCACCTAAATACTCAAAGGTTACCCCATAAAAGGCCTTTATACCTTCGGCATTTCACATGCACACGTATCCGTGCGACATGCATACTAAATAATTAAGTTATGTTAAAGGCTTGTGTGGGAAATTGGAGACTTGTTTAAAACTTATAAATCTCTTGTACTATCTCTATATAAATCGACATGTATATATATTGTGAAACATGTTTGAGACTTTTGTGCTAAATATAACAAGAGGAAGACTAGAAACCATGTGCTAACTCTTACACATGCTATGACACAAGTTATCTCTTACACAAGCTAACCCGAACCAACCCTTAATCATTATTATTCTAGTCGGCACTAAAGCCAAGTTCTATTTATCACAGTTTCTATATTACTCGACCTTTAGGTGAGCCACACTTGGCCTTGATCACATTGCTACCTTTGTTTGACCCCTGAGAATACACTACCGAACCAAACAATTCCCTTAAACTTGTTTTGTCACTATCCCTTGTTTCCTTATACCGACTAATACAATCAAATACCACAATCATATTGCTAACTTACACACACCATTGACCTCGCAATTTCTTTCCCACTTGAACTCCACATGCTACAAACCAAACCGAACCCTAATATATATATTTAGTGAAGAATCAAGTGCTAGACAAACTAAAGAGAACAAATAAAATCATGAAACACCACCAATTGAGCCACTGACACACTCAACTTACTCAATGCAACTTAGTTCACGTTTTTTTTTAAAGTTTCTTTGAATACACCAAATGAGAAGCCAACAACAAGGCATAATTAATCTTTGTTTTCTTTCTTTTGTACGAACTACACAAGGACAAATTCACAAATTATCCAACTCTTTTAATCTCACGTGCTACAAAAACCAAACCGACCCTTTATATTTGTTGTGGAATTCGGTTCTTAGACAACCAACAAAAACCCAAAAGATCATGATTAGTTCTTACACACTCAACTCTACTGCCACACTCAACTTACCTATTCTCATGCCACAACAAACAAACAATTAAGTACATGAACTAACATCCAAATGCAAACCCACTTGCAACTAGTATCCTCTTTTCTCTTGGTCTATATATACGAAGGAGATCACAAGCACACTTCACACTCACTCTTAAACTCTCACCATACGATACCTAGTCATAGCAACTCCATTCAAACGCCTCTAAGACCAGAAACAACTCAGTCTAAGCTCACTTGAAACGTATTACAAGTTGGAGTTAAAACGTGATCAAGTTCATCCCTTGTGATCGAAGCACAAGTTTTCACAACCATCCAAGTCCTCTTCTACTCGATTCTACCCACTCTTGAGTCGTTGTAAGTTCCCTCATCTCGTTTTAATCCATTTCGAGTCATATTTCATTAACTTCCATTCGTATATATTATGCTCGAACGAACATATTGTGACATAAAATGTTACGTATACATTTGTGATACACGAGTACACATTTGCTCCATGATATCTACAAGCAACCATAGATCATGAAAAATCACTCACAAGCCTCGCATGCATTTGCTATCCACAAAAACAAAACCCATTTCGTTTTGCATAAATCACGTACAAAACATATAACCATAATTTTCTAAGTGTTTTGAGTATTAAAAACGTCACAAACAGTCACTTTGGAAGCCTTATATTTTCGAATACTTATAAATGACACACATATGTCTTTACTCAGTTCAAATCTCAACATGACACACTTTATTTTTCGTGTTGGAAACTTTTCGTAAAAAGTCCACTAAAGCCCTTAAAAACGCTCCTTGTAAACGCTACAAAACTGATTTCCAGACTTAGTTATTTTCAAGTTTTTCAGAATTTAAACACATGCAACTAGGCCACAAACTCATATTATATTTTCGTATTTCCGAACACAACACCCCAATATTATTACACCATCTCAAAGACGACCTAAGATACTACACTTTTCGTATTCTAAACTTTTCAAAATAACTCCAACCCGAAACCTAAGATCAATGTTGCAAAAATCGTGAATCGGTACTGAGGCGGTCCGGGGCCGATTAGCGATTTTTTACCGATTAATCGGCCGATTTTCTTGACTCGGCCGATTAATCGGCCGATTACCTTGGAATTCTCTCCAAGTTCCAGGGCCGATTACCTTGGAATCGCCGATTAATCGGCCGATTCGGCCGATTTTTGCAACACTGCCTAAGATAGCTGCTTTTGATCACTAGTCACTAGTATCATTTAAAAATTCAGAAAATAAAACATAACATAATTTCCGGTTGGGCTAATTTAAAGCCCAATAACACTTAGCGATCCATCAGCCCACTGGACCCATACTGAACGTTTTTAGAATCACAAAAATAATCCAAATCCAGGCCCAAAAGTATTTTCATGCCCTCGCCTCTAAATTTCTTAACGGGCCATTGTTCTATGCGTTTGAAGGCCCAATATATCAAAAATTAATTTTCTGGTCAAACCAACAGTTGACTTAAGTTTGAATAAACTAAAATAAACTTCTAAAATTTTAGTAGAATTTTTCCACAAGTTTTTATGCAAAAAGGACTAACTTTGCAAACTAGTTTCACTTTGAAGGACCAAAACTGACAACTTTGTAAAAACAGGTTCTGGAACAGTAAAAACAGTATCTTTGGAATAGAAAATGACTTTATAATAAAGTATAAACTCAGATTGTCAATTGGGTAAATTTTGGGTCAAAAATGTAACTTTTATAAACCAAGGACTAACGGTGCAACGCAAACACCGTTAGGGTATAAAGTGTAAAAACAATGAAAGTTTAAGGAATATACAGAAACCATAACACCACTCATTTACAATTCATATTTTACACAACCCACCCTCACAGCATGTATGTTCCACTTCGAACACAAATATTTAACGATACGTTATATTTATATATAACGACTTCTAAACGATACCTAACTATTCGCTTCAACCACTTCAAGTAAATGACCATTACGATTTCTAAACCATAACCAGAAAATAATATTATTGATAATATTATAAGCATATCACACTCACGTCACCAATCAAATCGTCATACGATTCCTCATATCGCATTCATTATTCGTGCTGAGATGAATTCTCAAACATTATTATTATTCAGGACATGTGTGAAGCTATTTCCGAAATGTCAACTAAATTTACATTTCATTAAATCCACTTTCGTCATTATTGCTATCACATCAGGTGAGTTCATAGCCCCACTTTTCTTGTTTACTGTTTTATAAACTCTTTGGGGGAGATACATGCTCAAACTATATTCACTTACTTTAGAAACTTTCACGGATTACCGTGAGTTCGTAGCCCCTACTTTTATACGTTTTGAACTACTTTTGGGGGAGATACATGCTCAAATACAATGCTTTTACTTTCATAAGTACTCTTAACTGTTTACACACTACTGTGAGTTCCATAGACTACTCTTTTACCTACTCTGAATTACTTTTGAAGGCGATACACGTTCGCTTTACATATAAACTTTACTAGTTTACTTTAAACAACGTACTTAGTTGATGAAACGCTCTGCTCGTTATTGAGACGTAATACTTGCTTTTAATTACAAAAGTACTTTTAAACCTTTACAAACTATTATGAGTTTATAAATCCACTTATACATTTTTATATCTCATGGAGAGATACCTGCTATAAACATGATCACAAATGATTTTTAACTGAATGCTATACCTGACTTACTATTGCCTAAGTTTACCTTTATTTCCATGTTCGAAGTCCCTCACATCATGAACCTTAATCACTTGCGAGTGAACGTAAATAATTGTGAATAGATCTATTTGGGACTGACAATCCCCGTTTGGGTCTGCTAGGATGAGCCACCCAGGCGCACTTTATTTGAACAAACTTATGGGTTATTGGAAAATACCCATCCTGAGGGCCTATATACTTTACATCATTTTGATGCCTGTTAAGCGTTGAGTTTCATGAGACTTAGGGCAATAGAAACGATACTGTAGTCATGATACAGTATTGCCATTATTTTAATAAACTTGAACTTGTCTTCACTATATAGCAGAAAATCACTACTTGGCAAAACAATAACTATTTGGTGTTGACCTAGTTAGGGCAACCAAACCAACTATGGGTGTATAACAACTTAACCCACTAATTATTTTATAACAAACCAACTATGGGTGTATAATATCGTAACCCACCGCTTATTTTATTAATAATTGTATTTGTTACAATTATTACCTAAACTTGGAAACTATTGAGAATCAACTGATTTTATGCAAACTCTATGGATTCACTCACAACTTGAATTTGATAATCAACTGCTTTAACTCTATGGATTCACTCACACTTTGATTTTTGACAAATCAACTGGTTTAACTATAAACACTATGGTATTACTCACTCTTTGATTTGATACTCAACTATATATCTACAACTACTATGAACTCACAAATTCTTTGATTCTGGAAATCAACAGTAATTACTCACAAACTCTTTGGTTTTGAGAAATCAACAGTAATTACTCACAAACTCTTTGGTTTTGAGAAATCGACAGTAATTACTCACAAACTCTTTGATTTTGGAAATCAACAGTTTTTACTTACAAACTCTATGAACTCACCAACCTTTGTGTTGACGCTTTTAGCATGTATTTATCTCAGGTCCATAATGAGCACGGATGGCACGGAGGAGCATGGATACTTATGAAGGCTATAAATTTTACTATCATTCGAAAACCTATTTAATAAACTTTGAAACCATTGGGACCTTATTTTGTAAACCCTGATATTCGAATGATAAATCTTTTAAAATGACCAAATTGGTGATCGTTTTCTACTATTCAACTGTTGTGCCATGAAGTAACACCCAATTTAAATTCCGCTGCATATCACGAAATTGGGGGTGTTACAGATTGGTATCAGAGCTACAGTTATAGAGAAACGGGTCTAAATGAGGTCCGAACTATAACTACTTTTACAAACAAAACATTTTATAGCCTATCGCTCTCCGTGCTTACCATCCGCCAGACGCTTATGTGACTTCTAGATAGTTTTGCTACATCAACACTCTAATATATTGATATATATATACTCACCAACTATCTCGAGTACCGTACCAACCATCCCTAATTATCTTACTCATATCTTTATAGATGCGTGTGAAATACTTTTCCTGTATTTCCGGAAAATCCGCGCATGGATTATTTTGTGGATTAGTACGAGTGTTAAATCAGAAATTCTTAAGTAGGATGGTTTACAATGTCTTTATTTGAATGATTGGGATGCCTTTTATTTAAATAAAGAGATTGTAAAGCGCCGAACCATAAGTTTATATTTCCATATTTACATTGTTTGGGACGCCTCTCTATGTAAATAACAAATTATAAATAAGTGGGCTTATTTATATCTGTAGTGACACGAGTATGAAACCGATAATCACGAAAAATTCATCAAACTCGCAGCATAACTCCCATTAGAAACCATAAATATTGATACATAATGATATGATTAGCATTGGTAATGCTAACATTACAAATATCACTAAGAAAGGCATAACATCACCAATCGGTTGACCCGCTATGCCAATGAAAAACACCACTACACCAGCAAGAGCAAGAACCACGACTGGGTGCAACACCTCAAATATCCTGTACGATGAAAATACACAAGTTATTAACGCAATAAAACGTTAATACATGGTGTTAGTATACGGATTCAAAGCAACACTCTTATCGAAATACTATCTCTTACCCCCATATTTCATCCGCGCTGACGGCCAAAACCACGAGTGCTATGAGAAGCGCTATGACTTCGGCCAGGGACTCCAGATTTTCATCTGGGACGTAAGCCAAGGAAATGGCTGCAGCAGCGTACATAATTACAAGAACGGTGTAGGTGTAAGACATTTTGAAAATGTTTGATGAGAGAAGTGTAGGTGATGAGGAGTGGAATCCGGCATATATATAGAGGAGTAGCAGTGAGGCTACTATTCTAGCTGCTTGCGTTCACTATTCATCACACAAGGACAAACAAGATATCTCATCCCCTAAAGCTGGGATTCAGCAACTTCCTTTACATACACCGAATCCTCATCCGAATATCTCTATATAAGAATCTGTTATCAACAAAACTCTTTGTTTAACGGGTAGGTTACCCGCACAGATTCTTGTAATTGGAAACCATGTGAAATTTCATAAAAGAATAACAATAGTTATTCCAAAAGAAATTTTTCCAAGTTATGTTAACTGTGGAACCATTGTAATCTCAGTTCCATCCACTATTAGGACATTATGAACTACACAATGGTCCTACTTATTCCTCTAACGTTATGAATTTCACGATGCTCCCTCTAAACTCCCAGACGTTGTATGTGATTACAATGATCTCAAAATTATTTCGTAACCTTAAGTCTTACAACTTTGAAATTACCACAAAACTCTAGTGGTCTCTATTCTCCTTAGCAGACACTGTAAGTAAATACAGTGGCCTCTACTTTTCTTGGACACTGTAAGTGATACAGTGATCCCTATATTTTAACCTCAGGCACTGTAAATTCTACAGTAATCTCAATTAAATTCAAACACCATATTATTCAAATAAACTTGACAGAAATACTTAAACATTACAAACGATACTGGATTAAAACATCACATAAACATAAACCTAGACTTCAAAGGTAGTCCGGATGATCCCAGGTTTGAGAGTTGTTGGAATGATAACCGTCATCATAAGGATCAAAGCTCGCCAATTTCTCTTCTTCCCATTGAGCTTCCAACCTGCTCAGATCCCGCTCCATGTCAGAAGTCCAACCACCATCATCAACTGCCACATTTTCCTCGAAACATGGCTGGAAGTGATCCAGATGAGGCAAATGTTGTTGTTGCACAACCACCCTTGGTGTAGATGAACTTGATGCACCTTGTTGTAGTTGTGGTTGTTGTTGCTGTTGTGGTGGTGGTGGATTTTGTTGTTGTTGTTGTTGTTGTTGTTGTTGTTGTTGTTGTTGTCGTTGTTGTTCAACCCTAGCAGCCTCAACATTCTCTTCAAGACTCCAACGGACCTTGTTGGAAATCTGGTTCTCTATCTGATGAACACAAGCCCACAATGATTCGATGACAGCAGCGTCCTTACAATATTCATCATACACAAACGTGTCAATCACATATTTTCTATCATCTGAAATGTCTGTGCACATGGCGTAGCCTTCTCTAAGTCGTCGTTTCAGTTGTTTCATAGCCTCAAACTGCAGGATGACCTTCACAATAGCATTTTGACGATTCACGTCACTACCCTCAGTTTCTGCCTTGATAAACAATTGAAATTGTTCAGCGGTATGTGGTAGCTTACAAGCCATTGATTTTGTGTGTGTATGGATAACACAAGCATGCCAATGGTATTTATAAGGGTTTGAAAAATATTTTTCAATTATTTTATTCTGAGAAATATAACCGTTTGTATTCAAACGGTAAAAACTTTCAAAAATTTATGTCTGTTAAAACTAGCAACTAGTTCTAGGATACGTGGTAAAAAAAAATTCTACTTTGGCTTTCGCATTTCAACGCAAGAGGCAGGAACAGATCGCGTTAAACACGCCACACCATGACTTAAAAATCATGAACGCGCCACGTATGAATAACACTTTCCGTACTATTTGACTCCTCAATCTCTAGGAAATTGTGAACCTCCTAACGCCCTCTCGAAACTCTCAGGCATTATACGAGATTTCGATGATCTCGAAACTACCTCGTAACCATATATGTCATGAACGTGTGTTCAACATTTCATATTCGCCAAACTAAACTTACCCTTGAAACGTTTGGGCCTCAGCCCATGACTACAGTAACCTAACGCACCCTTGTTTATCATTGGACCTTTATAAAAAAAAATAATAATAAAATAAAAAAAAACTTGGAAACCAATTCTGTGTTGTCACTAAAAACTTTATCTAACAAGTTTTTCTTTACAAAAGCTGAAGTTCAACAACTTTCTTTACATTCATCAAGCTATCCGAAACCCCCATGAATAAAAATCTATTACTTACAAACTCTTGTTTGACGGGTAGGTTACCCCCATAGATTTTGATTTTCAAAAGTTATGAACCATGTTTATTTTCAAAACGTGATAGAATAACAATTTTCATTAAAAAAGTGAAATTTTTTTCCTCAAGACATGTTGACTATGGCAATAGTGATTTTTACACGTACCACAATAAATTCGACTCCTACGTGAATAAATAGGGATTTAGATCCTTTGTTTATGCGTACACTCTCTCCAACACCTCGTATAGGGTGTTGCTCAACAGATGATTTCATAACAACTTATCATGAGGGAATTTTCATTCCAATGACTTACACTTACTATTATTGAGTAATTTCAGTAGCAAAACAACCCCGACAACCACCTTAGACTGGAATCCCGGGACGGGATTCGGTTTAACGGGTAGGTATTATAACATCCCGTAAATTTCCCTTCCATTGATAAATAGCAAACGGAGACTAATCTATCGTCACTGTTTAATGACCCGTTTCTACGGACTAAATTTTTGCTTTTATTCAACATTATTACTAAACGGGACGTTGTAACAATTCTCACATTCCTTGAGACAAGCTCATGTACGTACTATGATAATCTATGATTGCTAATAAAATAAACCAATGAGCCAACTAAAATTAACACAAAAACTATTTTGTCTTCTTTCTTTTGGTTGAGAACGCCGACCAAAAGCAATAATAAACTTTCATCATTTGAGTGACTTACACACTCTAAATGAACCTTGCACGTTTCCTACTCTCTGACAACCTCACTATGTATCATCATTGAACTCACCTAAATACTCAAAGGTTACCCCATAAAAGGCCTCTATACCTTCGGCATTTCACATGCACACGTATCCGTGCGACATGCATACTAAATAATTAAGTTATGTTAAAGGCTTGTGTGGGAACTTTGAGACTTGTTTAAAACTTATAAATCTCTTGTACTATCTCTATATAAATCGACATGTATATATATTGTGAAACATGTTTGAGACTTTTGTGCTAAATATAACAAGAGGAAGACTAGAAACCATGTGCTAACTCTTACACATGCTATGACACAAGTTATCTCTTACACAAGCTAACCCGAACCAACCCTTAATCATTATTATTCTAGTCGGCACTAAAGCCAAGTTCTATTTATCACAGTTTCTATATTACTCGACCTTTAGGTGAGCCACACTTGGCCTTGATCACATTGCTACCTTTGTTTGACCCCTGAGAATACACTACCGAACCAAACAATTCCCTTAAACTTGTTTTGTCACTATCCCTTGTTTCCTTATACCGACTAATACAATCAAATACCACAATCATATTGCTAACTTACACACACCATTGACCTCGCAATTTCTTTCCCACTTGAACTCCACATGCTACAAACCAAACCGACCCTAATATATATATTTAGTGAAGAATCAAGTGCTAGACAAACTAAAGAGAACAAATAAAATCATGAAACACCACCAATTGAGCCACTGACACACTCAACTTACTCAATGCAACTTAGTTCACGTTTTTAAAGTTTCTTTGAATACACCAAATGAGAAGCCAACAACAAGGCATAATTAATCTTTGTTTTCTTTCTTTTGTACGAACTACACAAGGACAAATTCACAAATTATCCAACTCTTTTAATCTCACGTGCTACAAAAACCAAACCGACCCTTTATATTTGTTGTGGAATTCGGTTCTTAGACAACCAACAAAAACCCAAAAGATCATGATTAGTTCTTACACACTCAACTCTACTGCCACACTCAACTTACCTATTCTCATGCCACAACAAACAAACAATTAAGTACATGAACTAACATCCAAATGCAAACCCACTTGCAACTAGTATCCTCTTTTCTCTTGGTCTATATATACGAAGGAGATCACAAGCACACTTCACACTCACTCTTAAACTCTCACCATACGATACCTAGTCATAGCAACTCCATTCAAACGCCTCTAAGACCAGAAACAACTCAGTCTAAGCTCACTTGAAACGTATTACAAGTTGGAGTTAAAACGTGATCAAGTTCATCCCTTGTGATCGAAGCACAAGTTTTCACAACCATCCAAGTCCTCTTCTACTCGATTCTACCCACTCTTGAGTCCTTGTAAGTTCCCTCATCTCGTTTTAATCCATTTCGAGTCATATTTCATTAACTTCCATTCGTGTATATTATGCTCGAACGAACATATTGTGACATAAAATGTTACGTATACATTTGTGATACACGAGTACACATTTGCTCCATGATATCGACAAGCAACCATAGATCACGAAAAATCACTCACAAGCCTCGCATGCATTTGCTATCCACAAAAACAAAACCCATTTCGTTTTGCATAAATCACGTATAAAACATATAACCATAATTTTCTAAGTGTTTTGAGTATTAAAAACGTCACAAACAGTCACTTTGGAAGCCTTATATTTTTGAATACTTATAAATGACACACATATGTCTTTACTCAGTTCAAATCTCAACATGACACACTTTATTTTTCGTGTTGGAAACTTTTCGTAAAAAGTCCACTAAAGCCCTTAAAAACGCTCCTTGTAAACGCTACAAAACTGATTTCCAGACTTAGTTATTTTCAAGTTTTTCAGAATTTAAACACATGCAACTAGGCCACAAACTCATATTATATTTTCGTATTTCCGAACACAACACCCAAATATTATTACACCATCTCAAAGACGACCTAAGATACTACACTTTTCGTATTCTAAACTTTTCAAAATAACTCCAACCCGAAACCTAAGATAGCTGCTTTTGATCACTAGTCACTAGTATCATTTAAAAATTCAGAAAATAAAACATAACATAATTTCCGGTTGGGCTAATTTAAAGCCCAATAACACTTAGCGATCCATCAGCCCACTGGACCCATACTGAACGTTTTTAGAATCACAAAAATAATCCAAATCCAGGCCCAAAAGTATTTTCATGCCCTCGCCTCTAAATTTCTTAACGGGCCATTGTTCTATGCGTTTGAAGGCCCAATATATCAAAAATTAATTTTCTGGTCAAACCAACAGTTTACTTAAGTTTGAATAAACTAAAATAAACTTCTAAAATTTTAGTAGAATTTTTCCACAAGTTTTTATGCAAAAAGGACTAACTTTGCAAACTAGTTTCACTTTGAAGGACCAAAACTGACAACTTTGTAAAAACAGGTTCTGGAACAGTAAAAACAGTATCTTTGGAATAGAAAATGACTTTATAATAAAGTATAAACTCAGATTGTCAATTGGGTAAATTTTGGGTCGAAAATGTAACTTTTATAAACCAAGGACTAACGGTGCAACGCAAACACCGTTAGGGTATAAAGTGTAAAAACAATGAAAGTTTAAGGAATATACAGAAACCATAACACCACTCATTTACAATTCATATTTTACACAACCCACCCTCACAGCATGTATGTTCCACTTCGAACACAAATATTTAACGATACGTTATATTTATATATAACGACTTCTAAACGATACCTAACTATTCGCTTCAACCACTTCAAGTAAACGACCATTACGATTTCTAAACCATAACCAGAAAATAATATTATTGATAATATTATAAGCATATCACACTCACGTCACCAATCAAATCGTCATACGATTCCTCATATCGCATTCATTATTCGTGCTGAGATGAATTCTCAAACATTATTATTATTCAGGACATGTGTGAAGCTATTTCCGAAATCTCAACTAAATTTACATTTCAGTAAATCCACTTTCATCATTATTGCTATCACATCGGGTGAGTTCATAGCCCCACTTTTCTTGTTTACTGTTTTATAAACTCTTTGGGGGAGATACATGCTCAAACTATATTCACTTACTTTAGAAACTTTCACGGATTACCGTGAGTTCGTAGCCCCTACTTTTATACGTTTTGAACTACTTTTGGGGGAGATACATGCTCAAATACAATGCTTTTACTTTCATAAGTACTCTTAACTGTTTACACACTACTGTGAGTTCCATAGACTACTCTTTTACCTACTCTGAATTACTTTTGAAGGCGATACACGTTCGCTTTTCATATAAACTTTACTGGTTTACTTTAAACAACGTACTTAGTTGATGAAACGCTCTGCTCGTTATTGAGACGTAATACTTGCTTTTAATTACAAAAGTACTTTTAAACCTTTACAAACTATTATGAGTTTATAAATCCACTTATACATTTTTATATCTCATGGAGAGATACCTGCTATAAACATGATCACAAATGATTTTCAACTGAATGCTATACCTGATTTACTATTGCCTAAGTTTACCTTTATTTCCATGTTCGAAGTCCCTCACATCATGAACCTTAATCACTTGCGAGTGAACGTAAATAATTGTGAATAGATCTATTTGGGACTGACAATCCCCGTTTGGGTTGCTAGGATGAGCCACCCAGGCGCACTTTATTTGAACAAACTTATGGGTTATTGGAAAATACCCATCCTGAGGGCCTATATACTTTACATCATTTTGATGCCTGTTAAGCGTTGAGTTTCATGAGACTTAGGGCAATTGAAACGATACTGTAGTCATGATACAGTATTGCCATTATTTTAATAAACTTGAACTTGTCTTCACTATATAGCAGAAAATCACTACTTGGCAAAACAATAACTATTTGGTGTTGACCTAGTTAGGGCAACCAAACCAACTATGGGTGTATAACAACTTAACCCACTAATTATTTTATAACAAACCAACCATGGGTGTATAATATCGTAACCCACCGCTTATTTTATTAATAATTGTATTTGTTACAATTATTACCTAAACTTGGAAACTATTAAGAATCAACTGATTTTATGCAAACTCTATGGATTCACTCACAACTTGAATTTGATAATCAACTGCTTTAACTCTATGGATTCACTCACACTTTGATTTTTGACAAATCAACTGGTTTAACTATAAACACTATGGTATTACTCACTCTTTGATTTGATACTCAACTATATATCTACAACTACTATGAACTACACAAACTCTTTGATTCTGGAAATCAACAGTAATTACTCACAAACTCTTTGGTTTTGAGAAATCAACAGTAATTACTCACAAACTCTTTGGTTTTGAGAAATCGACAGTAATTACTCACAAACTCTTTGATTTTGGAAATCAACAGTTTTTACTTACAAACTCTATGAACTCACCAACCTTTGTGTTGACGCTTTTAGCATGTATTTATCTCAGGTCCATAATGAGCACGGATGGCACGGAGGAGCATGGATACTTATGAAGGCTATAAATTTTACTATCATTCGAAAACCTATTTAATAAACTTTGAAACCATTGGGACCTTATTTTGTAAACCCTGATATTCGAATGATAAATCTTTTAAAACGACCAAATTGGTGATCGTTTTCTACTATTCAACTGTTGTGCCATGAAGTAACACCCAATTTAAATTCCGCTGCATATCACGAAATTGGGGGTGTTACAGATTGGTATCAGAGCTACAGTTATAGAGAAACGGGTCTAAATGAGGTCCGAACTATAACTACTTTTACAAACAAAACATTTTATAGCCTATCGCTCTCCGTGCTTACCATCCGCCAGACGCTTATGTGACTTCTAGATAGTTTTGCTACATCAACACTCTAATATATTGATATATATATACTCACCAACTATCTCGAGTACCGTACCAACCATCCCTAATTATCTTACTCATATCTTTATAGATGCGTGTGAAATACTTTTCCTGTATTTCCGGAAAATCCGCGCATGGATTATTTTGTGGATTAGTACGAGTGTTAAATCAGAAATTCTTAAGTAGGATGGTTTACAATGTCTTTATTTGAATGATTGGGATGCCTTTTATTTAAATAAAGAGATTGTAAAGCGCCGAACCATAAGTTTATATTTCCATATTTACATTGTTTGGGACGCCTCTCTATGTAAATAACAAATTATAAATAAGTGGGCTTATTTATATCTGTAGTGACATGAGTATGAAACCGATAATCACGAAAATTCATCAAACTCGCAGCATAACTCCCATTAGAAACCATAAATATTGATACATAATGATATGATTAGCATTGGTAATGCTAACATTACAAATATCACTAAGAAAGGCATAACATCACCAATCGGTTGACCCGCTATGCCAATGAAAAACACCACTACACCAGCAAGAGCAAGAACCACGACTGGGTGCAACACCTCGAATATCCTGTACGATGAAAATACACAAGTTATTAACGCAATAAAACGTTAATACATGGTGTTAGTATACGGATTCAAAGCAACACTCTTATCGAAATACTATCTCTTACCCCCATATTTCATCCGCGCTGACGGCCAAAACCACGAGTGCTATGAGAAGCGCTATGACTTCGGCCAGGGACTCCAGATTTTCATCTGGGACGTAAGCCAAGGAAATGGCTGCAGCAGCGTACATAATTACAAGAACGATGTAGGTGTAAGACATTTTGAAAATGTTTGATGAGAGAAGTGTAGGTGATGAGGAGTGGAATCCGGCATATATATAGAGGAGTAGCAGTGAGGCTACTATTCTAGCTGCTTGCGTTCACTACTCATCACACAAGGACAAACAAGATATCTCATCCCCTAAAGCTGGGATTCAGCAACTTCCTTTACATACACCGAATCCTCATCCGAATATCTCTATATAAGAATCTGTTATCAACAAAACTCTTTGTTTAACGGGTAGGTTACCCGCACAGATTCTTGTAATTGGAAACCATGTGAAATTTCATAAAAGAATAACAATAGTTATTCCAAAAGAAATTTTTCCAAGTTATGTTAACTGTGGAACCATTGTAATCTCAGTTCCATCCACTATTAGGACATTATGAACTACACAATGGTCCTACTTATTCCTCTAACGTTATGAATTTCACGATGCTCCCTCTAAACTCCCAGACGTTGTATGTGATTACAATGATCTCAAAATTATTTCGTAACCTTAAGTCTTACAACTTTGAAATTACCACAAAACTCTAGTGGTCTCTATTCTCCTTAGCAGACACTGTAAGTAAATACAGTGGTCTCTACTTTTCTTGGACACTGTAAGTGATACAGTGATCCCTATATTTCAACCTCAGGCACTGTAAATTCTACAGTAATCTCAATTAAATTCAAACACCATATTATTCAAATAAACTTGACAGAAATACTTAAACATTACAAACGATACTGGATTAAAACATCACATAAACATAAACCTAGACTTCAAAGGTAGTCCGGATGATCCCAGGTTTGAGAGTTGTTGGAATGATAACCGTCATCATAAGGATCAAAGCTCGCCAATTTCTCTTCTTCCCATTGAGCTTCCAACCTGCTCAGATCCCGCTCCATGTCAGAAGTCCAACCACCATCATCAACTGCCACATTTTCCTCGAAACATGGCTGGAAGTGATCCAGATGAGGCAAATGTTGTTGTTGCACAACCACCCTTGGTGTAGATGAACTTGATGCACCTTGTTGTAGTTGTGGTTGTTGTTGCTGTTGTGGTGGTGGTGGATTTTGTTGTTGTTGTTGTTGTTGTTGTTGTTGTTGTTGTTGTTGTTGTTGTTGTTGTTGTTGTTGTTGTTGTTGTTGTCGTTGTTGTTCAACCCTAGCAGCCTCAACATTCTCTTCAAGACTCCAACGGACCTTGTTGGAAATCTGGTTCTCTATCTGATGAACACAAGCCCACAACGATTCGATGACAGCAGCGTCCTTACAATATTCATCATACACAAACGTGTCAATCACATATTTTCTATCATCTGAAATGTCTGTGCACATGGCGTAGCCTTCTCTAAGTCGTCGTTTCAGTTGTTTCATAGCCTCAAACTGCAGGATGACCTTTGATGCGTGGTTTTGTAACCTTACAACAGGTTTTACCTCTCGAGAGATCTCAAGAGGCTTACAACCCCACCAGGCAGTGTACCTGACCGATGTAGTATAGTGTAGTGGTAAGTACGGGGGATTGATCGTTCTCCACAGGGAATAGTGTTCGTTAGGTATGAAAAACTACTCTAATAGGTCTAAAGATTGAGGTAGATTCTTTTTATGTTTTTATATTTTTATGAAAGCTAGTAAAATCTCGGTTTTGAAGGAGTGGGCGGAATTAGTTGCTAGTCAACTAACCCAAATAACTACAAATGCAAATAAAATAAATAACTGAAAATAAAATGTTGGTGAGAAACTTATGTGTAGAGAAATGTGTTTACTTAGATTTCCTTACTCCCTAACTATCTTTTACCGGTTGATTAGTGTGTATTAGTCGCGTGGATGACGGGTGTATTCCTTAATACCAATTGTGGGGTGGCGTACGTACTTCCCCAACTCTACAAGCTCCTACTTCACTCCTATGTCGAGCCGGCTAGGAAGCTCCTAACATGGGATCACTAGAATTCGCTTGTGCATTAAATACAACCATACAAACCTTTAGTACGCATTTGGTTCATGTTTCTTAAGACGTTCAAGCAAGTTACCGAATAGGAAGTTAGCCAGTTTTCTTAAGCCTAACATAGATAAACAATCATCCAATACAACTAATAACACACTAATAACCAATAATCAATAGCTAGGTTTCATTAGATCTAAGCAAACACAAGATAAATCTAGCCTAACATGTTAAACAAAAGACAAGAACAAGATAAAATCAAACAACACATAGACATATTGAATGATTAATTGATAACTTATCTTTCAATGTAACATGGAAGATCTCAAGGCAAAAAGCCTTGAAAAAGATGCTAAAATCGTCCTAGGGTTTTCTCCCAAAAATTCCACACTAAGCTCTCCACACTAATGACAAAAAATTAGAAAACTATATATAGATTTTTACATCTGACGGCGTCACCTTATGGAGTGTGACGCCATCACCTCGCCGCTTCTAGGGTTCCCGGATGACCTTCTTGACGCCGTCCCTCTTTAGCTCTTCCAAAATCCATTCTGGCTTATCAAGACTTGACGCCGTCGAACCTTGAACGTGACGCCGTCCCTCTTTGATTTAAGCCGTGACGCCCTTGATCAGGTTAAAGCGTGACGCCGTCAGAATTCACATGCTATTTTCACTGGCTTATCATGAGTAAATTTCACGTCCACCTTTTCTTGCCAAGGCATGACGCCGTCTGGGGTTAATTGTGACGCCGTCAAAGGTAACTTTTAGCCGATTTTTGAGACTTTGTCGTTTTCTTCACTTTTATGCTCCAAAAACGTCCAAAATGCCTCCTTTTCCAGATTTCTCCTCAAAAGTACCTAAAATGACAAAAGGAACGATTTAGGGCGATATTTGATCAAATAAATACGATTTAGGGCTTAAATGACCCCTTAAAAGCGGTACACTTTTCGCTTCATCAACCTTCACAATAGCATTTTGATGATTCACGTCACTACCCTCAGTTTCTGCCTTGATAAACAATTGAAATTGTTCAGCGGTATGTGGTAGCTTACAAGCCATTGATTTTGTGTGTGTATGGATAACACAAGCATGCCAATGGTATTTATAAGGGTTTGAAAAATATTTTTCAATTATTTTATTCTGAGAAATATAACCGTTTGTATTCAAACGGTAAAAACTTTCAAAAATTTATGTCTGTTAAAACTAGCAACTAGTTCTAGGATACGTGGTAAAAAAAAATTCTACTTTGGCTTTCGCATTTCAACGCAAGAGGCAGGAACAGATCGCGTTAAACACGCCACACCATGACTTAAAAATCATGAACGCGCCACGTATGAATAACACTTTCCGTACTATTTGACTCCTCAATCTCTAGGAAATTGTGAACCTCCTAACGCCCTCTCGAAACTCTCAGGCATTATACGAGATTTCGATGATCTCGAAACTACCTCGTAACCATATATGTCATGAACGTGTGTTCAACATTTCATATTCGCCAAACTAAACTTACCCTTGAAACGTTTGGGCCTCAGCCCATGACTACAGTAACCTAACGCACCCTTGTTTATCATTGGACCTTTATAAAAAAAAAATAATAATAAAATAAAAAAAAAAAAACTTGGAAACCGATTCTGTGTTGTCACTAAAAACTTTATCTAACAAGTTTTTCTTTACAAAAGCTGAAGTTCAACAACTTTCTTTACATTCATCAAGCTATCCGAAACCCCCATGAATAAAAATCTATTACTTACAAACTCTTGTTTGACGGGTAGGTTACCCCCATAGATTTTGATTTTCAAAAGTTATGAACCATGTTTATTTTCAAAACGCGATAGAATAACAATTTTCATTCAAAAAGTGAAATTTTTTTCCTCAAGACATGTTGACTATGGCAATAGTGATTTTTACACGTACCACAATAAATTCGACTCCTACGTGAATAAATAGGGATTTAGATCCTTTGTTTATGCGTACACTCTCTCCAACACCTCGTATAGGGTGTTGCTCAACAGACGATTTCATAACAACTTATCATGAGGGAATTTTCATTCCAATGACTTACACTTACTATTATTGAGTAATTTCAGTAGCAAAACAACCCCGACAACCACCTTAGACTAGAATCCTGGGACGGGATTCGGTTTAACGGGTAGGTACTATAACATCCCGTAAATTTCCCTTCCATTTATAAATAGCAAACGGAGACTAATCTATCGTCACTGTTTAATGACCCGTTTCTACGGACTAAATTTTTGCTTTTATTCAACATTATTACTAAACGGGACGTTGTAACAATTCTCACATTCCTTGAGACAAGCTCATGTACGTACTATGATAATCTATGATTGCTAATAAAATAAACCAATGAGCCAACTAAAATTAACACAAAAACTATTTTGTCTTCTTTCTTTTGGTTGAGAACGCCGACCAAAAGCAATAATAAACTTTCATCATTTGAGTGACTTACACACTCTAAATGAACCTTGCACGTTTCCTACTCTCTGACAACCTCACTATGTATCATCATTGAACTCACCTAAATACTCATAGGTTACCCCATAAAAGGCCTCTATACCTTCGGCATTTCACATGCACACGTATCCGTGCGACATGCATACTAAATAATTAAGTTATGTTAAAGGCTTGTGTAGGAACTTTGAGACTTGTTTAAAACTTATAAATCTCTTGTACTATCTCTATATAAATCGACATGTATATATATTGTGAAACATGTTTGAGACTTTTGTGCTAAATATAACAAGAGGAAGACTAGAAACCATGTGCTAACTCTTACACATGCTATGACACAAGTTATCTCTTACACAAGCTAACCCGAACCAACCCTTAATCATTATTATTCTAGTCGGCACTAAAGCCAAGTTCTATTTATCACAGTTTCTATATTACTCGACCTTTAGGTGAGCCACACTTGGCCTTGATCACATTGCTACCTTTGTTTGACCCCTGAGAATACACTACCGAACCAAACAATTCCCTTAAACTTGTTTTGTCACTATCCCTTGTTTCCTTATACCGACTAATACAATCAAATACCACAATCATATTGCTAACTTACACACACCATTGACCTCGCAATTTCTTTCCCACTTGAACTCCACATGCTACAAACCAAACCGACCCCTAATATATATATTTAGTGAAGAATCAAGTGCTAGACAAACTAAAGAGAACAAATAAAATCATGAAACACCACCAATTGAGCCACTGACACACTCAACTTACTCAATGCAACTTAGTTCACGTTTTTTTTTAAAGTTTCTTTGAATACACCAAATGAGAAGCCAACAACAAGGCATAATTAATCTTTGTTTTCTTTCTTTTGTACGAACTACACAAGGACAAATTCACAAATTATCCAACTCTTTTAATCTCACGTGCTACAAAAACCAAACCGACCCTTTATATTTGTTGTGGAATTCGGTTCTTAGACAACCAACAAAAACCCAAAAGATCATGATTAGTTCTTACACACTCAACTCTACTGCCACACTCAACTTACCTATTCTCATGCCACAACAAACAAACAATTAAGTACATGAACTAACATCCAAATGCAAACCCACTTGCAACTATGTTCCACTTCGAACACAACCCACCCTCACAGCATGTATGTTCCACTTCGAACACAAATATTTAACGATACGTTATATTTATATATAACGACTTCTAAACGATACCTAACTATTCGCTTCAACCACTTCAAGTAAACGACCATTACGATTTCTAAACCATAACCAGAAAATAATATTATTGATAATATTATAAGCATATCACACTCACGTCACCAATCAAATCGTCATACGATTCCTCATATCGCATTCATTATTCGTGCTGAGATGAATTCTCAAACATTATTATTATTCAGGACATGTGTGAAGCTATTTCCGAAATCTCAACTAAATTTACATTTCAGTAAATCCACTTTCGTCATTATTGCTATCACATCAGGTGAGTTCATAGCCCCACTTTTCTTGTTTACTGTTTTATAAACTCTTTGGGGGAGATACATGCTCAAACTATATTCACTTACTTTAGAAACTTTCACGGATTACCGTGAGTTCGTAGCCCCTACTTTTATATGTTTTGAACTACTTTTGGGGGAGATACATGCTCAAATACAATGCTTTTACTTTCATAAGTACTCTTAACTGTTTACACACTACTGTGAGTTCCATAGACTACTCTTTTACCTACTCTGAATTACTTTTGAAGGCGATACACGTTCGCTTTACATATAAACTTTACTGGTTTACTTTAAACAACGTACTTAGTTGATGAAACGCTCTGCTCGTTATTGAGACGTAATACTTGCTTTTAATTACAAAAGTACTTTTAAACCTTTACAAACTATTATGAGTTTATAAATCCACTTATACATTTTTATATCTCATGGAGAGATACCTGCTATAAACATGATCACAAATGATTTTCAACTGAATGCTATACCTGATTTACTATTGCCTAAGTTTACCTTTATTGCCATGTTCGAAGTCCCTCACATCATGAACCTTAATCACTTGCGAGTGAACGTAAATAATTGTGAATAGATCTATTTGGGACTGACAATCCCCGTTTGGGTCTGCTAGGATGAGCCACCCAGGCGCACTTTATTTCAACAAACTTATGGGTTATTGGCAAATACCCATCCTGAGGGCCTATATACTTTACATCATTTTGATGCCTGTTAAGCATTGAGTTTCATGAGACTTAGGGCAATAGAAACGATATTGTAGTCATGATACAGTATTGCCATTATTTTAATAAACTTGAACTTGTCTTCACTATATAGCAGAAAATCACTACTTGGCAAAACAATAACTATTTGGTGTTGACCTAGTTAGGGCAACCAAACCAACTATAGGTGTATAACAACTTAACCCACTAATTATTTTATAACAAACCAACTATGGGTGTATAATATTGTAACCCACCGCTTATTTTATTAATAATTGTATTTGTTACAATTATTACCTAAACTTGTAAACTATTGAAAATCAACTGATTTTATGCAAACTCTATGGATTCACTCACAACTTGAATTTGATAATCAACTGCTTTAACTCTATGGATTCACTCACACTTTGATTTTTGACAAATCAACTGGTTTAACTGTAAACACTATGGTATTACTCACTCTTTGATTTGATACTCAACTATATATCTACAACTACTATGAACTCACAAATTCTTTGATTCTGGAAATCAACAGTAATTACTCACAAACTCTTTGGTTTTGAGAAATCAACAGTAATTACTCACAAACTCTTTGATTTTGGAAATCAACAATTTTTACTTACAAACTCTATGAACTCACCAACCTTTGTGTTGACGCTTTTAGCATGTATTTATCTCAAGTCCATAATGAGCACGGATGGCACGGAGGAGCATGGATACTTATGAAGGCTATAAATTTTACTATCATTCGAAAACCTATTTAATAAACTTTGAAACCATTGGGACCTTATTTTGTAAACCCTGATATTCGAATGATAAATCTTTTAAAACGACCAAATTGGTGATCGTTTTCTACTATTCAACTGTTGTGCCATGAAGTAACACCCAATTTAAATTCCGCTGCATATCACGAAATTGGGGGTGTTACATATGGTATTCAAGGGAATCACCTTTTGACTTGGTAGCACTTTCGGATAGTGATTATGCTGGTGCTAGCTTGGACAGGAAGTCAACAACTGGAGGATGTCAATTCCTTGGGTGTAGACTTGTCTCATGGCAGTGTAAGAAGCAAACAATGGTGGCTAATTCAACAACTGAAGCTGAATATGTAGCTGCTGCAAGTTGCTGTGGTCAGGTTCTATGGCTTCAAAACCAACTACTTGACTATGGGTACAATTTCTTAAACACTGTTATTCATATTGATAATAGTAGTACAATTTGTATTATTAAAAATCCAGTGCAACATTCTAAAACAAAACACATTGAAATTAGACATCACTTTATAAGAGACTGCAATGAGAAAAGATTAATTCAAGTACTTAAAATTGCTTCAGAATTCAATTTTGCAGATCTACTAACCAAAGCTTTTGATGTTGGAAGGTTTCAGTACTTGGTAGCAAGTATTGGAATGCTTAATCCTCAATGATTTTAAACTTTGTGTTTTTGTAAATAAATTTTTTTTTTTTTGTGCTGCTAGTTTTAAAAGTTACTACTGCTATTACAAAAGTTTGTGCTGCTAGTACAAATTTTAATTTGTGTTATTCATACAGTTAGTCCTATGATTATTCTAATACAAGACAAGTACTTTGTACTTTGTTCTTTTGGTTTTAGACTAACAATTTCAGGTATGAACATGTGAACACAAAGGATGTTTCAAGTGAAATGGAAGCAGCGGAATCAAAATATTAGTTGCTGGCATATTAGGTTTATGATGGATTGAGTTTGGGAATTTAAAACTCCTTAAAACTTCTTTCTTGAAACCTAAGTATGAAATTTCACATTGAATTGATGACTTAGTTGGTCAGATAGTAACTGACTCAACTCACTTTCTATCATTTTATACTTTCAAGTATAATGTGTTAATCTCAGGATATCTGATAGAAAGAACAGCTAGTAAAAGTGAATCTAACACTTGTGTTAGAGGTAACAATTACTATGAGCTGGAAACCCTGTCAAGAAAGCCTTTTGAATAGGTTTATCTTTACACAGGCAGTTATTTATAACTGAAAACATTGGTTCTCACACAACCAGAGGTTGCTTTAAACCGAAATTTTGATCAAGTGTCTGTTATACACTTAATCCCTTCAAAATGGTTGAAAGCAGTATGGTTTTTCATAATAAAATCATATACATACTGCTAAGGCAAAAGTTTCTTAAAAGGATTTTCAAAGAGACTCACAAAAACCATCCATTGATGGACCATGAGTCAAATGTCCAATGAATCACCTCTAATAGGAGTTAACGCACCTAGAAGTGATGAGGGCAGTAACTTAAACTCTTAAGGAATTGATGGCTACATGTACAACACTGTCTGATAACAAGTTCTCATTGGTAGATCAGATAATGGAGAAAGAAATATTTTGGTACATAGTGAGAGATCTTCCAAACAGGGGAGGATAAAATTTTATTTGCTTCAGGGGAGGAAATAAAAGCCCAAGAAAGGAAGATAAACCCAATGTAAGGGAGGAAAAGACAAGAGCATACAAGATGATGACATGGAGGTTGAAAATGACAAGAACATTCCAAAGGAGAAAGTTTTATCTAGGTCAAACGAAGAAAAGTTTCAATTTCAATTAACCACATTTGTTCATCACTTGCAAAGGCATGCTGATAGATGATTTCACTTGTTGAAACAAGCATCCAAGATACACAGCACCATTGCCTCTTATAATTCCTCCATCCAAGGAAATTGCACCATCTTTAGGATGTGTGTTGATATTGTTAAAGTCAAAAGAAAGCACATGAGTTCAAAATAGAAGAAAGTTCAGATCAAGGGTCTGACTATGAAGTGTTTGAAAGATCTTCACAAGTCCTCATTTAATTCAGAAAAACATGCTGAAATGGATTCACATGTTTAGGGGAGGATTGTTGGGAATTAAATATTCTGAAGTTTAAGAATCGGGAAATACTACAAGTGTGTTCCTGCTGGTAGTACATTTCATTCCTGCTGGTAGTGTATTGTTTCTACTGATGATAATGTTGCTGGTTGATGCTGCTGCTAGTGCATCTGTTCCTGCTGCTAGCATTATCTCATTCCTGCTGCTAGCGTTAACTCATTGCTGCTGCTATAAGCTCTCTGCTGCTAGATGGATAAGTATGGAAAAGATATTTGTACACTAAAGTCAATTATATACGGTAAATAATATCTTTCCCCATGTGCTTAGTTAACAAGTTGTGTACACAGATACATGTTGTATCTTATGTACTGACACACTCAAGATAAGTTAGCAAGTAGTTCGACTAGACTTTAAGCAATATTGTAAAGATCTTCTTGGAATATTGTAAAACCCGAAAATTTCTGAACATGTAAAATACCCAGAATACCCTTTGCTCTCAAATTCATAAAAGATGTTTAAAGCATTAAGGCATTTTAATCCTGTATATAACCCAAGTGTTTAACAATAATTGAACGAATAAAAATAAAGACTTATGATAAACGAAAAATACATATTTAAATATCATCACACGCTTATTAGTACCAAAACCGAATTTCCTTTATCTTATGAACAATTGTATAGTATGGATTTTAAATATAATACATTAATATTTGTCCCCAAATCAAATCCCATAAATCAAGCAATTACCCATTTTGAATATATAATTTACACATTTGTTTTATAAAAAAATCTTGGACACGTTTAACCTCACACGCTTGTTTTTTTTAGAGCCGAACCATGCACACATTTTATTTCTATCAATCAGATCCCATGATTTCAGTGAGTTACTTAATTTAAAGAAGCAATCACACGTCTTTTTTTGTTTATATACCCACACATGCAAATTGACAATATTCTCTAATCATAAACCCTCTAAACACCAACTTTAAAAACCCTACATTTATAAGTGGCGGCATACTTTATTCCTCCTCATTCGATCTCAAGAAAACTGTTACGAAGGCTCAAAAGGACGTGTACAAGGCTGATGGAAGGTGGCGATGATCGTGGGTCACGGGTTCGAAAAGGGGTCTGGGTGGTGTTTTGATTCGGTATTGGCTTGGTGTGGGTCGTGGTCACTTGTTTCCTCCTCCATTCGATCCGCAACAAGGGTAATGTATCACTTGTTCTTGTTTTTTTTTTTTTTCTCTTTCGTTTTGACCTCATCACACACGTATATCATGTTAAATAACAAACAAGGGAATCGGATCTTAGGCATGTTTTACAAAATGGAAGTTCACAAGAAATGATAAAAGCTAAATTGTGAGTTGATTCAATATGACTGCAAGTGGAGTGTAAATGGATTACATAAAATGATGGATCACATACACATTGATGTTGTTTTTATTTTGTCACGACCAGCACATAGGTGAGCATCTAAAACTGGTTTGAAATGTGTAAATAATAGCCAATCTACCAACTAAAGAACTAGAAGTATGGTCGCATGAAATGACATAAAATAATACATGAAATAATGAAATGATTGTCTGTCTATATAAGGTCTTAACTAGACTTGTAAAACCATATTTTCTGCATGATTTTGGATGCATGAATAGAGTGAAACTAGGGCTGTTTGATTTCGTGTGTGTTGGTATGTCATGTGTGTCGTGTGGGTGTTTTAGTGTCGAGTTGTGTGACTATTTTGGAGTCGTATTACAGCCCTTGTGTCGACTCTAATTCTAACCATATATTGAGCCTATATAACAGTTTGAAACGCACCATAATAACCTATGGCTGTGATCGCATAATGAACTAAAGAAAACTAGAAAACCTAAACCTTTTGCTACACGAACTGTCATGAATTTGTGGATTGTGGCTCGGCCTTCAAATTGATGTGGAGTCTCGAATTAACAGCCACAAGAACAAGTAACGAAGGGTGCGACTCGATTTCGGCATTGTTTATGTAATAAATTCATACGAAGTAAAGAAAAGAAGATAGAATGCATGAATTCAATAATAGTGATATCAAATGAAAAGAGGTACGTGAAGAATAGATCACGTGCTATGTAAGCCAAAAAGGATTAAATTGGCACATCTAACCCTAAACAATGATAAATCTACATGTTAGACCCTGAATTTTACTATATTAACACTTTGTACCCTAAAACTATTATGAGTGGTCATATTTAAATCCTAAATCATTATATTAAACATATTAAACCCTAAATCCATTTAAATCGCCATAGTAAACTTAATTTAGAAAACTTATTATATCGAGAAAGTTACTAAAAGAGGAAAGTCACAAAAAATGGAAAGCCGACTAAATAAGTAACCTAGTTCATATGAGCATAAAATAATACTTGATTTTCATATTCGTGTAGATCCGGTGAAGCGGGAGTAGTTGTCCTCCCTTTTGTGATCATCTTTGCTATTTGTTGCTTTCGCCAATGTACAGATATTCTGACCTTCCTTATAAGGTTTCTCATGATCTCTTTCATTTTCTGATCCATTAGTTTCTGAACTGATGACATTGCTATGATTCCCTTTGCTTGGACCTTCTCTGTTGTCCCCATGTGATATGACCTCTGTTATGAATCTATGTTATGAAGACCCTTTTAATTATACCATGGAAATGTTTTAAGAAAAACCAATTTTAAAAGATGTTTATAAATGATGCGAAACTACTTTTATATGAAAGGTTACAAACTTTTATGAACAATATATTTTGAAGACTAGCTTTATGAAAAACCGTTTTGGAAAGACTATTTTTATGAAAACTACTTTAAAGGATCCTTTTATGAAAATCATGAATTAAAGGGTTGTTTTAAAATGGACTTTTGATAGAAACTTCTGAAACGGACTTTTGATCTGAACCTTGACTTGATTATTTAATATGAACCTTGATCAGATAAACTCTCATTTGGACTTTTGGTACTACTGCTGATGATGTTTGATACAAACCATCTGTTATGAACTATCTATTATGAGCCATCTGTTATGACACTCTGATTTGATATGATATCTGACTCTTAGTTTGATACCCGAGCCAAAAGCTGTTTCCTAGCCATGAAGGTAACATGGCCATGTCATTGATGCACCAATGGCATGACTCTAGGGCGGTAGAGTGATGTTCCGCCACGTCCCCATTTTGATTATGATATGCGCATTATATTTGTTATGGCCAGTATTTGTTTGGGGGGCGCATGGATGCATCCTAGATCTGTTCTGTTAGTGGATTTAATATGATATGATATGATTTGTCTGGTGACTGGTGCTGTGTGCCATACACGCCTTTCACACATTTCTGGGAGCTAGCTACTCCATTTGAAGAATGAGGACACCCCTCATATTATTTGATGTGAAGAATGAGGACACCCCTCTTATTATCTGATTATCTGAGAGGTCTCCCCTCTATATGATTTGAGGATTGAAGGTTACGATATGATATGATATGTTTCTGGGCTCGTGGTAGATGACTATCCTATTCTTCTCTTATTATCCCTTTGTTTCTTTTATACCTTATGACATTCCCATTGACCATATTATATTTCTGTTTCGTTATTCTTTGCTTTGTATATGTATCTGTTCACTGAGCTTTTTAAGCTCAGCCGCACGTTTTCTTTTCGTGTGCGGCAGGTTATAAGCAGGTTTTAGTAGAAGGCTGGGTATGGGAAGAGAGTAATTCGGGACTTAGAAGACTTTGCTCTGTAGATGTACTGGATTAGAGACAACTAGAAGAGTTTCACTTTATTAAACTTAGAAGTTATTGTTGTACCTTGTATTTCAAAATTTTCAGTTGTAACCTTTGAGAATTTTTGTATTACTTGAAATGTATGCTTTGTTTTGATCTGATGTGAAACCATTTGTGTGACATCTTTACCCTTATTGGGTTGGGGTGTTACAGATCTTCTTGGAATATAAAAGAAGATCTTAGACTCGATATTATGTGTCAATAAGTTGGTTGATATTGTAAAAACACTTAGAACTTTCATAACTGTTAGAACTAGAATAAACTCAACAATATCACAAGTTAGAAAAACTTAAGATTCAAGGTTGTAACCCTAGTGATAATTCAAGATCACTCGTATTATTATCATTAATAATATTGAATCGTTTGGTGTTAATCTTTCATTGTTCATTATCATATAACTAACACAACTGTTCCATTTTCATAACACAAATAACCTTCTAAGTGTGATTAAGTAGATTCCGCATACTTAATCATATTAACTCAATATATCATACACACAAAGTACAAAAGGTTTAACCACCTTAACCGTGTGTCGAATCCTCACAGAAATGATGGTGAGGGTGAATGACTGGGTCCTGCTGTATGAGCCCGACTCGAAGAGGGTAGATCCTCTTCTGGAGTCGGCTTCCGTTGGTGGGGCGTAAATGTGTAAGTCTGGGTGAGTTGGTTGAATAGGTGGTCGGGTCTAACCGACGGTGGAGGTGATGATAATCATAATGGTGGTAATGTATACTGGTACTCGGGTGATAATGGGGGTGTCATCCCGATCATATCTAGGGGTGAAGTAGGGGAGTAGGGTGGAAATGGTGGAATAATCGGCACAGTAGGTAGGCGTACCCCTAGACGAGGTGTATGCATCCAAATGCAACCGTTGGGGTAGCTCCTAAATGGTGTCATGAATGGTTCAGGCTCATATGGTTCCAAAATCCTATCTTGTCTGTACCAGGCTACCGGGGCAGGTGGGGGTGGTGGAGTAGGTAAAGGTGTATCTAACTCTTCTACTGGAAACCATTGCCGAGTCTGTATATATACTGGTCGTCAGTAAGGGGGTGTGTGGGGGAGACACCGGTCGGTTCTCCGGGTGTGGTGGTGGGACATGTGCCTGTAGAGCTAAAACATATGGGTCTTCTGTCAATGGGGAGGTGATAGATGATAGGGTGTCCTCGGATTCTACATCCGATGATGAGGTACTCAGGTGTGAGATTGTAGACATGGTACAGTAATAATCCGTAAATAGTAAATGTAAGCAATCAATATAATCAAGTGTGTGTAAATCAAGGTGAAATAATCAGGTGTGTGAGAATCAACATGAAATAATCGGGTGTGTAAGAGTAAATATCAAGTGTGTGAAGATTAGTGTAAAATAATCTTAAAAGGTAATATATTGAGCATGGTATTATGCAGGCACAGAGGGTGTAAAGTGGTATGGTGTAAAATTCGTTCATTTTGAAAGTGTAATTATAGTCCAATGTTTGAAAACATTTGGTTCTCTATAATTATGTCTCTAATGCCAATCTGTAACACCCCCTAAATTATAATTTAACAGTGGAAGACTAATCAGGGTATTACGGGGAGGATCTTTGTCATAATAATAGAAAACGGCTTGAATGAGGCATTTTAAAAGTACTTGTTATTCAAATCAAAGTTGAAGTACAAAAAGTGAAAATTATCAGAGTTAAAACATCCCATAAAAGGGTTTAGTAGTTTTGAGAATGAATGACATATTTTATTTTACACCACATTTAAAACCCTGAGTTTATTGCCCGCTCCGTGCTTTGTCTGCTCCGCTAATTACTTGAGATAAACATGCTAAAAGTCAACAAAATTGTTGAGTGAAATCATAGAGTTTGTAATAATAATGAGTTTGAGAGAACACAAGTAGTGATTGCCTGTGAATTACAATCATGTTTAAAATGGTGATATTGCAATTGTACATATTGCCCTAAGTCTCATAACACGCAAACGTTAACAGTGTAGTAACCGGTGTGGGGCCCTCGAGTAATAGGTGATTTTTCCATTTTCCTATTTCTTTCAAATATAGTGCATTGCGACTAATCCGGCTAGTAACTAAGACTAACCATCCGGCATTAGTGGAATAGGCAGTAAGCCTCCAATAGATCTATTCACTATACTAGCGTTCACTCGCAAGTGATTAATGGTTCATGTTGTGAGGGGCTTTTGGCAATAGCATAACTTAGGCCATATAAATCTGGTGAAACATACCAAAATACTTGAAAATACTTATGTGATTTAGTTTGTAGCATGTATCTCCCCCATAGAGTGTAAACTTGTTAAATAAGTAAAAGTGGGGCTACGACTCACCTTGTGTGTAACTGGCAAGGTGGAAATGTGAAATCAAGTGAAATTACGGACACGACTCCAACACAGGACCTAGATAATAGTGAAGTCTGAGTATTTGGTGTTTTGACTAAATATGAACAATGTGTGTGAAAACGAGTAACGGATAACGATTTGATGTGAGGTGTGAGTGTGATATGCTTAAAATGCTTAAAGTTCAAAAATAATATTATGCATAATATTATCATGTTTTTATGTCATTGATTCCATAAATATCATTTTCTCGAAAGGTGTCTGAACAAAATGTTAAGTTAATCGTTAGAATCCGTTATATAAAAATATAAACGTAACGGGATTAAATATGGTACAAAAATGTAAAAATGAACATGAGTGAGATGAAAAATGTAAAATATGCAATAGAAATGAATATTGAATAAAGTTACAGTTTGGTCCTTGTACTTTTACAAATTTTACATTTTCTACCCTAACGGTGTTAGTTTTGCACCGTTAGTCCTTGGTTAACTTTTATTACATTTTTAGTCCAATAATTCCCAAAATGACAAAATAAACAAAATGTTTACTGTTTTATCAATATGTACCCTCAAGTTATTATATTAACAGATTTAGAGCATAATTAGGTAAACTTTACATTTTCAACCCAAATTGTAATAATCTTTGCAAAACGAGTCCAGAATTCATAAAAAGAGTTTGAGAAGAATTCTGAGAGTTTTACAAACTTAATAAAGCTTATTTAAGTGAATTCCAACTGCTTATTACACAAAGTGCTTATTTTTAAGCTAATGGGCTTTTAAAGATTATAACCAAAAGCCCATTAGTAATTTTCGATCCGGGGTGTTTTAAAACAAGGTGGGCCTGGTCTTGGGCTTGTTTAATGAGTTTAAAAAGTTGTCCAAACAGCTTATACGATTAGCTTATCGAATAAGCTTAATATTTTCTTATTGGGCTTTTCAGCCCACTCGGTATAAATAAAGAGTTTTCCATGGTTCTTATTAGCGATAGCTTTGAAGTTTTTAGAGGACTTTTAAGAGCTTTTCAAAGGAAACTTAAAACATAAACTTATTAAATGAGCTTATTCAGAATCGAGTTGTGCAATAAAATTGACATGGTGTGCATATGCTTTCGTTTTTACATGTTCATTTCTATTCGATATTACATGGTTCAATAATAATATGAAAATGACATATTTAATGTGTTATATGTAAATATGTTGGATTTTAAAGGTTTCTTAAAGTTACTGCTACTGACATTGTTAAGACTGCTCAGGTATTACAAAGGAAATACATCAAGTTATTAATGCTGCTGGTTATAAAGTTAATGCTGCTTGTGGAAGATTAATGTTGCTACAAGATTAATACTGCTAGAACATTTAGTTTGTATTGCTAATATCTTATTAGTGTTGCTAGAGTATTAGAGTCGGTTATTATGTATAGTATGTTTAGATAAGTATGGAAAAGATTCTATAAAGATTTATCTTGTGTAAAAAGTTATTGTAGCCGACTAGGACTCCTTAGTCTATAAAAGGAGGACCTAGGGCATAGATGAAGAAGTAGTTTTGCGATAGAACTTCAAGGTTGTAAACCCTAATACTCAGAGAGTATTCGTATTATTAATAATATTGAAATGTTTAGTTTTATATTCATTGTTCATTATAAAGTTCTTCTTAAGATCAAATACAAGATTCCGCATTGTGTTTGATAAACCACAAGACAGTTTCTATAATTAGTTGTGTTAGATTTATCTAACATAGTTAAACCTTTACAAGCTAAGGGATTTGATCAACTGCTCAATTGGGATCAACAAGTGGTATCAGAGCTTGTGATCTAAAGACTGTGATTCAGGAAGAACCTGTTGCAACTCATCTCACTAAAGAATGAAGACATGGACTCAGAATCTACTCACATGATTACTGCATCAAAGGTCCCCATGCTCAAGCTCGGAGATTATGAGCTATGGAGGATGAGGATAGAGTAATACATCCAGATGGTTGATTACTCTATGTGGGAGGCCATAGAAAATGGTAATCAACTACCTAAGATTGAAACTTCTGCTGAGGGTGTTATCACTATAATGCCTATCAAGATAGCTGAAGACAAGGCATAAAGAAGGCTTGAAGTAAAGGCCAGAAGTACTCTTATGATAGGAATTCCTAATGATCATCAGCTAACCTTCAATCATATCAAGGATGCTAAACAGTTGCTACAAGCAATTGAGACAAGATTTGGAGGGAATGCTGCAACCAAAGAAGACAAGGAAGAACCTTTTGAAGCAACAATATGAAAATTTTGCTGCTTCAAGTTCTGAAAATCTTGATCAAACTTTTGACAGGCTTCAGAAACTCATCAGTCAATTGGCACTTGTAGAAGTCTCAATTTCTCAGGAAGATGTCAATCAAAAGTTTTTAAGAAGCTTATCACCAGAGTGGAACACACACACTGTGGTATGGAGAAACAAGAATGATCTTGATACTATGAGTTTAGATGATCTGTACAACAACCTTAAAGTTTATGAGCCTGAAGTTAAAGGGTCATCTAGCTCATCAACAAGCACACAAAACTTAGCTTTTGTGTCCTCCTCAAACAACAGTTCTAGTAGTCCTAATGATGCAGTTAATATTGCTCATGGAGTTAGTACTGTTAGCACAGAAGTTAATGCTGCAGGGTCTACAAACCTTGATAACTTGAGTGATGCTGTTATCTATGCTTTCCTGGTTGGTGCATCTACTAGTTCTCAAATGATGCATGAAGATTTGGAGCAGATCCATCCAGATGATCTTGAAGAGATGGACTTGAAGTGGCAGATGGCAATGTTGATTGTGAGGGCAAGAAGATTTTTGAACAAGACTGGAAGAAATCTCAAGATTATTGGGAAGGATAGCTTGGGTTTTGATAAATCCAAGATTGAATGCTACAACTGTCATAGGAAGGGTCACTTTGTAAGAGAATGCAGAGCTCCAAGAAGCCAAGATTATAAGACTGGAGAAAGCTCTAGGAAAGCTGGGGAAACAACAAACTCTACAGATTTGGTGTCTCAATGTGATGGTCTTGGAGCATTTGACTGGAGTGATCAAGCAGCTGAAGGACCTAACTTTGCTCTTATGGCCTACTCTTCTGCATCAAGTTCTGATTCTGAGGTATCTAACAGTTCTAGTTGTTCATTTAAGTCTTGTTTAGATACTATAGAAGAACTTAAGGCTAGGAATGAAAAGCTAATGGCAGAGGTAAAAATGTTAAAATTAGACAACTTAGGCTATAAGGTAGGTCTAAAATCTATTGAGGAAAGACTTGATTTTTTCAAAGAAAATGAGGTAGAATATGTAGAAAAAGTGAATGTTCTTGAAAGTAAGCTTTTTTTAAAAGAAAATGAAGTTAATGTACTCTCTAAAAGATTAGAAAAGGCTGAAAAAGAAAAAGATGCAGCTTATAAGGAATTAGAAAAACATCAGGTTTAGGTTAATAAGCTTGAGTTTGCATCTGAGAGTGTTAATAAGATAATTGAGTTTCAGTTAATGAGGAGAGATAGTGGCATATGTTATAATGAAGTTTCTCCCTCAATAACAGGAAAGTATGCACCTCCTATTCCAGAATTTTCTTGTTTAAGTGAGTCAAATGTTAAGTCTTTAGGAGAAAGTAGTGAATCTAATAAGGAAAAACCTAAGACTGAAAGAAAGTTTTCTGATGCACTTATTATTGAGGATTGGGTGTCTGATGATGATGAGGAACAGGAAAAGGATAAACCTAAGGTTGAGAGTGTAACATTCAAACCTAGTGTTGAGAAGATTAAATTTGTCAAACCTAGTTTTGCTACCAAAGAGTCTCAGAAATTTGTTAAGTACACTGAGCAACCTAGGTAGATCACAAACAGGCCTAGAGGTAACTAGATAAGTTGGAATGGAATGATATCTCAAAGGTTAGGAAGTGACTTTGAGATGATCAATAAGGCTTGTCATCATTGTGGTAGTTTTGAACATTTACAAGATAATTGTTTTTACTATCAAAAACTAGTGTGGAACTATGCTAGGAGGGTGAATCATAAAAACTTTTCTAAGAATACTCACCCACATGCTAAAAGAAACATGGTTCCAAGAGCAGTACAAATGAGATCTGGTGTAGTATCAGTTACAACTGCTAATCAAAATGTTTCTAAACAAGCAGCAGTAACTAATACTGCTAGATCAGTTAGTACTACTAACACTAAAAGGACAGTGAATGGTGCAAATAAATTGTCAAAGTTTTCAAACAAAGCACATTCCACTGTAAAACAGCCCATTCAAAAGCCAACAGCTATTAGTGCTGCTAAGGCAAAAATAGTAGTTTCTTCTGCTGAACCAAAAGTAATAACTGCAACTGTTTTGGGAAATCATTTTTATGCTGTGAAGTCCTCAGCTTGTTGGGTCTGGAAACCAAAACTTAAAGTTTTAGATCATGTTTCCAGAAACAGCAGTGCATCTATAGTTTTAAAGAGATATGATTATGTAGATGCACAAGGCAGATCCAAGTCAGTATTGGCTTGGGTCCCCAAAATGAACTGATTTTCTTACTTTATGTGCAGGGCAATCCACAAGTGGAATTGGAAGATAAAGAAGTATTTGACAGTGGATGCTCAAGGCACATGATTGGAAACATGTCCTATCTTGAAGATTTTGAAGCTATTGATGGAGGATATGTTGCTTTTGGGAGTAATCCCAAAGGAGGGAAAATCACTGGTAAAGGTACAATAAAGACTGAAAAATTAGATTTTGATAATGTGTACTTTGTCAAAGAGCTTAAGTTTAATCTCTTTAGTGTCTCACAAATGTGTGACAAAAAGAATAGTGTTCTTTTCACTGACACTGAATGTATTGTCTTATCTCCTGACTTTAAGTTGACTGATGAAAGTCATGTTCTACTTAAAGTTCCTATAACAGACAACATATACAGTGTTGATTTAAAGAATATTGTTCCCAAAAGGGGATTGACTTGTCTCTTTGCAAAGGCCACATCAGATGAATCTAAACTTTGGCATAGAATACTTGGTCATTTTAATTTCAAAACAATGAATAAATTGGTTAAGGGAAACCTTGTGTGAGGGTTACCTTCAAAAGTTTTTGAAAACTTTGAAATCTTTGTTGCTTGTCAGAAGGGAAAACAATATAGAGCTTCTTGTAAGACCAAAGTAGTGAACTCTATTAGTCAGCCATTACATATGTTGCACATGGATTTATTTGGACCAACATTTGTAAAAAGTTTAATGAAAAAGATGTATTGCCTAGTTGTCACAGATGATTATAGTAGGTTTACTTGGGTGTTCTTTTTAGCAACTAAGGATGAAACTAGTAGCATTCTTAAGGCTTTCATAACCAAGGTAGAAAACATAGTTAATCATAAGGTTAAAGTGATAAGATGTGACAATGGAACTGAGTTCAAGAATAGGGAAATGAACCAGTTTTATGAGATGAAAGGTATTGAGAGACAGTATAGAGTAGCTAGAACTCCTTAACAAAATGGAGTGGCTGAGAGGAGAAATAGGACACTTATTGGGGCTGCTAGAACAATGTTAGCTAATTCTAAATTACCTACTAATTTTTGGGCTGAAGCAGTTAATACTGCTTGTTATGTACAAAATAGAAGTAAAGTAGTTAAGCCTCATAACAAGTCTCCTTATGAACTTTTACATGATAGAAAACCATTGCTTGATTTCTTAAGACTATTTGGGTGTCCTGTTACTATCTTGAATACCATAGATCAGTTAGGCAAGTTTGATGGAAAGGCTGATGAAGGATTCTTTGTTGGATACTCATTAAATAGTAAAGCTTCTAGAGTATTCAATAGTAGGACCAGGAAAGTGGAAGAGAACTTGCATGTTAGGTTTAGTGAGAGTACACCTAATGTTGCAGGGAGTGGACCAAGCTGGCTGTTTGATATTGATTCTCTAACCAAGACTATGAATTATGAGCCAGTTGTTGCAGGAACATAGTCTAAAGTGTAAACTCCAAAATACATCCCTGTGGTTTACCCCATTTCGCACGATACATCAATCCCGAAAAAGTTGCAACATACACATCCCTCCATTAGTAAAAGTCAAACACAATACATCCACAAGGACGAACGGTGCAAACATTGTGTCATTAACTTGGACACGTGGCAGTTAAGTAAGGGTATTTGTGTCATTTTACCTATCCCACCTACTTCATCTCTCTTTTTCAATTCAGTCAAACCCAGGAAAAAACAAACTTAAACACAAACACAAATCAAAAACACAAATCCTAAACCCTTTTAACAATTTCAGTCATAAACCTAAATAAAACACAAACACAAATCAAAAACAAAATTCATAAACACAAATCAAATAAAACAATAGAACCAAGATTGAATCTTCATAAATCAAATCAAAATGTATATACATTTTCATCCACAACACAAATCAAAAACAAAATATGGATTATACATAAACACCTTAAACTCATTTGCAGTCTAGTCTAATAAAATTAATTACCCAAAATCCAAACACTTAATAATCGGATACCCTATAGTACTCTAATGAGACGCAACCACGACCACTTTTCTCTCCCACAAACTCATTCGCTTATCTCATCTCAGTCTTAATCTTCATCAATCAAGCGATTAACACAAATCACAAAACACCTTTCGTGTTTAATCAAAACACAACCATAATCAAGAACCCACCTATATCTTTCTTGCTCAATTTTGCGATTAACACAAATTACAAAACACCTTTTGTGTTTGTATTTAAGCCGACTGAAAGTAATGATTATAACACTCTTGTTATAATTCATTCTTTCATTCTTTCATACACAGATCCATGATGGGTTTATTATGTAAGATCTTAAAGATATTTTGTCTTGATGAAATGAGCCTAAGATCTTATATATTCTAGTCGTGTTTGTGTTTTGATTAAGATTTATGATGGGTTTTCTTGGTGAGATCTTTAATTTACTTTCGTGTATAGATCGAGTCTATGTTGAACGCCAGGAACAACATAAAAAAGATGATACCTAGATCGTTTCAAGAAGTGGGTTTAGGTTTGGGTTTGGATTTGGTGGTTAATTTGTGATTGGTATTCATGGGTTGTGAATAATTTTGAGTTTTTTTTTTGGTTTAATTTGAACCATGGTTGATTGGATTGAATTGGATTTGGGGGAAAATTTGAGTGACTGGCAATTGGTATTAAAAGAGTGGTGAGAGTAAGTAAAATGACAAAAATACCCTTGCTTAACTGCCACGTGTCCAAGTTAACGACACAATATTTGCACCGTTCGTCCTCGTGGATGTATTGTGTTTGACTTTTACTAATGGAGGGATGTGTATATTGCAACTTTTTCGGGAGTGATGTATCGTGCGAAATGGGGTAAACCACATGGATGTATTTTGGAGTTTACTCTAGTCTAAATGTGCAGGTACAAAAGCAAGTAATGATGTAGGTCAAGCTGGAAAGGAGCCAGAACATGACAAAGATTATATTTTGCTGCCTATTTGGACTGCTGATCCACCCTTCTCAACCCAAGAGTCAAAGAGTTTACAAGTAGATGACTTTGATAAAGCTCCTAAGGATGATGTATCAGATGATCAAGAGTTGCATGGAGAAAAGAAGTATGATGATCAAGCAAAGGATGATGTATTAGAAGGAATTAACACTGGCAGTTCTAACACAGTTAATACTGTTGAGACAAGTGTTAATGTTGCTGGCAAGCAAGGCATATCTTTTGATGTTGATGACTACCCAGATGATCCAGCCATGCCTATATTGGAAGACATTTATCCTGATACTGATGAAGATGTACTTGGTGCAGAGGCTGACTTAACCAATTTGAATGCAGAATTAACTGTCAGTCCTATTCCTACTACAAGAGTTCACAAGAATCATCCTAAGGAACAGATCATTGGAGAGCCAAAGTCTGCTGTTCAAACAAGGAAAATGGTTAAATATTTGAAGGAACAAGATTTCTTTGCAAGATCCCTTCATCAAAGAAACAGTCACAAAGACCTTCAAAATTGTTTGTTTGCATGTTTTATATCACAAATAGAACCCAAGAATGCTCACAAAGCATTACAAGATCCAAGCTGGGTGGAAGCTATGCAAGAAGAACTTCTACAATTCAAGCTTCAAGAAGTTTGGACACTGGTAGATTTGCCTAAAGGGAAGAGGGCAATTGGTACTAAGTGGGTTTTTAGATGCAAAAAGGATGAAAGAGGCATTGTGATTAGAAATAAGGCAAGGTTAGTAGCTCAAGGATACACACAAGAAGAAGGTATTGATTATGATGAAGTATTTGCTCTTGTTGCAAGAATTGAGGCTATCAGATTATTCTTAGCCTATGCTTCATACAAAGACTTTGTAGTGTATCAAATGGATGTTAAAAGTGCTTTTCTGTATGGGACTATTGAAGAAGAAGTTTATGTCTCACAACCACCTGGTTTTGAAGATCCCAATTTTCCTGAAAAGGTTTACAAGGTGGAGAAGGCACTATATGGCTTACATCAAGCTCCTAGAGCTTGGTATGACACATTGTCAGCTTACCTATTGGACAATGGTTTTTGTAGAGGGAAGATTGATAAAACTTAGTTTATCAAAAAGCACAAAGATGATATCTTGTTGGTTCAAGTTTATGTTGATGATATCATCTTTGGATCAACACATAAGGCTTTATGTGTTGAATTTGAGAAGCTTATGCATGAAAGATTTCAGATGAGTTCCATGGGTGAAGTTACATTCTTTTTGGGACTTCAAGTTAGACAGAAAGATGATGGAATATTTATCAGTCAAGATAAATATGTGGCTGAAATATTGAAGAAATTTGGTTTTATTGATGTGAAGCCTGCAAAGACAACTATGGAAACATCCAAGCCCTTGCTCAAATATGAAGATGGTGAAGAAGTTGATGTTCATTTGTATAGATCAATGATTGGATCATTGATGTATCTTACTGCTTCAAGACCTGACATAATGTTTGTTGTCTGTGCCTGTGCAAGATATCAAGTCACACCAAAAGTTTCACATCTTTATGCTGTGAAAAGGATTTTTAGATATTTGAAAGGTCAACCCAAATTAGGCCTTTGGTATCCAAAAGATTCACCTTTTGACTTGATTGCATACTCTGATTGTGACTATGCTGGAGCTAGCTTGGATAGAAAGTCAACAACAGGTGGTTGTCAGTTTTTGGGGAGCAGGTTGATTTCATGGCAGTGCAAGAAACAAACTGTGGTTGCAAATTCCACAACTGAAGCTGAGTATGTTGTTGCTTCAAGTTGTTGTGGACAAGTGCTCTGGATTCAGAATCAGTTGTTGTATTATGGGTACAATTTTATGCATACTAAAATATATATTGATAATAACAGTACTATGTGCATCATTAAAAATCCTGTTTATGATTCAAAAACAAAACATATTGAGATAAGACATCATTTTATAAGAGATTGTTATGAAAAGAAGTTAATTCAAATTTTTAAAATTCATACTGATAATAATGTTGCAGTTTTGCTCACAAAAGCTTTTGATGTGGGTAGATTTCAATTTTTGGATGTCAATATTGGAATGATAAATATTTAAAAAAAAATCTTATCTCTTTGTGTCTTTGTAAAGTTTTATAAGGATTAGTACTGTTATTATGTCAATAAGTTGTTTTTGTTGCTAAGTCATATTTAGTATTGCTAGTTTACTTAGTATTGTTGTGTTAATGTTGCCAGTTATACTTAGTATTGCTAAGTATAACTGATGGTGTGATTATTGTAAATCGTGTTATGTTTGTGGTTTTGTGTTTTTACGACTAATCTTTTGTAGGATAAGCTGAGAAAAGTGATGGAGTGCTGATTAAAAAGCAGTTTGGAGTAGAAACTAACTTTATGCTGCTAGGTATAAGTTAATGCGGCTATACCTAATTTAGTGCTGCTAGGTTTATGCATCTATGTTCGAAAGAACATGGTACTGTTTTATAAATGTGAGCGATTAAGGGTTTATATCCTTCACTCGTTCTCAAAAGTATCTTTATCCGATCAAAACTCTTTCAAAACATAAAACCTAACTCTTTTTCTCCATTAATTGTAAATCCCAGCCAAATCCAACCAAAATTTTTCAAAATTCACAATGTCGACTCTGTCATTCACTGATCAACATAACATGATTGCGTTTTTGCAAAAGCCCCAAGAAAGTGAAGGTTTTACTGAAATCATTGATTTTCTTAATGCTGCTCATATTAGGCACGCATTAACAGTGAATCCTACTATATATGTTTCCAACATCAAACAGTTTTGGGCTACTGCAAAGGTCAAAACTATTGATGAGGAAGTACAGATAAATGCTCTTATGGATGAGCAGGAGATTGTTGTTACTGAAGCTTCTATTAGAGATGTTCTTCATTTTGAAGATGCTGAAGGTATTACAAATCTTCCAAATTCTACAATTTTTGAAAACATTGCATTGATGGGGTATGAAAGGCAAAGTACTTCTTTAAAATTTTCAAAAGGTGCTTTCTCTCCACAATGGAAATTCTTAATGCACACTATCTTACAGTGTCTTAGTCCAAAGACTACTGGTTGGAATGAGTTTAGTAGTAATATGTCTTCTGCTATTATCTACTTGGCTCAATTAGATCAAAGAAATCAAAGATTTAATTTTTCAAAATTAATTTTTGATAGTGTGGTTAAAGGCTTGGATAGTTCTTCAAATAAACATTACTTATATCCAAGGTTTTTACAACTTCTTATGGACAAACAATTTGTAAACAAAAAGGTTCATAAAAAGGTTTATACTGCTCTCTTTCATACTAAAAAGATTTTTGCTAATATAAAGAGAGAAGGCAAGGATTTTAAAGGCAGAGTTACACCATTGTTTGAAACAATGTTGCAACTAGGTTTAACTGAGGGTGAAAGCTCAGCAATCCCAGCTGATGTTTATCACACACCCACTCTTTTGACAGCCCCATCAACAACACAAAAGACCCATACCCCTAGGATCACACAAAAGGGCACTCAACTACCTCAGGTTAGTGCTAGTATGGCTGCAGATGAGGCTGTGCATGAGGAGAGGGGTCACATATTAGAAAGGGCTATCACTACTGCTACTAGCTTAGAAGCAGAGCAAGATAGTGATAACATAAGTAAGACCCAATCTATGGCAACTTCTAATGAACCTAGTTCCTCTAGAACTGATTCAGGTGAAGGTCCCAGCCAACCGGATAATATGGGGGGTGTAGATGCTCAGACTAGGTCTGAAGCTATGCCTAACTCACCCAATGATGCACACTCGGGAGAGGTAACACACTCCGAAGTGCTGAGGGTAGTATGAAACTTATTAATGAATTGACGGATACTTGTGCAAAATTGTCAAGGGATGTTCTTGATCTCAAGAAGGATCTTAAGCAGCTTAAACTTTCTCAAGGTACTAAAATCACAAGGTTGAAGAGGGGGGTTAGGTATCTTGAAAGTCTATAGAGGTCAAGAACACACAAAACCAAAAGGTTGTACAAGGTTGGAACTACTTCCAGGGTTGAATCTTCTGTTGAAGCACAGAGTTTGGAGAAGGATGTTTCCAAACAGGGGAGGAATTTAAGCAAAGCTTCAGGGGAGGAAACTGGAGGAGATGATGAGACTGAGTTTGTAGATGATGATGTGAATGAGTTTGTTCTTGCAGATCAACAGGGTAATGCAACAGTTATGGATAAGGTTGCTACTACTGCTGACTATGGTGTTATGGATGATGTTGAAGTAGCTAAAGTTTTACTTGATGGTGCTACACTTAAGACTGCTAGTGGTAAAGTTAATGTGGCTAGTGAAAAGGTTAGTGCTGCTGAGGTTAGTGACAAGGTTAGTGCTGCTGAGGCTGAAGTTAGTATTGCTGCTACTCAAGGTGATGAGGATATGACTATAGCACAAGTATTAACAAAGTTAAAGAGTACAAGACCAAAGGCAAAAGGAGTTGTGATAAAAGAGCCAGTATCAGCATAACAACACCATTAACAACTATTTCACCATCAGAAAAAGGCAAATGTTTGTTGATTGAAGAACCTAAGAAGAAATTTCAATCACTCAGTCAACAACAACTTAAGACTGATGAAGAGGTTGTAATACAAGTGCAAGCTGATCTTGATGCTGAAGAAGAAGAGGCAAGAAAAAAGCAAGCTCAAGAAGAAGAACAGGCAAGTCTTGAACATATTAATTTCTGGGATGACATACAAGCAAAATGTGAAGCAGATCACATGTTAGCCCAGAAGATGTGAGATGATGAGCCGGAAGAACTATCAATGGAAGAAAAGTCAAAACTCTTTATGGAATTCTTGGCTCAAAAGAAAAAGTTCTTTGCACAGAAAAGAGCTGAAGAAAAGAGAAACAAACCACCAACCATGGCACAGCAAAAGCAAATTATGCAGACCTATCTCAGAAATAAACCACCAACCATGACATAGTTTTCAGAAGGGTTAATACTTTCATTGCTATGAATGAAGAAGAGTTGGTGAGGTTTTCTAAGAGGTCTGGAGAAAAGTTAGAATCTGAAAGCAACAAGAAGCAAAAAATTGATGACAAAAAACAAGAGTAGGCAGAGCAGGTTCAAGAAAGTGAGGAAAAAGAAGCAGCTAATCTACAACAAATGATTAGAATTTTAGACAGTGATGATAAATTTGTTGATGTTGTTCCTTTGTAGACTAAAGCTCCTATCATTGATTGAAAGAATGGTTATAGAGGTGAAACTCCTTGGTGGGAGATAATCAGAGTTGGTGGAAGTACTCAAAGGTTTGTAACATTTCCTCAGATGCTTAAAAATTTTGATAGAGAAGATTTGGAGACCTTATAGGCATTAATCAAGAAAAAATATGGAGATACAAGGCCAAAAAATATTTTGGATACAGTCCTTTGGGGAGATCCGAAGATTATGTTTAAAGTTGATCATACGGATAGAGTTTGGCATGAGCAATACGAAAGTATGCCAAGTGAAGTAACAAAATTGAGCAGTTATAGGCATGCACCCTCTCTCTTTCTCACCTAATTTCACGAGCACAAACCCCAAGGAAGTCAACAACTCCAACTGCCGTCATTCGCCGCTGCCTTGTGCTCCGTCATTTATGTGAGGTAAAATTCTAGATAAATTATCAATCTTTTCTGCCTTGTTTCATCTCCTCGTAAATATATATATCATCTTTCTTAGAGTAATAAAAGTTTCAGTATGCAGATTTTTAGATATTGAAGTAAAAATTAATCTTAAGGTATTTAATTCTTTTTCTTTATAAGGTATCCAAGTAAAAATTTTATGCAACGAGGCTTCATACAACCCGTGCGATGCACGGTCTTTTGGTTGATTAATTAAGTGGTTTTTCGTAACGTTGATGCAGTTGCTTGTATAAGAATATGACGGTATTTAGATGCCTATTAGAGAAGTTGTATTGTATTTATTTTAGTGGAATTGATATTTAGATGCCTAGTAATGTTATCATAACTTTTGTATTTAAATTAGTTTATTTTCATTAAAAGTTTCAATTAACATAAACGGGAATTTTTTAGATATAAATATAAAGATAAATTATAAGCATTTTTTTTAATCTTTGGTCCATACCTAGTAGAATAACAACGCATGTCAAGGAAATACTAAATCATTCTGCATAAAAAATTTCACCAAAAACCAATTAACCATAATTTCCTTTTTGCCCACTAATTTCTCTTGTCACGTAGTGTAAACAAAAATAAAAAACTTATTCACAATTGAGTCACATAACTTGCCAAATAAAAGCGCACCATTCGTAACTATTCGATGCATATAGGTACACATAATTGCACATTTGTTGGTATTTTAGTGTAAAGTAAATTGACTTTAATATGCAAATAAGGGTCGACACTTATTTGCATATTAACACGACTAACTGATTAACTGGGTTTAAGGTACTGCTTGGTAATGTTAAGGTATTGCTAGTGTGATGTGGTACTGCTAGCTAAGGTAGTGCTAGGTAATGTGAAGGTACTGCTAGTGTGAGATGGTACTGCTACTTATAGGATCCTGCTGCTGGTTGGTTAACCTGATGCTAGTGCAGCATAACCTGCTGCTAGTAGGTTTAACCTGCTGCTAATACAGCATAACCTGCTGCTAGTAGGTTATGATCCTGCTGCTAAGTTGTAAAATCTGCTGCTAGTTGGTATACGTTTATAATAACTGTTTTACAGTTATTAGCCTTCTTATTAACCGTTTATAACCGTTTGGAACCCATAAAAACTGTCTGATATATTCTCAGACATATATACATTAAATGCGTACGTAAAGTTAACCATTAACCTTTATACCTATACTTTTTAATCATGAACTTCAAAAATTGAAGCTCATCCATTGCATACACGTATGTGAGCATATATGAGAAAAATCACATAATTGAGCATGCAAGCTATCCATCGACTTTAACACCAACTGTGAACTTGTTTCACTTTTTTCTTTGAGACTAATTAAGCCGAATATGATTCTTCTTTTGAATACTAATTAAGTTGAACATAGCATGCCACGTACCGTCTCTACCACACAAATCACCTCATGGCCCAAAGTGTTCATAGAAAATGCTTGCTATAAATTGTGAGGGAGATTCTAGGTTTGGTTTTAGTAGTATGTGAAAAATAAAAAACATATTTATAGAAACTTAAACTATCATCAATTCATCATGAAGCCGCTGTTACTAAGCCAATGCAATGAGTTAGCCCAGGTCATTAGACATGAATAATCACAAACCTGGAACTTTAAAGATCTAAAATTTAAACTGCCAATGTATTAAACATATCCTAAGAATAAAAAGAAAATGGGCAAAGGAAACACTGAAATGAGGCATATAAAGAATATCATATACACGGGATCAGAACCAACAAAATTTTCAGTCGTGAGTAAACCCTCATTAGTAAAATCCATTGTGCGTGTCTGCGTGGGGTTGGAGTCTTTATAAACACGTTGGATGGTTGCAAGTTGCCTGTGTGTCGAAAATCTCACACATTTTTCCCTGTTTAAGCAAACATATCACGTTTTTTTTTCATGAAGTGCTGTCAAGGATTGCTAATACCTGCGTATCTTTCGTACATTAAGCGGACAGTATTTTTGTAAGTTGGACTGAAATGCTGTCAAAGAAGGCTTTAGCTACAAATAAAACACATATAATGGTCACTTTAATTAAGCCTCATTTGATTATAAACAGGAACGAAAAACAGATACTAAACCCTTAAAAAAAACAATATTTTAGGCCAAACAATGGTTGAGAAACATCTTAAAATATAAGCTCAAAAAATGAAGCAATATACCATTTATTGTAAGCAAAAGGGAGTCAACATCAAACACTTACTACATCTATGCAATAAGCTGAAATCCTTACGCTATTGACGCTATTGGTGACAGCTTTTAGCTTTGACCCGAACCCTTTCTTCTTCGCCTCCTTTACTTCATTGACGTCTTCAACGACCACTTTCTGCAATAACAACTAAAAAAAAGTCACCAATTGAAAAGTTACGTCGTAAAGTTTAACTACAAATGCAAAAATTTTGTAGGGATGACCCCTGTATCAGTAAGCCCCCGTATCAGTAAACAGAGATAACGACATCTGTGAAAAAACTTGAATAAATGCAATAGTGAATATGGGTTGATAGAACCTTGAAACTCTGTGACTTTCATTCAAGTTACAATTCGTTGTTCCACTGAGAGATAAATATGGAAAATATTAGTACACATGATGGACAAAAAATAATGAGTAATTGTTTGCTGCGTGAGATATGAATAACCTCAGATTTTCAATTTTAACTTTCCTGAAAGTAACACCTTTACGCTTGATCACATCTGTGACATTCTCAAGCTTCCTGATGTAATCTAAAAAAAATATAAAGACAGTGTCATGTAGATGTAATAAACATATGTGATGGGTACAGAAGCAAAGTAACATGCCTGTCAGTATTTCATTGTTATCAAGCCTATGAGACAGTTGAGCATAGTTAACGAATCTGAAGTAATAGATGGGAAAAGCATTGTGCATCCGGTATCTCTTGAAACTTTGCTGCTCTTCTAAGTCTTATACATGTGTTATGTGGGGCAGTGATGTTGCTGCTTTCACAAATATAATTGGTCAAGCGATAACAGCTACCAACCTTAAAAGAGGGCGGGAATCAAAGTCCTATCATTCAAGGTCGCAACAGCTTGGTAGCATCTCCCTAAAAAAATGATACGATTTAGCTAACCTTCTATCTAAATGAGAATTAACAACACATTTTAGCGGAATGTTATGAAATGAAGTAACATTTTGACCAATGAATATGATATCCACTTCCTAATAACCCTTATCTCTAGTGGTTCCTATCTGGCAGTTGCATTCCTGAATAAACTGTAAACATTAATTGTAAAAATGAACCAAATTAAGACACAAAGTAAACAAATAAGTAACAAAATCAAGGTCACTGTTTCTGCAGATCATTATTTTATCTCTAGTGGTTCCTATCCGGCAGTCGCTTTATAACCTGAGGTGCTATTGTTTCTGCAGATCGTTATCAAGGTCATTAACAATTTTGCTAACACACAAATTTCAAAGAAAAACTAAGTGTACAAACCTAATGTGGCAAATGGTTATTGATGTTGAGTAGTATGTTTACCCGACAACAACCTGAGATAGCCTATGGCAAAAAGGAATACGGTCTCGGTATAGTTTTGAGTTATAGATAAACCTCTCTAGGACATATAACTACCTCCAAAGTCCAAAAGGTTTTGTAAAATGTTTCTGTAGCGTGCTTCAACTATTGGTTTAACATTAAAGTGTCAGTATATTAAAAGTAAAACTAAGAAATTTGAAACCTGAGTTCTGCAAATTTTGTTCAGAAAATCTTTATAGACTATAATTTTCGTCGTGTTGGGTGGTTTTCCGGGGTGAGATTAGATGATCATTTTCAGACCAGCTGGTGATGTAGCTGTAGATAGTGCAACATATAGTTGCCCGTGGTTGAATATAGTTGCCCGTGGAATGAATAGTTTAACCCTCCCTTGAAGACAACAACGATGATATAAAGCTTTTCTTCTTCCCAAAATACAGCTTTGCATTTGCGACATACCTGATCGCACTTACCAAACCGCCTATATTCGTTCGGAGGGCCTGAACCTCACAAAAATAAGAGTTTAATTGCAAACATTCTTTATCAAGTATAGAGTAAAGGTCGCAGGAAAAGAAAATAAAGAACCATAACCTCTTCTAGTGGCCGATGATCGCGGTTCAGCGAACATGTTTTCTGATGAGTTGGGAGCATGAGTTGCAGAAGCGTAAGAAGTGTTTCCTACATAAAGAACAACCAACTTAACAATAACACGCATAACTATATTAGATGACATTATAGATAAAACATTAGTAACAAATTATATCGGAAAAAATTTCAAGCGTACACACCTGTTGCAGATGTCGTACCGAAGCAGTCGGGCAAATATGGGCCTTGCGAGCTAAAATAACGATCTACAGAAACAATAGCACCTCAAGTTATAACAGCAGGGTATGTAACATCCATCAAACGTGTCACAATAGCCGTGTTAGAAACATCTAAAAAAGTGAACAATGCACACAACGGTTACATCGCAAAGAGCTCCCGCCTACAACATCATCTTAAAAAACTTGTGTAGTACACGCTCCCAACAAATGAGAGTCGTGTACATGAACATCAGCTGCAAGTGATTCATTTCTACTGTACGTAACACTTTCCCTTACAAAGCAATTGTCAAATATTTCTGAAGTTAATCATTGTAGTTGAACACAAAGAAGTCGATGGGTTATATCTTTGGTTTTCTTTCCGTTCATTGACCACTGTACGTGAATAGAATATTAATGAACTCAACTGATTGGATAAGAAAATAAGTTATGCTAAGGTACTGTTAGTTATGCAAAGGTGCTGCTAATTATGCAAAGGTGCTGCTAGTTGGTTAACCTGCTGCTAGCTTTAAGAACCTGCTGCTGGCTTTAAAGAGTCTGCTGCTAGTGTTGGTGCAGTTTCTAAATAACTGTCCGAAACTGGAAAACAAAACACGTGAATTACTCTCGAGCATCTTACCACTTTGTTTGGTTCTCAGCTACAATATGTATCACTTTGTGGCTCCACTCAAGATCCATATTATCATCACCTTAATCCGACCTCATAAACTTGATGACACAAAGAGGCTCAAAAATGCTTTCCTGATTCAAAATACGCAAAAATTATAGGCAATCCCAAACCCCTTATGCTTATAGGAGAAAAAAAAATCCCAAACTAAACACTTTCTGACATGTTTATAGAACTATCATATAAACCTCAAAATTAAATCTTAATCAAAATCTAATCTTTATAATGATGATATAAGACAAATATTAATTGCGGAACAAACTAAAAACCAAAAATTACTAAAACATAGCCAATAAATAAAAAAGAAAATCCTACCAAAAAAACATGAAAATCAGTGAAGATCGATACCTGCAAATTAGAAGTCGATACATGCAATTTCATAGTTTTCTTTTGCAATACTCAGCCACATTCTTAATTTTGAGTGTCGTGTGTGAATGTGTGTTTTGAATGTTGTGGGTTTATTTGTGGAAGAAACTTGGGATATAGATGGTTGGAATACATATCAACAACCATTGATATTCAGCTTAGTGGTTACATTCAATTGCTGGAAAAATGAAGAGATGCCGGCAATTATTAAGGTCCAACTCTTTGCATGCTCGCAATTACTCAGGTCTAAGGTCTAACTCTTTGCATGCTCGCAATTACTCAGGTCTGTAGAATTGTTTGTAGTTATTTTGGTATGCATATTCATGTTTGTACGGTACTTTTGGTTGTGCACAACCCCCCTTGCACATTAAATTAAGGTACTTAAGCTTTATATATTATAGATATATGCTGATGTGATGTATCATTCTAGTTTTCGGAGAGTAAAAAAAACTCAGATTTCTCACAGGTGGTTTCACCGAGGCTTGAACCCACAACCTTTAGATTGGTGGTCAACTAGTTAAATTGGCCTAAGGTATAACATATTTTTGTGCTATTTGACTTTTACTAAGGCTATGCACACTCGATCAGAATTAATCGGTCGGTCGTAGCATATGACCAATCTCCAAATCGGTCGAGGCGGATGTGGACTTGTGGGCAAAGATCGGTCAGTTAGGAAGAAAATGTAGAATCGGTCGATTGTTAGACCGCTATTTGTTAAGCTTTTGTGTGTAAAAAAAAAGTTAGGTGATCGATTGTGGCACTTTCGTCATGTCACTGGTCGTTGGAGAGAGAAAACTGACGTGGCAGCCGGTGACCCAGGTCACTTTGGTCATCGACTGTGTAGCTTGAGCCGTTTCACCCATTAACATTTCACTTTTCACATTCACATATCAAAATACAGCTTCACTAATTACTCAAGTCATTTCACCCCTTTTGGGACCCACTATACCTAATTAAAACACAAAAAACCAATTAAAATAAAAAAAAAATTAATTAAAAAAAAATTAAATGGCCTTTTGCGAATCGGCGCTACACCAAGAAACTCACTTGGGAAATTGCACAGGGGGGGGGGGCGGTGTGGTGGCACCGAAATTACTCAAGCCATTTGACGTCCGCATAGGATTGGCGCCTCTTTCTACGTTACCACACCCCTTCCTCTTACATAGAAAATGGTCAAGTTTCGTCCAGATATCTTACTTTTTGTTGACGTATCAGTTACCAAACTACCACATGTTTGCAAAATATATCATATCTGAATAAAATTTGAAAGTTTAATACTTATATGACCATCTTTTTTCAAGGTTGTAAATATCGCTCGGCGGTACCGTGGCGGTCGACCCTCGCCAAGCGCCATATCGGTCTTGGCGGCGATATGGCGGTGCCATGGCGGAGACCATAAATTATAAAGGAATTTATTTTAAAAAAAATAAATATTAGCAATATTAATGTTTTTTACTATTTTTAATTATATATCTTTTGTTATATAATTATAAATCTACTACTTCTCTAACATAACCTAGAAAAGCTTCATGATTTGTTCCTCAAATTAAAACAAAATCAAGAAAATCGAAGTTGACCCGGCGTGAATATGGAAAAAAAACCCATAGATCTGAAGTTGACCGGCGTGAATATGAAAAAAACCCTAGATCTGAAGTTGACCGGCGTTAACCGTCGTTGATCGACCCGCCGCCATGGCCGATTTTTACAACACTGTCTTTTTTATGATGTGGCAAATTACCAGAATGCCAAACATTAGCAATAAGTATGATGTTAGGACGAAGTCTGAAGCAGCAATGTCCATTTCGGTTATAAAAAAAATATATACATATGTGTGGACAGAAGTCAATTGGTATAATGACACTGCAGCCTTTTTTCTTGTGTACAATCGCGTGTTCTACCACTAGATAGTCATCATAGTCACCTTGAATATTCATTTTGGTATCGAGAAACATTTGTGTGGACGTATAGCCTGGACTGGGCCAGGAATGAGCCAGGCCCGGCAGACAGCGGCCCCCTCTATGCCTAAACCCTAATCCATGCCCTATAAATATATGGTTGGATCACCTTCTTCAGAGAGGGAGAATAACGGAACAGAACAAGTTATTCTAAACCTAACTCTTGTAGGCTATATCGCATCGATACTAACTTGACTGTCGGAGGTGGATCCCGGGGCTACGGCCTCGGGTCCACTCCTAACGGGTTCTCTTTGTTGAAAAGGTCTACTCAGGGCTCAAGAAGACGACGAACGGCCCAGGGAGAGTCGTCGAATCCAGCCCGCGCCAGATTATGTATCAACAAGTTGGCGCCATCCGTGGGACCCGACAAGTTTCGTGCTCTCACATCACCGGAAAGCAACCATCGAGTTCAAAAGCCGGTATTTTGATCTTTTTAAATTGGTAATAAGATACTACCAATGTTTTCTAAAATTTAAAAAGATATCCCAATATTTTTTGTGCATGTCTTTTAAATCGGTAAGATATGTTATCTTTTAAATATTCAGAAGATTTTATGTAAATCTTTTAACTTGGTAAACACGATTTTATCTATAGTCGCACTAAGTCCGCACGATCGGACCTACTTTATCTTTTAGCCGCGAATTAATTCGCGCACATAATGTTTTTACGGTTGGTATGCTTGTTCGCGCTTGTTTGCACGTTCGAACGCAGTCACGATAAATCTACCCACGTTAGGCTGTGCGTTCGGACATCTTCGCAAATTAGCTAGTCAATCGCCATGAGCGCACTGGACAAAAGCGGGAACAGTACAGGCACCACGATGCTAGTCAATCGCCATGAGCGCACTGGACAAAAGCCGTGGTCATGTTATGTTCATATGCGATCATCCACAAACGTTCGAGTCTATGCGGTCACGATACATCCATCTGCGTCTGTGCGTGCGATTGCAACTATTAGTCGCGGTCACGGTGTGTCCATCCGGGTTATTGTTTTTTTTATATATATATATATATATAAAAAAAAAAAAAAATAATAATAAAAAACAAACAAACAATTAATTATTTATGTAGTTTGTAAAACCTCACGATAGGTGTAATTCGCACTGCTACTTCTCTTATGTGTTAATTTCACATGCTATGTGCTATATATTGCGTCACGCTAATCTTTTACTTCATTAGGTTTTATATGTTGCGATTCGCGGCATATACTTTTAATATTTGCATTAAGTGTTTTTCAGGATTTGAATAACTAAGTTTAATGCTCCTACATGAGTAGCACCATCAAACTTGGGGGGCTACCAGGGTATATAATACCACTGTTTCCGTACGCGTCACGCAGGTATATTTGGAAGCAGATCGTACAAAAGAGGTATTGCAAGCCCGGTACAAAGACGGATTTGGATATTCGCACCATCTTGCCGCAGGGGAGACGTCCTCTGTCGGTTGTAAAGACGGATGTAATGTTCGCACCTCCTTGTCGCGCACAGCGCGCACCTCTGCCACAGAAGCACGTCTTCTGTCGCACCATGCTGCATCGCTACTGGTACAAAAGGTACGCCCTTACCCAGGATGCGGCATACGGGATCCACCTTCACCATTGTGAGACTCTCACAATCGCAATGTCAGTGTTACCCCAACTATAGAACTATGTGTTCTTCTTACGGGGTCTTTACTATCACACTGTGGCGGGAAACCTAGCATATGCGCATCCCTCCCCGTCATGTAAGAACGGGTGTTACTCAGGATGGAACATGGTCACCATGGACGCGCCTACAAGGTCGCGGATTCGGATATAGTCTAATGGGCTAAACAGGACTGCGCCATGGACCCAGTGCGCACTGTCGCATTTGGGCTACGCGGTATGGTCCGTCCCATGTGCACACCTGAGTTGCGCACACATGGGCCTACGAGGCCATGAACAAGAACTTAAGTATAGCATAACATAGCCATGCACTATGTCACACTAGACTTGGGGGGCTTGTGGACGTATAGCCTGGACTGGGCCAGGAATGGGCCAGGCCCGGCAGACAGCGGCCCACTCTACGCCTAAACCCTAATCCATGCCCTATAAATATATGGCTGGATCCCCTTCTTCAGAGAGGGAGAATGACGGAACAGAACAGGTTATTCTAAACCTAACTCTTGTAGGCTATATCGCATCGATACTAACTTGACCATCAGAGGTGGATCCCGGGGCTACGGCCTCGAGTCCACTCCTAACGGGTTCTCTTTGTTGAACAGGTCTACTCAGGGCTCGAGAAGACAACGAACGGCCCAGGGAGAGTCGTCGAATCCAGCCCGCGCCAGATTATGTATCAACAATTTGTGTGTGCAATAGTCACTAACAATTGAATTTGATATTACACCCAATGTGAAAGATATTCTAGATGTGCATGTTCTTCCTGCGGCTAAAAGGCCAATTGGACTGGCCTTCTAACTGTAAAATTAACATCCAAACTATATAAAACAGCGCTTGTATCAAAAAATTTAGCATGTCCTGATTGTTTCATTCTATCAAATTGCAGCTTTATAAATTCACGAGTGAGTTGGGGAGATAATGAGCTCTAGACACGATGAAAAGAGAAAGAATGTAGAAGGCGATGGACTAAGCAGTTTACCAGATGATCTTATCCATAAAATTCTCTCTTTTATTAGCCTTCAACAAGCCATTGAGACAAGTAGTTTGTCATCTAGATGGAGATGCATCTGGACTTCAATGCCTTATCTCGATTTCTCAACTGAACGTTTCTCAAAGTTGAACAAGTTCTCCAAATTTGTCACTAATGTTCTGTCTCGCCGCAATAATCAAGTACAGTTGTCTTCTGTTAAGCTCAGTTTTCACGGAAAAGCTACCGAAGTGTTTTTCAAAAGAATTCTTAACTATGCGTTTTCTCATAATGTCAAACAACTAACAGTTGTATCATTTGCTTATAAGGATGTTGTCGAATTTCCTATTAAACTTTTTAGTTCCCAGTCACTGAAACATCTTACTTTGAACCTGTCAAACTTCTATTACTCCTGTACACTCGCATCAACTTGGGACCGCCCAGCTTTAACAACGTCGTGTCTAAGTCATATCAAATTGGATGATAATCTTTTCTCCAACTGCCCGAATCTGAAGAATCTTACCTTGTATCGTTGCGGAACGAAAATTCGTCTTTCTGAAGAATCTGGAGAACCTGAAGAATCTGGAAAATCTCACCTTAATATATGTCTTTCTAAACTTTCTAATCTCACGCTTAAATATTTATCCTGCAATGTGGTAAATGTAGAAGCGCCTGAACTCAAGAATCTCATAATAGAAGGTTTTTTTTCTGTAAACTTATCTGCAGATGTCCTTTCTGAGAAAGTGGATCTCACTATTAGTCATCCACGCAATGCTCCAGCAATTATTGGTCTGCTTCAACAACTTCGTTGTGTCAAATTTCTTACACTTAACTTAGAAATTGTCGAGGTATGTTGCTATTGGTTGTTTTATGACGTGCATTTTTATAGTTGATATGTCTGTAGAATTGGGGTGTGGCTTTTTTTCCTCGTATAGTTTTGCTTATTCAGTTTTATATTGGCTTTTTAAATGTTTTTTTACAAAGTTTCTCAAATTTTGAAAAAGTAAATATCTTTATAATTTTGTAAGTTTAAAAAAAAGATTAATAGAAAACAAAATTAGTTCGTTTTTATACCAAGTTCTTACATGGGTAAGAATGCTTGCATTTGATGGCTCTACTGATTGGATTCATTAAATTGCAAATTTATTACGAAATCAATACAAATTATACATATGCAAAAACGGTGAAGACGTGGAAGGATCTTAAGATGATTTAGATTGCATAAAAGGAACTCTATCTTTCAAATTTTCTTTTCTACGCAACAGTTAGCCAAACACTTCATCTAGGATATGATGCATATAAAAATATACTTGTATTCGTTATTAAGATGAGTACATTAAACTTTTTGTGTTTATATACGTAGTTTAAAATGTAATTTTTGTGCAGTGTCTTTCTTCATCTGTTGAACTAATCTCACATCAACCATCACCATTTGCTAACTTGAAGAGCTTAAAGATCTATCCAGCATGGAAGGAATTACATCCGAAAGAAAATGTGTCTACTTTAGTACTGGAAAACTATTTCTTAGATAGTTCTCCAGGTGCCACACTCACAATGGTTTTACGTGAGGTACATGCACCTTATAGTATGCTGGTACACATATGCGCTGCAACATACTTATTGCTCTGATCTCTTAAAGTTCTTGGTTACTTATGATCATAATTGGAGAGTATCTGTATATTTTTATATTTAATCTGATACATGGGAACCGTGCAGGAGATTGTTAGAGTTTTGGAAAAATATTAAATCGTGTATGACTAGAATCAAACCCGGGACTGAGGGATTGCACACTTTACGTATGAATGATCAAAGGAATAATTAATATATACTAGTATAACTATTATATTTTAATTATTTTGACACAAAATGATAACTAACGGACGTTAAAGTAATTAACGGAATTGACTAATGACTGTTAGTAAATAAAGGAAGGGGTTGAGTGTCGAGTTTTGAAACTTGAGGAGGTATTAGACTCAAACTTGAAGAACAAGTTTGGAGCCTATATAAACAAACCCTTAAGCCCTCAAAAGCATGACATTAAATATACCCATAAAGTCAATCGACTTTTTTATTCCTTGAATACATCATACACTGATATTCTTCATATAGTGAAAGCATGTACAGTAGCCTTGATATATGAATTATATAGTAAATAATATGTATTGTACTATGTATGATGATGACAATTATATCACACGATATATTTGTCATATGTGTACAGTATTTAAGTTATTAAACAAAATAGTTTGGTTTAATAATTGTGTTCATTCACTAGCATCAACCTTTGGTTGCTTTTATAGTACGTGTGTACAACATCTCAGATATAACTTACTTTAGTTATTATCTTGGATTTTGATGCATAACGGTAATCCTATTTATTTGATCAAGTGAAGTGAAGAGAAGAATAGATCCTTGTTCTTGCTAGGATCCAAAAGGTACATTAACTATTTATTATTCGGTAATACTTTGTATGTGTTAAATTAAGATCCTTGTTTTCGCTATTATGTACTTTGATGTTTATTTATTTATTTGAATGTGAAGATATTTAAATTCCAACAGTGGCATCACGAGCCAATTTAACATGTAATTGTTATTATCGAAACACATAATTAAAAATCAAATCTTGATTTGGATTTACATGTTCATTAGTCGAATTATTTTTTAAGGGTTTTATTACTAGATCTAAAAAATAATTCGATCCATAATTTAGGGGGGGTTTCGACCCTTCTTTTATTAAAAAGTTAGTTTTGTAACCCTAAATTAGGACATGTTTATGTGTTTATTTGAATAAGGGTTACGTTCCTGGCTAATCCATAATTCTTCATGCAAGGAATTATGAATTAGGGTTTGTTTTATGTGCTACATGTTTTAGATAAATCAAAAATTAGGGAAAACCTAATCTATTAATTAATGAATTGGTTATGTGCAACGTGGTATATAATTATTAAAGCTTACGCGGTCAATTGTTGGCGTCTGTGGTCCATTGGGTACAATGCGCTCGAAAACCAATGGGAGTTTTATTAATTATATACATAATAATTACACATATAGATTATTAATAGGATTTATCAAAAGGTTTGCATGTGGCTATATAATTTAATTGTTAAGATTATATGCGTTATTTGTGTTTATTTAATTTTGTTGAAATTACTTGTCTTATTTGTTTAAATTATTCTTGAATTGTAAGCAAACAAGAGGGTGATTTTGGTATAAAAATTAAATGGACCTAATAACTATGAAACCTTTGATGTGGTAAATTATTTATTGCCAAGTCTTATGTGCCGACAGTGGTTCACTTCGCATGGTAATTTGCTCCTAGGCGAGACTAGCAATTTAATAATTTACAACATAATTTTATAAGACTTAGAATCATAAACTTTTAATTGATTGATGCAGCTGTACAAATGGTCGAAGCGGCGGACCTAATGAGACAAACTATAAAGTGGGTATAAGGTTGGTACGCATTAAATTGTAACCTTAAAGAGACTCCATTCTGTTTCTCCGCTTGCCTGTGCATCTAATTAGACTTACCAAGTACACCATTATATGTACGAAGCATCTTAAGGCAAAGTTGTAAGTTACTCAATGCCTCAATTAAAACTTTGTTGATTTAACTCTTAGCTAATTGGTAATTAAAATTGTTTTCAAAACTTATGATACAAAGATGAGTGCATGCTTCTTTGTACATATTTTGATTGTCACATCAAAATAAATACCCTATAAAATTTAAGTCACATGCTATCTAATTATAAGAGACACTTGAAGTTAATATCTGGCGTAAGTGAGACCTTGACACGGATATTAATGACAAGGTAAATTACATGCTTTTATTGCCAGCAGATCAACTGAGTGTAATAAAATTATGTGAATTTACATGTTTCTAAATTAGACGACTTAATTAAGTTATAAGTGAGACCTTGAGACTTACAGCATGAGATGGGAAGAAACATGCTTACATTGCAAAATTATTTTTGGCAAATGTAATTCCCATAAATTTAGGAGTCGGAAAATTGTTTCGCGATTATTGTACGACAGTTACCATCTTTTGTACTTTCACTGCTAGCAGATCAACTGATGTGGTGGAACTATGGAAAGTTGGATCCTAGTTTTCAAGAACATTAAATGGTTATATTTATATTTTTGGGTAATTTTCTTTTCTTGAAAAATTATTATCGAAAATACTAAAATTGAATTTTGTAAATTCTTTTAATGTATTAATGCAATGTTAAAACCGTAAACGTGGGGCATTCTTTTAGTGGTAAATTGATCTACACCCGTAGGGGTTTAGACTAGAGTCAACTTTACTAAAAGAACAAACCAAGTCTACTTTCTTTGAGAAGAGTGAGACTTAAACCATATACCTTTTCATGAATGAGAAGGGTATAATGGAAAATTAGAATTGTCTAAATTCTAAGAAATAACTCATAGCAAAATTTTAATAGTTAAGAAAATTGCACATTTATGAGTTATTAAATTAGAAGCTAGACTAGTTACCGCGAAATTGGTAATAGGCAAACTAGCACACTTTGTCTAGTTGTTGTGCTTTGACCACTTAAAATTGCTACATACCATTGTGGGGATGATAGTCAAATTAAGGAAGAAATTGCATGCCCAATTATTTCCAAGTCAATTGAATTGATGGATAGTCCATCATTTACAAAGTAGAATACATTCTTTAGTACCTAAGTAATTATTAAGTATGGGATTACTCAAAGGTGTAGGAAAGTAAATAGCACACTATTTGCTTTTACTGGTTATGAAACACTTATAATGTTGTCAAATCCAGTGGGAGCATTGTGATGTAATTACTGAATAACATATATTAATGTAATGATCTGTAATTCAGTGGGAGCTACAAGTTTGTTATCTTGGTAGTAACCCAGATTATCTCTAGAATGTCTTGAGATAATTACTTTTCAATTGTAGACACTTGTGGGTTTAAGGATAGTCATGTGCGTTTCCTTACTAGACAAGGTGGTTCTATATCTACGAATATCTATGACACAATCATATTGATCACATAAACAAACGATTGACGAGTTGTTTATCTGATACATGATGTTGTTCCATGCACAAGTGGGAGAAATCTTAATTGTGTGCAAGCAACAACACAAAGGAATATGATTTAAAGAATTCTCTTGACTGCATGGTAAGAGATTAATGTTCTAATGTGATTTATTCACATCTAATTAATAGAACACTTGGAATAAATATCTAGCGTAAGTGAGACCTTGACATAGATATTAATAACAAGGTAAATTACATACTTTCATTACTAGCAGATCAACTGATGTAATGAAACTATGTTAATTTGCAAGTTCTAAATTAGATTCTTATTAGAACAAGTGTCAATATGATAATGAGACTACTTCAAATTAAATATTTATGTATTACTGAAATGACATAAATAAATGAAGTAATCTAATACTACTTCAAATTTGAATGTTTATGTATTCTTGGAATGTCATAAATATATGAAGTAAATAAATTAACTTGAAATACTATTGAAACCAAATTGTGGTGTTCATGATTACTTTAGTTATGCATATTTATATTTTATTGTAAAATTATAAATATGAAGTCTTTTAATTGTTACAAGACTTATAATAAAGTAAGACGTTAACTTGTTATGTTTTAATTAAACATATACAAGAAGTCATTGAGTTGATCAATGATTTATAACGTAGATTGGGATTGTAACTGTTTATGTCTTCTTGTTAAAACATGGACATGAAGTGACTTGGTCAAAAAGTACTTATGTTATATAGCATGCATTGGCTTGGAAATTCTATTATACCATTAAGCTGATTTAGTTGGTAAATAGATAAACCAAACAAAATATATTTATCTTACATATTGTAAGATTGTCTTACAATATTAATCTTAAATGAAATACATAATGGTTATGGTACGTTCAGTTAGGAAAATCAAGCTCTTATTATATTATTTGATTAAAGATAACTATATCTTCTTTTCTTCCAAAAGTTATCAAGGTTAGGAAATTGAGTATGCATTGTATATACTCGATCAGACTCCAACCTAGAAGATTATTAAGACACCATTTATTATGGAATGTGATGAATCACATTAAGTCTTAAAATTGAAGTTCTGAATTTGTTAAAAACTATTTGAGTAGGTTATTAACAAACTTCATGTAAGGGACTGTCAATGTGTATTTGTAATATCCCAAAAAGAGAACAATTTTGTGTTGCTCTACTTGCTAAGTATTTATAGATAGTCTATAAATTGCTAAAGGCAAGTGGGAGTTTTATCATGAAATGATAAAATTACAAGATACATGATCTTCTAAAACACACTAGCAATTGTCATGCTGAAGATTAACATGTAAATGTTAAATCACAAGATGAAGGAATTCTCATTCATATATCCGTAAGGATATCTCAAATATTTGTATAATATGTTGAGGATTATGAGTTACAGGATTATGGTAAACCTGTTGAAGAATTGCAAATATTGAATTTGGCAAGTTACTCATACTATGAATGATTAGATGCAGTCCATAAAGATAATTAGTTTAGGAAACTAAATTAATCTTGAACTCTATAGTTACACTATAGAATGAAGATGAGGTTCTTCAAAAGGAATAAAAATCCTAGGGATTTAAATTTCTGTGTAGAAATCATATGGACAATTCTGTATACATATTTATTGTATGAAAAGATTATCAAATACACTTAAGCAATTAACTGTGATTGAAATTCTTTCTAAGCACATTAAATGTATAAAGATTATGATTGTCATTCTTAGTTTCATTTAAATGAAATTAACAATGGAATATCAAAACTCTTTCTTGAGTAATTACTTGTGCGAGGACGATAAGTAATTGAAAGGAGTATTTGAATTCAAATAATCTTTGGAAGTATACAAAATGCAATCATTTGTGAATGGATTAATGCATGCATCTAGGAGATATACTTATGTTTGATTATTAAATCATAGTTTTGATTTATAATTAAAACAAGACAATCTCTTAATATTCCTAAAAGCTAGTGGGAGTGTTATATTTATTTTCTTATTTCATGTATGTTGTATAACATATAGGAAGAAGCATTCCATAAGCATTAAATGTTAAGTCTTAGTTTGGAATGAAACTTCACGTGAAGATTTAGAAAATAAACATACAACCTTGGAATATATGTTTATTGTTATAAACATAAGCGGTAAAATAATTGATTCTAATAAACATGATTATACTATTAGAAAGTCTAGATAGATACATATCTTTGAAAGATATGACATGAATAAATCTAAGTTTGACGCAAGGATTTTTCATGTACATCATGTTGTTTGTTGTATCATGCTTGATGAAAGATGATTTGACAACATTAATATCTAATTAAAAGTTATTCGATAACTAAGTGTAATGGATATAGTTGGATTTAGAATTAATATCCTCATCCTGGAATAGCTCCTGAATTCTAAATATGAACCATATGGCAAATTGTTGCGTAGTTGTTATTGCCGACAAATCTTGAAAGATTTAAATGTATCAAACATTACACAATGGATATTAAAGTTTACGGGATTTTAAAGAGCATATTGTTGTTTGCATACAATAATGCTGATAAGATTGAGATGACACTCAATACTAGTCATGGTAGGATTTAATTCTAGTTAATGGCCATGTGTACTAGTTATGCTTAACTGTAAGCATAGTTGCATTTTACATTAATGAATTAGAATACTTTAAACTATAAAAGGTTTGATAGTTTGCTTGTCATAAATTCGTTGTTGAGGATGTCATGTATTTGTGAAATATTATGTGGCATTATCATGATAATTGATAGCAAACATACAAGAACTTCATTAATTGAATTCTTAAAATAAGTATTCACAAAATTCACATAGATCAAAATTAGTTGATTTATGCCTTGTCAACAAGTATGTTTGACATGACTTGAGGCATAATTCATTAATGGGAATTATCATGCATTGATCTATTTTAGTGTTTGGATAATGGGATGTTAATTGAACAGTTATTATTTTAATAAAATAAATTAATTGTTATGTTTGTTTATCATTTTCTTAATAATATATCCTATATTTGCATGTTTATATCCATGAATATATTTATATATTCTAAACTGTCCGTTGCCAGTTAATGAAATGGGAATATCATTAAATTAAGGTAAATCTGAGTATTGGTATAATATACTTGAAAGTATATTGATGCGTTGTCATACCAATTTCACATGATATTCAAATTGTTTGAATATAGGACTTAATCCCGCCACATGAGTTTACTTTATGGATCTTGTCATCAAGTAAATCATGAGTATATAGTTATCCTCAGACTTGAGATACCAGATAACTGTCATGCATGTAGTGCATTTCTTTGATTCAATTTAACGCTATATGTAACGGGTAGCTATACGGATTGTTTTGGGAAGCGTTGCGAAGTGCGTGTGTTATGCTCATAGTCAAGATAGAATTTGTTCCTTCAAATTGTTTGGAGTTTAATACTGTTGGGCCCCTCGTAGGGTTGACAAGATGTTTGTGCGGCCGCACCCAAGATCTCCCTGAATAGGTTCAGATGATTTGGTAATCTTGCTCAATCATAAACAACGAGAAACATAATTATTAATAAAGAATGACTTAGATCCATATCTTTATTAATGTAGTATTAGAACAAAAGGATAAGTATGATGATTAATCATCAAGTGGTTTTTCCCGGAGACCACCACCCGAGTTGTACTAGGGGCATTGGCGTGTTGCTAGACGCTAACCAATGTCATTACCTTTTTAATAGATTTCCAAGTGGGAGCTGTTAGAGTTTGGAAAAATATTAAATCGTGTATGACTAGAATCGAACCCGGGACTGAGGGATTGCACGCTTTACGTATGAATGATCAAAGGAATAATTAATATATACTAGTATAACTATTATATTTTAATTATTTGGACACAAAATGATAACTAACGGACGTTAAAGTAATTAACGGAATTGACTAATGACTGTTAGTAAATAAAGGAGGGGGTTGAGTGTCGAGTTTTGAAACTTGAGGAGGTATTAGACTCAAACTTGGAGAACAAGTTTGGAGCCTATATAAACAAACCCTTAAGCCCTCAAAAGCATGACATTAAATATACCCATAAAGTCAATCGACTTTTCTATTCCTTGAATACATCGTACACTGATATTCTTCATATAGTGAAAGCATGTACAGTAGCCTTGATATATGAATTATATAGTAAATAATATCTATTGTACTATGTATGATGATGACAATTATATCACCCGATATATTTGTCATATGTGTACAGTATTTAAGTTATTAAACAAAATAGTTTGGTTTAATAATTGTGTTCATTCACTAGCATCAACCTTTGGTTGCTTTTATAGTACGTGTGTACAACATCTCGGATATAACTTACTTTAGTTATTATCTTGGATTGTGATGCATAACGGTAATCCTATTTATTTGATCAAGTGAAGTGAAGAGAAGAATAGATCCTTGTTCTTGCTTGGATCTAAAAGGTACGTTAACTATTTATTATTCGGTAATACTTTGTATGTGTTAAATTAAGATCCTTGCTTTCGCTATTATGTGCTTTGATGTTTATTTATTTATTTGAATGTCAAGATATTTAAATTCCAACAGAGATTAGAGCAAACGAACTTATGGAAGAATTGCAGGGGTTGCTAAATCAGTGGAAATCAAATAACGACGAAAACACAGCCGGTGTGGATCAAGGGGAAGTTGAGAATCAGAGGGCACAGCAAGAGACAATAATTGAGTCCCAATCTGGAGAAAGGTTGACATAGATCAAAAGCTATTAGAGTGATTTAACTAAGTGGTCTGATGAAGGGCATAAAAGGACTTGTCTCATCATTTCAATGTTGCAGGAGATTGAAAGCTTAATGATAGAGCTGCCTGCATCATCTAGGGCTAAGATGCAACCAATGTATTCTTGTCTGTATGCAGAGGCTGACACTTTTATGGATGATATGATGGATTGTGTGAGGATCCACTGTGATAAGAAGCCAAGACGTTCAATTGTCCACTGTCATGAACTTGCTACACCATCACAACCGCTTCCTTAGCAAATTGTACGCTTTTTATTTATTAGATAATCCCATATTTCCATCTAATAACTATATATTATGTATCCTAAGATTTTGGTACCATGTTGTCTTCTGCTTTATTTTAGGCTCCGATCTCCTAACTCCCCTATTGCAATAGTCAGCCACCTTGACCTTAATTCACCATTTTGCGCCACTTGGGAAGGTAAAGTTATAACCCTTTGTGCTTATGGACCCAACTATTCAAGGACTCCCTTTATTGCGTTCATTGTCCGTAAATTAGACAGTATCATGATTTTGGTTTGTAATTACCTAATGTCTCCAGTTATGATATTTACTTATTGGATGCTGGATGTTGATGACAAGCGTCATTATATTTTGTAATCTCGTAACATCTCGATGTATGTTACTATGAAAATTTTGGAATGTTAGGGGAAAAAAACTCTTGTTGGTTCACCTTGATGCATTTATTGTTTTATTTATAACATATATTTAACTTCTAATACTGACTAAAACAGTAATCTATGCAAAACAAGATTTGAGAAACTTTCATGGTCTTAATTAGTTTAAGCCTGCCATAAGATGAATGCAAGAGATTAGGTACTAAGTTCTAACTAAAGTTAGATTGTTATTATTGGGCCTCATTAACTAAGAATAAACACCCCTAAAAATGCTGATACAGAGCACTTTAATCAGCAATATATTGCTTTTGCGATATGGTTCAGACTTGGTATTCGTGTGTCATGACATATGGTCCTGTTGCACAACCTACGGTTAAGATATACATTTATAAGCAGAAGCTTTTATGTCAACAAATCCTAGTTTTTTAAGGTATCTAACGTTTGAAATAATGAACGTACAAAAGTGAAAGGGCAAAGCCATGCAACACTCGCTCTGATGTAGCAAACAATTCATATATGGTCTCACTAAATGTTCCTCTTTTTTTACAGCGACTTAAAAAATTACTTTACACCAGTTTGGTCCTATGTATTGGTTACCAACCAACGCGTTTGGATCTATGCTCTTTACACGTCATTTTGCTACAACTACAGTGAGATTTATAATACTCTTGAGATAAACTAGGGCTCTAACGGCCTATTTTCAATAAATAACATGACCACATCAACTAACAATCATTAATGGTTATTATAAGACATTAGACACTAAAAACACATAACTGGAAAGGTTGAGGTTCATTCACTACTATGGGAAGATGTGTTGATGTCAAACGAACACTTGAACCAGTAGAAATATTTTTACTTGGCGTATAACTTTCAAGTCTATCTGGTGGACAGCGAGGAGATGGTATAATTCTATAACTTTTCATAAACCCATCACATATTAGATGCGTACTAGCATTCTCTCGATTGACCCATATTCCATTACAACATTGATGCATGTGTTGGTCCCAGAAGGATCAAGAACATGAAATATATGTAAATAATCTTTGTTATAATTGAAATATATAAAACTGTCATTATCATATTCGTTACAGATTCTAAACTATATATACAAACTGAAAAGGTATAATGAAAGGGTGTGTTGGTTCGTTAGAATCAACAGGTGTATCCCTTTGATGTGTAACTGTTTTTTTTTGTAACTGCTATTTGGCAGTTATGTTGCTGCGTTTGACTTTTGCCTTGGTTGACTTTCGGGTTGACTTTATAAATCTTTGTTTTTTAACTATGTCAATGGTTAACTTCCAACATTCTCCCCCTTAAGCATTGACGTAGTTAATCTTCAATTTGAGCTTGTCTTCATTTGTACTTTGAATTTCCTTTCATCTTGTGTTTGATCTTTTGAACCAATCTTGAGGTAATAGTGCTCCAAAAGTGTTTCTTAAATTTAGGCTTTCTTCCTTTCTCATAAGTATCATTTTCTTTGACTTGTTGATCTTCCATGCTTGGTTCTTCATAATCTTCTTTTGTTTCTTGTTCTTCATCATGTCTTCCTTCATCTTTTTCCTTGCCATGTTTTTCTTGAGTCTTGTTGATGCTTGTGGATGCCATTAAGAGTTGTGGTTCCAAATCTTCTTCCACAAAGTACGATGCTTCTTCTCTTTGTTGTCTTTGAGATCTTCGTCGACAATCTGATGCATAATGTCCAAGTTTGTTGCAATTATAACATCTTACTTCACTTCTATTCCTTGGAAATTCTTCTTGATCTCGAGGGAATGTCCTTGCCTCATTATAGTCCTTGAATGTATCCTTTGAGTTATTCTCATTTCTTTCATGTTGTCCAGTATTGTCATAACCTCGTTTATGTGGTGGAACATATCTTCCTCTTCCTTGATTGTCATAGTGATGTCTTCGACCATTATTGTTGTCATGTCTTGTAAATAATAGTTTATCTTGATGATCGACGATCTTTCCTTTCTTAACCTTTATCCTTTCTTCGAAGGTCTTTAATCTTCCAATAGCTTCGTCCAGAGTCAATATATCTAGATCGGAGTATTGCTCAATTGATGCGACAATGTGAATGAACCTCTCGGGTACGGAATTTAGCAGTTTTCGTACACGGGTTGATTCATCAAGTGTTGATCCTAGACTTGTCATCTTTGATGTAATACTTGTCATTTTCGCGGTGAATGAATCAATAGTTTCATCTTCCTCCATTTGTAACATCTCAAATTCGGATTTGAGAGTTTGTAATTTTGCCTTTTGTACTCGATCTACTCCAATATTTCGAGTCTTCAATGTATCCCAAACTTCTTTTGCATTTTTGCTATTTGCTACTTGTAATATCATATCTTCGGGTAATCCTTGAAATAGATACCCAATTGCGGTCTTATCTCGCTTTTCATCAACTTGAGTTTTATCGGTGGATTCGACCATTTCCCATAGACCATTTGCTTGTAAAATGATCTTCATTCTTATTGACCATATCGTATAGTTTGTTGTTGTCAACAAGGGGCATTGCAAATAGTATGTTGATCCTATTCCCTTATTGTTATTCGAACTATCCCCATCTTCCTTTCCCATAATTATTTTCATACAAAATGTCTAATACAATTTTATTTTTAAACTATATAAAATAAAAATTTTAATCACAATTTAAAAAAAAAACTTTTCTAATAATAAGACTTTGAATTTTTAAAAACAAAAGGTAGAATTGATATTTTGTTACAAAATTATCTAAAACTTATAAAAAGCAGTATTATACTATATCAAAAAAGCGAAAGTGGGAGGGTGGTTTTGTAATTTTGAAACCTGAGGGGTAATATTAAACCCCGTAGCCCTTTTCTCCTTTTGTGATGCCCTGATAATTTTGCTACGCCTCTTTTTTGGTTTCTTATCTCCTCTGAGATAAATAAAACGTCTCCTTTTCCTTGAAACTAAAAACTTCTTCTGATTCTTGATGGTTGACCGCCGAGTATTTGGCTTTGGTTAACCTTCTTCTTCTCACTTTACTCTTTCTGGATCTTGTTCTGGTTTAGAGTTCTTCCCCTTAATCAAAATGAGCGCTGGTGGTTCCGGCGCGGCTTTGTCTTCTCCGGTGAAATCAGAGGTTGATTTCTTCTTTCTCTTCTGAATCTGTTTATGCAAGTTGTTCACTTGTAACAAATCTCTATTTCTCTTCTCTGTTGTTCGGATTGAAAAGTTTCAATTTTTTCTGCAAACTGATCAAAAACAATGGTTTCGATATTTCTGTTGACGGCGAACAAAATCTTCTGATAGGTTGTATAAACGGCGATTGAAGCGGCAATCGAAGAAACGGCAATCAGAAACGGCGATTGAATAATTGGCAATCGAAAAACGGCAATCGGAAACGGCGATTGAATAATCGGCAATCGAAAAACGGTATGTTATCTGATTTTGTAAAAAGATGAACTGATGATTTGGGGTTGATTCCAAATCACAATAGTCTGTGCTCTGATACCACTGTTGGTCCCAGAAGGATCAAGAACATGAAATATATGTAAATAACCATTGTTATAATTGTAACACACCAACCCGACAAGGGCAAAGGTGTCACAGATACGGATTCTTATCAGAACAAACACAAGCATATGACATACATAATACAATAGGATTCCAAGGGTTACAACTGAAAATCTGATATTACAAGGTTACAAGTGAGATATACAATAATCACTAAGTCTGAATATAACTTTTCAAATCATCTCAAATCCAATTTAGCTAGCAAGGTCTTCTAAGTCAAGGCTCTTTCTAATAACGACCCAGCTTCCAACTAAAACCTGCCGTACATGAAAAGAAACATACGGCTGAGCTTACAAAGCCCAGTGAACAGATATATAATAAACGTAAACGAAAGCAAACAGAAATGGAAGTAAAAGGAAAAGAACAAATATAGCATAATGAAATAGATAAGTAAAGGTTCAGAGAGAGAGAGAGTAAAGGTTTAGGACAGTAATCCACCACGAGCCCAGAAACATATCATATCAAATCACATACCAGGGTGTATGGAGGGGTGACCTCAGCATACCAAGACAGGGTTGAGGGGATACCTCCAGGGTTGGAGTTGCAAGCTCCCAGGGTTGTGAAAGGCATGTATTGCACACAGTACCAGTCACCAGACATACCAGATATATCAGAAACCAGAACAAATCTAGGATGCATCCATTCGCCCCCCAGAACAGATCGGCCATAATAAATCATATAGTGTGCATGCATAATCAAAATCAGAATGGGGACGGTGTAACCAGATCACTAGGGCTACACACTAGTCATGCCAGTGGTGCATCACAGACACGGCCATGTTACCTTCATGGCTAGGGAACAAATTTTGGCTCGGGTATCAAACTGGGAGTCAAAGGTCAAAGGTTCATATCATAATCAGGGTGTCATATCAGAAGGTTCAATATCAGAAGTCAATATCAGAAGATCAAATATCCCAGGTCAATATCCAAAAGGGTCAAAGTATTATATGGTCAAATCTTCAAAAGGTTCAATATCAAAATACTTTTCAAAAGGTTTTCTCTTAAGGTTCATTTAAAACAACCCTTCAAAATAGTTTTCATAAATGATCTTTCAAATAGTTTTCATAAAACGAACTTCAAAATAGTTTTCTTAAAGTCAATATATCATGCTTGAAAAATCCTTTCAAAATACTTTACTTAAAACATTTCCATCTCATATCAAAAAGGTCTTCATATCATAGGTCCAAAATCCGAGATCAAAGGTCAAAGCAAAGGTGTCATAGCACAGGATCGTAACAGAGTATCAAATCAAGGATTTAACGAATCAGAAAAGAATCATAGAAAACCTTACAGAGAAGGTCAGAATATCTGTACCTTATTCTAGAAGCAACCACAAATCAGGAATGGATGACACGGAGTGGATCAGGACCTCTCTTTCTTCACACCTAGAGGGTAGACAAGAATTACAAACCCTTCCTTTTTAAGTAACTTTCCATTTTAGCTTTTAGATTCATCAAGTTACTCTTTTAGTCCTTTAGGTTTCATAATTTACACTTTATACCCCTTTAGTTTCAAAAGTTACACTTTAACCCTTCAATTGTTCGTAGTTACACTTTAGACCCTTAATTTATCAAAGTTTCACAATGGTCACTCATTTTATCATATTATAAGAATATATCCTCAATTTTACAGAATTTACACAATAGGTCCCTCTAGTTTTCAAAGTTACATATTTAGTCCCTTATCTTACAATTTCAACTTTATATTATTAATAATTACATATTAATCCATTAAATCACCAAATTTACACATAACCCCCTGAATAGATTATATTACTCAAAACAGCCCCAAGTTTCCAGAAATTACAAGTTTAGTCCCTCCATTTAATTATTTTATAATTCGTACCTTAATTAAACCCTAGAAACATTTTAATCCTTTAAAATACAAAAATGACACTAGACCCCCTCTTTTTATATTTTATACAGTAGGTACATGTTCCAAAATAAGTTCTAAAAATAACCCTTGAGTTTTAAAAGTTACAAAACTCACCCAAAACAATTTAAACCAATCGTATAACACTTTAATTAGCCAAAACCCTAACCCTAAAAATACAAATCATTCACCAATCATTAGATCATCATTAACCATCATTTAATCACTCAAAAACAGCCCCAAAAGTATAATCCCTAAATCGATTTACATTTTATTTCTTTTTCTTCTTTATTTTCTTTAAATCGGTAAAACTAAATAAATCAAGAATAATTATTTTAGGCCTTAACAATTCGAAATATAATTTTTCCCAGATTAGTATGATCATATGGAGTCCAAATAAAATAAATATGAAGCCTCAAAAATTCGAATTGAATTATTTAGGGTTTATACACGTTTTTAAGATTTAATTCACAAATAATTGTTAGATCATGCATGGATCGACTTTTACATTTTATTTGGTGTTCATAACATATATAGGGTCTGATAAAAATACCAAATCAAGATTTGAACGTGTGGAATGAGGTGTACGAATTCTTTTATACGCGTATGGCCAAAATGGGTCAAAAATCACCACGGCTTCAAAAACGATCTAAAAATCATGAAACCAATTTTCACAGATCACATATGATGTGAGGAACACAATAAAAATAAGAAACAAATTTATCCATGATCGAATGAATTAAAGTGGAATTTTTACCTCAAAATAGGGTTCGACAATGAATAATTGAGCACGATCGACACAGGCCAAGAACACCACCAAACTGATTTTTCTTGCACTCTTTAGATGTCTAGGAACATGAGAAAAATGGGTAGGGATGCTGGAAAAATTCGTATGGCTATGGTCGAATTAATTTTGGTGCTAGGGTTTTGATATGGGTCGTATAATTGTTTTGAGAAGAAGCAAATGGTGAGATTGATTTTAATTAAAGGAAAACGTGTGAGAGGAGGGGAAAACTCACCAAAATTTCGGGATTGAGTCAAGGAGGGTTAATAGCATTCAATGATAATTTTAATGCCCTTAAATTTCCCTTAATTTCTTATTATAAATTCATAACTTTTGAATTTAAATTATATTAGGCGCCCAAGGTAATTTGGTAATTTTCATGGCTTGTATAAAAGTTAAATGAAGTTGTTAAAATTATTTGGGATCATTACATGTTCATTGTTAGAAGTTCGGAATTTATTTTGTGCTTTATAAACTCTTAAATAAATTTTTAACTTGCGGGGGCATTTTGGTCATTTTTCATGTTTTCAGATTTTAGGGTTTTACAACTCTTCCCCACTAACAAAAAAATTTCGTCCTCAAAATTTGCAGGGACATAGAAGAGCGAACATGACAGAAACGAGACAGAACATGCCGGATCAGATAAGCGTTACTTGCAGCAGATTTGGAATAGTTTTAGCGGAATGGATCTTAACGTAAGATGACGGAGATAAACGGATGGAGTAAATTCTCTTAAGGTAGAGCAAAATGAAGTACATACTTGGTGTCTTCCATCGGATCATGATCATAAAATACTCAAAACAAATCAAGCCAAAATCTCAGAATTCAACTTGGAGTGGAATTATTAGATCAAAATCCAAAATATTCGTACGAAAATCAAGAGAAAGTCAATGCGTCATAACGGAAAGGAAACATGCGTATCAAATCATTCAAACAAACAGAGGGAAACAAATCATGCAGGCGATCTCTTTAGGCTGAGGCAGGAGTCGCATCGGCAGGGTCCTTCTTGTCATCCTCGAGGTTGTCCACGTTGCGGGGCTGGATTCGTACCACTCCATTCTCCTCAATGAAGTTGGGGCACTTGCCTGCGTACCGAATGGCCGCTCCATCTTTGTAGATCACCTGGGTGGAGTACTCTAGCACCTCTGCTCCATCTTTGTTCACTATGGTCAGCTCCTCCTCGATATAACACGGCCATATACTAGCAGGAATTAACTTCCTCCTTGCCGTTCTCCATATCTTCCCAATCTTCCTGCTGCCGGTAGGATAAACGATGGTCCATCGTTGCTTTTTCCGTGCGAAGTACTCTCGAGCGCGCGTGGACACCATCTACACGATTAGCAGAACGATCAGAAGGAGTATATTGATGACGAAATAGGATACGAAAGGTGTCGACATGAGCAAGTAGGATAACAGAAGCAACGGAAGAGAGTGCGCGGACGGAAACCTAATGTCTACCCAGATCCTCACAGGTCAGAACTTAAGTTCCTATAGGGAAGTCCTAAGGCAAATTCTTATAGGTTATCTTATGAGCGCCTACAGTGGAAACTTAGTGGTCCAAACTTCACAGGTCAAGGGTAAATGTATTACAAGTCGCAGCCTGTCTCTCTGAAACCATAATTGTAACACCCCAACCCGACAAGGGCAAAGGTGTCACAGATACGGATTCTTATCAGAACAAACACAAGCATATGACATACATAATACAATAGGATTCCAAGGGTTACAACTGAAAATCTGATATTACAAGGTTACAAGTGAGATATACAATAATCACTAAGTCTGAATATAACTTTTCAAATCATCTCTAATCCAATTTAGCTAGCAAGGTCTTCTAAGTCAAGGCTCCTTCTAATAACGACCCAGCTTCCAACTAAAACCTGCCGTACATGAAAAGAAACGTACGGCTGAGCTTACAAAGCCCAGTGAACAGATATATAATAAACGTAAACGAAAGCAAACAGAAATGGAAGTAAAAGGAAAAGAACAAATATAGCATAATGAAATAGATAAGTAAAGGTTCAGAGAGAGAGAGAGAGTAAAGGTTTAGGACAGTAATCCACCACGAGCCCAGAAACATATCATATCAAATCACATACCAGGGTGTATGGAGGGGTGACCTCAGCATACCAAGACAGGGTTGAGGGGATACCTCCAGGGTTGGAGTTGCAAGCTCCCAGGGTTGTGAAAGGCATGTATTGCACACAGTACCAGTCACCAGACATACCAGATATATCAGAAACCAGAACAAATCTAGGATGCATCCATTCGCCCCCCAGAACAGATCGGCCATAATAAATCATATAGTGTGCATGCATAATCAAAATCAGAATGGGGACGGTGTAACCAGATCACTAGGGCTACACACTAGTCATGCCAGTGGTGCATCACAGACACGGCCATGTTACCTTCATGGCTAGGGAACAAATTTTGGCTCGGGTATCAAACTGGGAGTCAAAGGTCAAAGGTTCATATCATAATCAGGGTGTCATATCAGAAGGTTCAATATCAGAAGTCAATATCAGAAGATCAAATATCCCAGGTCAATATCCAAAAGGGTCAAAGTATTATATGGTCAAATCTTCAAAAGGTTCAATATCAAAATACTTTTCAAAAGGTTTTCTCTTAAGGTTCATTTAAAACAACCCTTCAAAATAGTTTTCATAAATGATCTTTCAAATAGTTTTCATAAAACGAATTTCAAAATAGTTTTCTTAAAGTCAATATATCATGCTTGAAAAATCCTTTAAAAATACTTTACTTAAAACATTTCCATCTCATATCAAAAAGGTCTTCATATCATAGGTCCAAAATCCGAGATCAAAGGTCAAAGCAAAGGTGTCATAGCACAGGATCGTAACAGAGTATCAAATCAAGGATTTAACGAATCAGAAAAGAATCATAGGAAACCTTACAGAGAAGGTCAGAATATCTGTACCTTATTCTAGAAGCAACCACAAATCAGGAATGGATGACACAGAGTGGATCAGGACCTCTCTTTCTTCACACCTAGAGGGTAGACAAGAATTACAAACCCTTCCTTTTTAAGTAACTTTCCATTTTAGCTTTTAGATTCATCAAGTTACTCTTTTAGTCCTTTAGGTTTCATAATTTACACTTTATACCCCTTTAGTTTCAAAAGTTACACTTTAACCCTTCAATTGTTCGTAGTTACACTTTAGACCCTTAATTTATCAAAGTTTCACAATGGTCACTCATTTTATCATATTATAAGAATGTATCCTCAATTTTACAAAATTTACACAATAGGTCCCTCTAGTTTTCAAAGTTACATATTTAGTCCCTTATCTTACAATTTCAACTTTATATTATTAATAATTACATATTAACCCATTAAATCACCAAATTTACACATAACCCCCTGAATAGATTATATTACTCAAAACAGCCCCAAGTTTCCAGAAATTACAAGTTTAGTCCCTCCATTTAATTATTTTATAATTCGTACCTTAATTAAACCCTAGAAACATTTTAATCCTTTAAAATACAAAAATGACACTAGACCCCCTCTTTTTATATTTTATACAGTAGGTACATGTTCTAAAATAAGTTCTAAAAATAACCCTTGAGTTTTAAAAGTTACAAAACTCACCCAAAACAATTTAAACCAATCGTATAACACTTTAATTAGCCAAAACCCTAACCCTAAAAATACAAATCATTCACCAATCACTAGATCATCATTAACCATCATTTAATCACTCAAAAACAGCCCCAAAAGTATAATCCCTAAATCGATTTACATTTTATTTCTTTTTCTTCTTTATTTTCTTTAAATCGGTAAAACTAAATAAATCAAGAATAATTATTTTAGGCCTTAACCATTCGAAATATAATTTTTCCCAGATTAGTATGATCATATGGAGTCCAAATAAAATAAATATGAAGCCTCAAAAATTCGAATTGAATTATTTAGGGTTTATACACGTTTTTAAGATTTAATTCACAAATAATTGTTAGATCATGCATGGATCGACTTTTACATTTTATTTGGTGTTCATAACATATATAGGGTTTGAGAAAAATACCAAATCAAGATTTGAACGTGTGGAATGAGGTGTACGAATTCTTTTATACGCGTATGGCCAAAATGGGTCAAAAATCACCACGGCTTCAAAAACGATCTAAAAATCATGAAACCAATTTTCACAGATCACATATGATGTGAGGAACACAATAAAAATAAGAAACGAATTTATCCATGATCGAATGAATTAAAGTGGAATTTTTACCTCAAAATAGGGTTCGACAATGAATAATTGAGCACGATCGACACAGGCCAAGAACACCACCAAACTGATTTTTCTTGCACTCTTTAGATGTCTAGGAACATGAGAAAAATGGGTAGGGATGCTGTAAAAATTCGTATGGCTATGGTCGAATTAATTTTGGTGCTAGGGTTTTGATATGGGTCGTATAATTATTTTGAGAAGAAGCAAATGGTGAGATTGATTTTAATTAAAGGAAAACGTGTGAGAGGAGGGG